>OY282590.1:3474101-4006550 GCA_958298965.1 Chrysolina haemoptera | reverse complement strand
CAATACTTCTTGCATTGATTTCAGAAACATCTTTGTTCTTGATACACTCTGTATATTTCCTTCAACTTTCAATGTCAAATACCATGAATAAAAATCGCGCTAAACAATACTTCTTGCATTGATTTCAGAAACATCTTTGTTCCTGATACACTCTGTAATATTTCCTTCAACTTTCAATGTCAAATACCATGAATAAAAAATCGGCGCTAAACAATACTTCTTGCATTGATTTCAGAAACATCTTTGTTCTTGATACACTCTGTATATTTCCTTCAACTTTCAATGTCAAATACCATGAATAAAAATCCGCGCTAAACAATACTTCTTGCATTGATTTCAGAAACATCTTTGTTCCTGATACACTCTGTATATTTCCGTTCAACTTTCAATGTCAAATACCATGAATAAAAATCGCGCTAAACAATACTTCTTGCATTGATTTCAGAAACATCTTTGTTCTTGATACACTCTGTATATTTCCTTCAACTTTCAATGTCAAATACCATGAATAAAAATCGCGCTAAACAATACTTCTTGCATTGATTTCAGAAACATCTTTGTTCCTGATACACTCTGTATATTTCCTTCAACTTTCAATGTCAAATACCATGAATAAAAATCGCGCTAAACAATACTTCTTGCATTGATTTCAGAAACATCTTTGTTCTTGATACACTCTGTATATTTCCTTCAACTTTCAATGTCAAATACCATGAATAAAAATCGCGCTAAACAATACTTCTTGCATTGATTTCAGAAACATCTTTGTTCCTGATACACTCTGTATATTTCCTTCAACTTTCAATGTCAAATACCATGAATAAAAATCGCGCTAAACAATACTTCTTGCATTGATTTCAGAAACATCTTTGTTCCTTGATACACTCTGTATATTTCCTTCAACTTTCAATGTCAAATACCATGAATAAAAATCGCGCTAAACAATACTTCTTGCATTGATTTCAGAAACATCTTTGTTCCTGATACACTCTGTATATTTCCTTCAACTTTCAATGTCAAATACCATGAATAAAAATCGCGCTAAACAATACTTCTTGCATTGATTTCAGAAACATCTTTGTTCCTGATACACTCTGTATATTTCCTTCAACTTTCAATGTCAAATACCATGAATAAAAATCGCGCTAAACAATACTTCTTGCATTGATTTCAGAAACATCTTTGTTCTTGATACACTCTGTATATTTCCTTCAACTTTCAATGTCAAATACCATGAATAAAAATCGCGCTAAACAATACTTCTTGCATTGATTTCAGAAACATCTTTGTTCCTGATACACTCTGTATATTTCCTTCAACTTTCAATGTCAAATACCATGAATAAAAATCGCGCTAAACAATACTTCTTGCATTGATTTCAGAAACATCTTTGTTCTTGATACACTCTGTATATTTCCTTCAACTTTCAATGTCAAATACCATGAATAAAAATCGCGCTAAACAATACTTCTTGCATTGATTTCAGAAACATCTTTGTTCCTGATACACTCTGTATATTTCCTTCAACTTTCAATGTCAAATACCATGAATAAAAATCGCGCTAAACAATACTTCTTGCATTGATTTCAGAAACATCTTTGTTCTTGATACACTCTGTATATTTCCTTCAACTTTCAATGTCAAATACCATGAATAAAAATCGCGCTAAACAATACTTCTTGCATTGATTTCAGAAACATCTTTGTTCCTGATACACTCTGTATATTTCCTTCAACTTTCAATGTCAAATACCATGAATAAAAATCGCGCTAAACAATACTTCTTGCATTGATTTCAGAAACATCTTTGTTCCTGATACACTCTGTATATTTCCTTCAACTTTCAATGTCAAATACCATGAATAAAAATCGCGCTAAACAATACTTCTTGCATTGATTTCAGAAACATCTTTGTTCCTGATACACTCTGTATATTTCCTTCAACTTTCAATGTCAAATACCATGAATAAAAATCGCGCTAAACAATACTTCTTGCATTGATTTCAGAAACATCTTTGTTCCTGATACACTCTGTATATTTCCTTCAACTTTCAATGTCAAATACCATGAATAAAAATCGCGCTAAACAATACTTCTTGCATTGATTTCAGAAACATCTTTGTTCCTGATACACTCTGTATATTTCCTTCAACTTTCAATGTCAAATACCATGAATAAAAATCGCGCTAAACAATACTTCTTGCATTGATTTCAGAAACATCTTTGTTCCTGATACACTCTGTATATTTCCTTCAACTTTCAATGTCAAATACCATGAATAAAAATCGCGCTAAACAATACTTCTTGCATTGATTTCAGAAACATCTTTGTTCCTGATACACTCTGTATATTTCCTTCAACTTTCAATGTCAAATACCATGAATAAAAATCGCGCTAAACAATACTTCTTGCATTGATTTCAGAAACATCTTTGTTCCTGATACACTCTGTATATTTCCTTCAACTTTCAATGTCAAATACCATGAATAAAAATCGCGCTAAACAATACTTCTTGCATTGATTTCAGAAACATCTTTGTTCCTGATACACTCTGTATATTTCCTTCAACTTTCAATGTCAAATACCATGAATAAAAATCGCGCTAAACAATACTTCTTGCATTGATTTCAGAAACATCTTTGTTCCTGATACACTCTGTATATTTCCTTCAACTTTCAATGTCAAATACCATGAATAAAAATCGCGCTAAACAATACTTCTTGCATTGATTTCAGAAACATCTTTGTTCCTGATACACTCTGTATATTTCCTTCAACTTTCAATGTCAAATACCATGAATAAAAATCGCGCTAAACAATACTTCTTGCATTGATTTCAGAAACATCTTTGTTCTTGATACACTCTGTATATTTCCTTCAACTTTCAATGTCAAATACCATGAATAAAAATCGCGCTAAACAATACTTCTTGCATTGATTTCAGAAACATCTTTGTTCCTGATACACTCTGTATATTTCCTTCAACTTTCAATGTCAAATACCATGAATAAAAATCGCGCTAAACAATACTTCTTGCATTGATTTCAGAAACATCTTTGTTCCTGATACACTCTGTATATTTCCTTCAACTTTCAATGTCAAATACCATGAATAAAAATCGCGCTAAACAATACTTCTTGCATTGATTTCAGAAACATCTTTGTTCCTGATACACTCTGTATATTTCCTTCAACTTTCAATGTCAAATACCATGAATAAAAATCGCGCTAAACAATACTTCTTGCATTGATTTCAGAAACATCTTTGTTCCTGATACACTCTGTATATTTCCTTCAACTTTCAATGTCAAATACCATGAATAAAAATCGCGCTAAACAATACTTCTTGCATTGATTTCAGAAACATCTTTGTTCCTGATACACTCTGTATATTTCCTTCAACTTTCAATGTCAAATACCATGAATAAAAATCGCGCTAAACAATACTTCTTGCATTGATTTCAGAAACATCTTTGTTCCTGATACACTCTGTATATTTCCTTCAACTTTCAATGT
This sequence comes from Chrysolina haemoptera, assembly GCA_958298965.1. Lineage (NCBI taxonomy): Eukaryota > Metazoa > Arthropoda > Insecta > Coleoptera > Chrysomelidae > Chrysolina > Chrysolina haemoptera. Next base: position 4,003,037 of record OY282590.1, on the reverse strand, counting down.
CAAATACCATGAATAAAAATCGCGCTAAACAATACTTCTTGCATTGATTTCAGAAACATCTTTGTTCCTGATACACTCTGTATATTTCCTTCAACTTTCAATGTCAAATACCATGAATAAAAATCGCGCTAAACAATACTTCTTGCATTGATTTCAGAAACATCTTTGTTCCTGATACACTCTGTATATTTCCTTCAACTTTCAATGTCAAATACCATGAATAAAAATCGCGCTAAACAATACTTCTTGCATTGATTTCAGAAACATCTTTGTTCCTGATACACTCTGTATATTTCCTTCAACTTTCAATGTCAAATACCATGAATAAAAATCGCGCTAAACAATACTTCTTGCATTGATTTCAGAAACATCTTTGTTCCTGATACACTCTGTATATTTCCTTCAACTTTCAATGTCAAATACCATGAATAAAAATCGCGCTAAACAATACTTCTTGCATTGATTTCAGAAACATCTTTGTTCCTGATACACTCTGTATATTTCCTTCAACTTTCAATGTCAAATACCATGAATAAAAATCGCGCTAAACAATACTTCTTGCATTGATTTCAGAAACATCTTTGTTCCTGATACACTCTGTATATTTCCTTCAACTTTCAATGTCAAATACCATGAATAAAAATCGCGCTAAACAATACTTCTTGCATTGATTTCAGAAACATCTTTGTTCCTGATACACTCTGTATATTTCCTTCAACTTTCAATGTCAAATACCATGAATAAAAATCGCGCTAAACAATACTTCTTGCATTGATTTCAGAAACATCTTTGTTCCTGATACACTCTGTATATTTCCTTCAACTTTCAATGTCAAATACCATGAATAAAAATCGCGCTAAACAATACTTCTTGCATTGATTTCAGAAACATCTTTGTTCCTGATACACTCTGTATATTTCCTTCAACTTTCAATGTCAAATACCATGAATAAAAATCGCGCTAAACAATACTTCTTGCATTGATTTCAGAAACATCTTTGTTCCTGATACACTCTGTATATTTCCTTCAACTTTCAATGTCAAATACCATGAATAAAAATCGCGCTAAACAATACTTCTTGCATTGATTTCAGAAACATCTTTGTTCCTGATACACTCTGTATATTTCCTTCAACTTTCAATGTCAAATACCATGAATAAAAATCGCGCTAAACAATACTTCTTGCATTGATTTCAGAAACATCTTTGTTCCTGATACACTCTGTATATTTCCTTCAACTTTCAATGTCAAATACCATGAATAAAAATCGCGCTAAACAATACTTCTTGCATTGATTTCAGAAACATCTTTGTTCCTGATACACTCTGTATATTTCCTTCAACTTTCAATGTCAAATACCATGAATAAAAATCGCGCTAAACAATACTTCTTGCATTGATTTCAGAAACATCTTTGTTCCTGATACACTCTGTATATTTCCTTCAACTTTCAATGTCAAATACCATGAATAAAAATCGCGCTAAACAATACTTCTTGCATTGATTTCAGAAACATCTTTGTTCCTGATACACTCTGTATATTTCCTTCAACTTTCAATGTCAAATACCATGAATAAAAATCGCGCTAAACAATACTTCTTGCATTGATTTCAGAAACATCTTTGTTCCTGATACACTCTGTATATTTCCTTCAACTTTCAATGTCAAATACCATGAATAAAAATCGCGCTAAACAATACTTCTTGCATTGATTTCAGAAACATCTTTGTTCCTGATACACTCTGTATATTTCCTTCAACTTTCAATGTCAAATACCATGAATAAAAATCGCGCTAAACAATACTTCTTGCATTGATTTCAGAAACATCTTTGTTCCTGATACACTCTGTATATTTCCTTCAACTTTCAATGTCAAATACCATGAATAAAAATCGCGCTAAACAATACTTCTTGCATTGATTTCAGAAACATCTTTGTTCCTGATACACTCTGTATATTTCCTTCAACTTTCAGTGTCAAATACCATGAATAAAAATCGCGCTAAACAATACTTCTTGCATTGATTTCAGAAACATCTTTGTTCCTGATACACTCTGTATATTTCCTTCAACTTTCAATGTCAAATACCATGAATAAAAATCGCGCTAAACAATACTTCTTGCATTGATTTCAGAAACATCTTTGTTCCTGATACACTCTGTATATTTCCTTCAACTTTCAATGTCAAATACCATGAATAAAAATCGCGCTAAACAATACTTCTTGCATTGATTTCAGAAACATCTTTGTTCCTGATACACTCTGTATATTTCCTTCAACTTTCAGTGTCAAATACCATGAATAAAAATCGCGCTAAACAATACTTCTTGCATTGATTTCAGAAACATCTTTGTTCCTGATACACTCTGTATATTTCCTTCAACTTTCAATGTCAAATACCATGAATAAAAATCGCGCTAAACAATACTTCTTGCATTGATTTCAGAAACATCTTTGTTCCTGATACACTCTGTATATTTCCTTCAACTTTCAATGTCAAATACCATGAATAAAAATCGCGCTAAACAATACTTCTTGCATTGATTTCAGAAACATCTTTGTTCCTGATACACTCTGTATATTTCCTTCAACTTTCAGTGTCAAATACCATGAATAAAAATCGCGCTAAACAATACTTCTTGCATTGATTTCAGAAACATCTTTGTTCCTGATACACTCTGTATATTTCCTTCAACTTTCAATGTCAAATACCATGAATAAAAATCGCGCTAAACAATACTTCTTGCATTGATTTCAGAAACATCTTTGTTCCTGATACACTCTGTATATTTCCTTCAACTTTCAATGTCAAATACCATGAATAAAAATCGCGCTAAACAATACTTCTTGCATTGATTTCAGAAACATCTTTGTTCCTGATACACTCTGTATATTTCCTTCAACTTTCAGTGTCAAATACCATGAATAAAAATCGCGCTAAACAATACTTCTTGCATTGATTTCAGAAACATCTTTGTTCCTGATACACTCTGTATATTTCCTTCAACTTTCAATGTCAAATACCATGAATAAAAATCGCGCTAAACAATACTTCTTGCATTTATTAAAACAAGTATGATGTAAGTTGTTAATCCTAGAGACGATTGCACGATTGCGTGGTAGAGCTGTGGGTTTTTCTTGATTTTTGCCACCAAAAATCACTGAGTTGCCCCGGAGCGCTCGGAAAATAATAAAAGTCGTCTTGTACTCCCAAAGGCTATATCTTTGGGCATACTTGAGTGAGTTTTTATGACCATATGGAATTGTAGCCTCAGAATAAATTAATTTCTCCATAATTATCTATACATAATTTGTCGATTCTTCCAATTCAACTTGAATAACAACTTTTATGAAAATTAATTTATTTCTACTTGAAAGATTGATACTGAAACCTTGACTTGTTTATAATAAACCAATAAAAATTGTTTCCGTCATAACGTATTTTGAGACGTGAGATTATTATAGTATGTTGTAAAGTTTATTAAGTTTTTATAGGCAAGTGTTATAGAGGTTCATCAATTTTTTGCTACAATATAATGTAATACTTGCTTACCAAATGGATTAACGTAAAAACAAAATTAGATTTTTGGACCAAGGATTTTCATCATATGTAATTTCCAAGTATTTCGCACTTGATTTGACAAATGGAGATAAATCAGCTGAATAATAGATAAAACTAACAAAAACTAATAGTTATTCATGATACAAGTTTCAAAAGGGGCATTTTATTTTGTGAGTGAGGAATATTGCGAAACGAGAGTCAGCGAGTGGAGCTACGAGCAAAATAAAATCACTGTGAACAAATCCATCATACAATTTTTTTGTACAACTGTTACTGCTAGTGAAAAAAAAAGAAAAAAAGATCATCCCTAGGATTCGAACACGCGATCCCTGGATTACAATACCGAAGCTCCTGCTACATGCCCTAATGCAATTTAATATCTTCATCATTGTTTACAGTTGGACTGAATACTTCGTCAGTTACTTCAAAGGGGATTAATATTATCAATTACAAAAACTACCAAATACATGTGAACGTTTATAAATAATTCATTCTAAGTAGTTCTGATTATTATAATATCTGATTCTGTTTCTATTTAAGAGATTTATATTATTGACTATTCATCATATCATCTGTCATTTTACTTTTAACACTAGTGTCAAAAGTGATTTTGACATATTATGTGAAAATGTCAATTCTTAGTTAATATGCCTAGGAATTGAAAACTTCATTTTTAACGGCAGTGTTACAAAAAATGATTTAAACAGAAATAACATGTTTTGTAGAATACTAATATAATCATTAATATACAGAATATCCCCGAAATACTTATTTAACATGACAAAGTTAAATTCTCCAAAAGTAAAAGGCTGGGTAATGATCATAACCATAATGGTTTTAAATAATGGAAAATAATCAATCATGGGGCAGGATTCAATTGACATATTTCGCAGAAATCTGAATGTTTTATTGTTAATAATAATTCATATAATTACATCACAATATACAAAAAATTATTTGTAAACTTCGCATAAGGGTAATCTTCAAGCAGTTGAGAAATATTATGATCAGTTCAAATGGTAACCTATTATTGTAAAACCGTTATTTATCGGATGGAAGATTTTTTGAAAGGTTTTTTTCATCCATACTTTTTTCGAATTATGTTTATAATAGGTTTTAAAATGTCTTCACCAAATATCTAAGAAGCAGCGGAATTCCCAATGAAATTTTAATATTCATTTAATATTTATATATTTTTGAACGATTTTTTAATCGTAGTTTTTCTGACTATTTGAATCGACAATCCCACGAAAAATACTCCTCTCTCGTATAGGAGGTCCCAAAATGATTAACAGAACATGTGAAAAATAATGTATTTAGAACGATTTTTCTGCGTATGCTTTTCCACATGCTTAGTTTTGGTGTTTGTTAACAAGCAATAATTTGTTTACAGTAATGTTTTGAACAATATCATTAACATACATGAGAAATTGGGTGGGCCTTAGGATAAAACCCTGGAGGACCCTTTCCTTGACATCTTCTATTTTCTGACATGGATTTCTTCCATGTTTAATTTTCACTAGCATCTTCAACTCGCCGAAATATGTTAATTCACATTTTTGGGATAACGCGTATACCATGATATTCGATATTGGTAAGAAGGATATTATAATGAAGGCAATCAAACACTTCAGATAAGTCACAAAAGTTCCCAAGAGGGTGTTTGATAAAGTCTTCCACATGAGCGTCGTCGTATTAGCTAGGGGAGTAGTTGTTTTCTGTCAGATATATGTCTCAAATTTTCTATTTTATGGGAATATGTGGAGAGAACGTTATCTAGCATGACGTCATTGAAATTATTCTCTTGATTGATATAACTGCACACGTGCACTGGAAATATGGCGAAGGAGCTGATGTTTATGGAGTAATCATTTATTTACTTACACGGGAAAACACCTCTTCTACAATGTGAAACATCATGTGTGTAATTTTATAGTAATACCTAGGAAGCATATGCAATTCAAAACAATTTAAAACTTAATCTTGACGAACAACGCTAATGACGAGTAAAAAACGAACAGCAACATAAAGTGCTATAGGCCAGTAGACACAGACATTAAAAATGAAAATTTAACAATAATTAATAATAATAATAAGTTTTCAAACTTTGGTCAAGTGAATGGTACATCAAGAAAGCAATAAATTTCAGTTTGCAACCTCTTATATCTACCAATATAATTTTTTTTTCCATAAAAATGCATGTATTCTTTCATTTCGTTTTGTTTTTTGTCATCTTCTACTTCCCATTTCATTTAATGCCCCAATTTCGGAAACACCCTGTATAATAAAACGTAATAAGTGTAATATTTCGTGTTCATAACTAAAAATAAAGAGCTTCAAAAAAATATTTTTTTTTACCTTTTATGCATCAAACTAATACCAATCAACCATGATTGAACATATTAATAACTTATATTGAAGCTGTTTATTTTTCGCAAGACTGTAAACAGTTATGAACACAAAATATCAGTGGATAATTACACTTAATATGATTTATTGTATACTTATACATAAGTACCTATGACATTTAAAAATGGCAGAGACTGCAAGTATTATTTATTACGTTCGAAACCCTATTTGATTTTTCATCCTAGCTTGCCTCTAGTGTTCGAGTTTTTTTGTTTTTTTTCCTTAGGCGATAAGATAAATCAACAAATTCATACGCAAATCCACATTGGGAATCTTGACAAAATTTCGACGTCGATTTTCTCGTAAACTTCTTATACAGAAAATATTGTGGTAAACTTTCTTTAAGGAAATTTATCAATCTTTCTTTTTTGATATACTCAACAGTTAACGAGTTATATGCAATATATTCCCAGAAATTGTGAGACAGTCCTGCATATCTATCAAGTTCGCTATTAGTTTTCTTCACTATAGATATTGTATTTATTATCTGTTTTCTGTCTGAATTATTCACAAGGTTTTCTACGAATGTTAAAACAATACGAGGTCAAACTCAAACGAACTTTCATGCATTTTCCCATAGGAAAGGAGTAGGAAGATCCTAGCCAGCAATAATACCTTTACATTTTCAACGGGGTGTTTTCAAGCACTGAATGAGAACCACATCAAAACTTTCTCTTGAATTAAAACAATATCTCAATCAAAGATCGCATATTATGCATTCGCTCATATCTACCGTAATAGATATAGGTAATAATTAAAACCTCGCACACCTTAAGAATAACGCTGGGTCTCAGCTCCACTCAGCGTATCGTCCGAAGTCAGTACCACCAAAGTATCCCAGCCCAGCTGTTTGTTTGTACCAGAAGCTGCCAAAACAATTGTCACAACCACCAAAATATTATCCTCTACGAACACACCTTTGAAAAACACCGAACGTTGGTCACTTGGGAGAGGTAAGCACTTAAATACCACTCATTTCTCGTCTTAGCAGAGTATGACGGCACTCTGCATTCTTGAGTCGGTGCCTCGGAGTAAAATCCACCAGCAACAAGGTCGACAGGCGTGACGTCAGATTTCTAAGGTGTAGAGAGGAAGTTACAGTACCTTCCGAAATAAATACCGCGGTACTTCGTTACTTCCGACCTACTGCGCTCTGCGCTGCGGCTGAATTGGGCAATATGTTGGGAAATGTTATTATACGAGGTGTAGTAGAAAGTGTCACCACTAAAATACCGTGCAAAGGATATATGCAGGGGAAAGTCATTTTATTTTAAAAGGGTCGAGAGACTGGATTAGTCTAAAGAATGTAACAACAGAAATACAAATATATTTCTACGTAATTATCTACTTATTACAGACAAATTGTTTAGAATATTGTTAAAACTGCTATTTCCAACACAGGAAATCCTTTCTTCCTTGCGTGGTACAACCAAAGTTGCATTCGGTCTCAACCACTGAGCTACATGGCCCTTAAAATTAATATAAAAATACACAACTAATAAAGTGACACCCACCCATCGCTAAAAATATTTTATTTTATTAATTTTTTTTTCATTTTTATCTCTCCCAAAAATGGTTATTTAACGAACAAGTGTATTTCACATGAGAACCTCAGTTTTCAACTGTGTCGCACTTCGAAGCTTCCTCTGGTAACTTCTGATGTCGTTTGTCAATTGTTATATGATTCAAGTTTGAATTTCATGACCAACTTTGTTCGATTGAACAATCAACCCTATCTCCGCCATATTCCAACCGATTTCTAATTTTCGAGTTGAATGTTATCACAAATTGCTCTTTCGGATAATGGAAAAATATTTAGGTACAGGGTGTCATTTGAAAAAAAAGTTTTGGGTCACTTCCGGTTGAACCGGAATTTTCAGTAGAGGCTTCGAAATATGCGTATTCAAGTACTATAGCGACACACCAATTTTGAAATCTGTATCTTCAAAACTAGAGAAAAATTGGGGGGCGTAACTCACCTCGTGGTCACCCGGTATAGGCGCCTTTTCTGAAAAAATGTCATTTATTTACTAATAATAGAGTAATAATAATTTTGTATTTGGATAAAGTTTTCCGTTTTAAGTTTGTCTATATATAAGCGTCTTTCTCAGAAAAACACGAGTTCAACTAATAATAATAATGATGTTTGTATTTCGAAACCGGCCTCAACGATTTGGATACATTTTTTTATTTAGTGCTACTCTTGTTACGTATATAAACAGTGGAAAAAAAAGTCTGTCAAAATAGTGATGCTAAAAAATAATAAAATCTTTCACAACTGTATAAGGTTTTAGTTAGTTTCACCCGGTGTTTGTAATCAAATATTGCAAGTGAATTTCGACCCACTTCTAGACATACAATTCACTTGAAATTTGGCAGGTGTTCCTAATTCCGGCTGCAATGCATTATGGAATTTTTATTCGAGAAAAAAAATTGGGTGGACCAGATTTATTATGGTCCGATTCGATTCTAAGCTGGTATGTGGGGGTTTTTGAGATCAAAGATTATGAATTTTTTGTTATAAATCATGTATTCAAGAAGGTGGACGAGTTTTGTGATTATGGTCCGATTCGATACAAAATTGGTATTTGGAGATTGTATCATAGATTATGAATTAGTTGGCAGCTCCAAGATAAGCAGACTTTTTTTGTCATTTATCAACCAAAAATAAATAGGATTGTTTTCATACAAAAACAACTTTCTTCTGCTTGAGAAAACAAAATCCAAACGACCAAACACAAACCGCCAACCAAACACAAACCGACAATCAAAACATCAACAGATAATGTAACCTCAAATTCTTTGTTTTTGGAATCAGTTTTTGACATGAATGACATATTTGTGACGACACACAGCCCCCCTCCCAAGCCACCAAATGTTTATAACATCCGGCTGGACAAAAAAAATGCTGTTTACTGTATAAATTGTATATTCAGTCCCCCCAAACTGAAATCGTGACTGCGCCACTAATCCCTCTCTCGTCATTCTGTATGTTGTCCTTATTGCTATACTATCCACTACTATATGGAGAGGTATAAGGCTTAGGATTACCTTCATAGCCATCGTTGGGCACATATTAAACACAGGTTAAACTTTGGATTTTCGATAGATTTGTCCTTGTACTAGCTATCTTTGTTCTGCCGCAGTCCGCAGTTCTTTTCCGCAAAGTTTCTGCGCACCATTTGGGCTTTCGTGCCTTCGTTGGTTACTTCCTTTTCGTTATTATTTCAGATGAGTTCATAATCTCTAGTATTAGTCCCAGATATTTGACTTCTGGTTTTCATTCAATAATTTGATGGCTTTGAGGTTAATGTTTCTTTTTCTTATAAAGGCAACTAGGGTAGTCTAGGTTGACGAGTCTAGACGTCTCTGAATTTAATCACAGAGAATACTCTCGAATGTGCCTCTTGCGATAACTACTTATGTCATCTACATAGCCTTGACACGATATGCCGATCTCGATAAAACTGCAGAGGACTCGATCGACTATCGACTATTAGGCAATTCATAAGTCGGTAGGCCACTCCCCCTTGTCGGTAACATCTGCTTGTGGAGATGGAAACAGTGCTCTTGTGTTGTCTCCTTCTCTTCTATGTCTTCTTTTGCTTTGTGACAGCTTTATGTGGTGTATTGTCGAAAGCCCCTTCTCTCTTAAGTTCCAGAACACGGAGAGAAGGCTAGTTCATCATAGGAAGATCAATTCCATAATAACACTGTGTGTCATGCGATTTCTTCTTGCCGGCGCTGAAGCAGGATAGGGAATATTCCATCAACTCCTGTTGCTTTGAACGGTTGGAAGGTGTTAATGGCCCATCTTATATGTCTACTGATGCAAATGTGTCTGGCCACTGCCGTCTTCTCTGGTAGTTCTGCTATGCCGTTCAGGAAAGTGCCCCATAGAAATAGGTTAGGTAATGGGGAGTAACAAAAATTTCAATGAAACAGTCCAAAAAATAAAAAAACGGTACACCTATAAAATGAGTATATTTTAAATAACTAAAAAAATATAACAAATCATTCTTGGAATACAATTCTCGAGAGATCAAAAGAACCCCCACGTGAAAATTACCAAAATTACTAACAAAAATAAATACTTAAGTCAAATTCAGCTAATCATTCCTTTCAAATCCACTCATCTACCACACTTGCTAGAATCAAAACTAGTAGTGCTAGAATACGATCTATTATACTTCAAATGGCTCTTGACTAAGTGACCGGTAGCCAATGCAGCCATAAGGGACACCTCTCCGGCCAAAACCGTCCCGCAGACAATCCTAGCCAGCAGCTTCGCGTTGGCCCCTGGGTCCTCTTTGTTGGGGCCATCGACGCCGAGCATCTTCAGGCAAGCCGACTGAGCTGGTAGAGCTGTTCCTCCGCCTATGGTGCCAATTTCTATGGAAGGCATCGTGCAGGAGACGTAGAGGTCGTTGCCGTCGTCTCCCCACGGTTCCATGATGGTAATGCAGTTGCTGCTTGACACGTTCTGGGCCGGGTCTTGTCCGGTTGCGATGAATATGGCGGTGACTAGGTTGGCTGCGTGCGCGTTGAAACCACCTGAAACGATGAGATCAATATTAAGCTTCATTCATTTATGAAATAACGGAGTTTCGCAGCAAATAATAATAATTGGCCAAGATCAAAGTCGGGATCCCAGTCAGGTTTCAGTCAGGTTTGGATAAATGATGTCATTGGTTATCAAAAAAGTTATTTGGGCATGATGTCATTACAAAGAAATTGATATAGGTATTCAAAGTACTTAAATGATTAGGGTGGGACGCAATTAGTAGAATAGGTAGTTAAGAAAAGGATAATGGGTTTTTGAACCAAATTAAAATAGGTATATAATAATGATTGAGTTGAATTCGAAATATTTACGATTATGCAAAAGCACATTAGTTGACTTCCTCATCAAAATTTATACAGGCATTAATACATCATGCACGCACTTATTCAAATATCTTGAAAACTGTTGGTATTTTTTATAACGGAACCTATCGCTTTTTTGTATAGGTAATATTCAGAATTAAGAAAAAGAAGACGAAATCGACATTAATCCAGTGGCGTGAAAGTTGGGGAACCCACCTGCCGTACGCCCCTGTGTGAAGTTACAAACACACGATTTCCATTGAAATTTCAAACTAAATGCTGTCAAGTGATATACCAAATTTCATTAAGAAAAGTTGGACCATTATGGAGTTATTCTGAAAAACATTATTTTTGCCACTTTCAACACCCTGTAACTCGGTTAATACTCTTCTTAGGGTATATGTTTATTGGAACTTTTAGCCTTAAAATGAAATGAGGATTCTATCATCAGAGTTTGTCCCCTTCATTCTGGGACACCTTGTATACAGGGTGAACTACCACCACTTAACGAAAATTTAATGGGGTACTAGTCTATACGCGATCTGTCATATTTAGTTAGTATGTTACAGTGACTGGTATTTACGGATGATTTATGTATTTAGTTAATCGATGGTCTAAAAGGTATTGATTGATATCTGTGGAACAATGTTTTTGTTATGGATGAAAATGTTTGTCTGTAATTTTGTTATCGAATAGAAAATTGAAAGACGTTTCAAATGAGGTATAATTCGGCCCCCACAGCGATTTCAAAAAATCTTTTCAAAATGGCGGCTAGACGGCATTTTTTATATATGATAATAAAATGCAATGAAACTTGTAACTAAGACCAGAATCTGTTCATAGCTCACCTATACTCCCAGCAACAGCCGATCCAATCATATTCTTCGACAGATTCAAGTCCACCAAAGCGTGACTACTAGTCTTCAAAACGGACGACACAACGCCACCAGAAATCACGCATTCGCACACGACAGACTTCCCCCTCCCTTCGATCCAATTGATGGCGGACGGCTTCTTATCCGTGCAAATGTTGCCGCTCAGACTGAGCACCTCCATCTCGGGAAACCTACTGCGCAGGTCTTCGAGCGCTTTTTCCGTGCCCTTCGAGATCATGTTCATGCCCATGGCGTCCCCGGTTTGAGCCACGAATCTGATGAAGAGATAGCGACCGGCTATGTGCAACGTGATCCTCTGCAACTTCGCGAATCTGCTGGTGGAGTTGAAGGAGTCTCTGATGACGGCGAAGTTCTCGTCCTTCTTCAGCCAGAGCATGGCTTCGCTCGCTTTGACGATGGAGGGAAAGCGCACGACGGGGCCTCTCGTCATGCCGTCGGCTACCACGCGACTTTTTATGCCGCTCTTTTCGATGGCGCGGCATCCTGAAATGTAACGATTACCGTAGAACAGATTACTTTATTTACAGTTCATATTTTTGCTCATTCCGAGATTCTAATTCAGAATTCAAGACCCAGAATCTGAGAATTAAGTAAATCCGAGATACCACATCAGAATTCCAAGTTGATTAGTATTTCAGAATCAACTTACTCTTAGATGATAAGTAAAAATTTTGAATTAGCTAATTACGAATTGCCAAGTCGGAATTTTGACTTGGAATCTCAGAATTAGACTATTCTGAGAACTACGAGAACTACGACTTATCATCTCAGAATTAGTTAAATTCGAGATATCAAGTCAGCATTCCGAATCAGTAGCTCAGAATTAGCTAATACAAAGATGCTAAGTCAAATTCCGACTTAGTATTTCGGAATTGGCTAATTCTGAATTCTGACTTGGCATCTCGGAATTATCAGAATTAGCTAATTCTGAGATACCAAGTCATAATTCCGACTAGTATCTCACAATTATATATATAATTCCGAGATATCAAGTATTCAGGACCCTAATTCCGAAATACCGAATCAGAATTCCAACTCAATTAGTACCTCAGTATCAGCTAATTAAAAATTCAGAATTAGCTAATTTCAAAATGCCAAGTCGGAATTTCGACATGGTATCTCGGAATAGGCTATTCCGTGATGCTAAGTCAGAATTCTGAGATATCTCGGAAAAAGCTAATTCTGATATACTAAGTCGTGATTCTGACTTGGTATCTCGGAATTCTGACTTAGCATCTCGGAATTGTCTGACCTGATATTTCGGAACTAACTAAGTTCGAGATACCAAGTCAGAATTCCGACTAGTATCTCAGAAATTGCTAAATCCGAGATGATAAGTCAGAATTCCGAATTAGCTAATGGACGATCCCAATACCCCCAGCCAGTGTTGCCACAACAACTTTTATTGTTAAATCCTAGAAGTTCCCGGATGCATATAAACAGAACGTACCACGTTTCAGTCAGCGGCAGATATTTTGGCTCTCTGATTGGTTGTGACCAAACACAGGTGCATTTTGCCCATCCAGACTGGAGCGTGGTGCATTTTGCACTAGCGTGAATTAGTTTTTTGCTCACAATTGACACACAAACAGAGTTGCCATATGCAAAGAAATTTCCTTAGATTTAAAGAAATTGTCGAATGTTTGAAGAAATAGGGATTTCGGATTGAAAATCAATGAAATCTGAAGAAAAACTAGTAGCACCTATCAAACCAATATTTGAGTTATAGAATGGAGTTAAATCTCGTTGAATACCTTGATTTCCAACCATTAAACATAGAATTGATATCACATTTATCTTAATATTACTGTATTATGATTGACCGACCGACTATTAAATGAAGAATTTAGGAATTTAGTAGAAAATCAAATAAAAAGGTCATCATGTGATAGGGACATCGGAAAAGAAAGAGGAAATGTAAGGTTAAACATGAGTATTCTATTCAAGAAATAGAAGCTACCCAAAACACCAAAACTACGTCACTGTCACTCGATGCGCCTATCGCCAACAAAATTGGAATTCTCAAGAGCTATATAAGCTCACTACGAAACGCGCGTCTACTGAAAGTGACGAGTTTTGGTGTTTTGGGTAGCTTCTAAATCTTGAATTGTATTCGCACCAAAGGTTCCAAATATTCATTTATTCGAAAAGTATACTAAACTAATAACTTTGATTAATTCAATAATATAATGGGGCAGGATAATCAGGAACAAATACCTGAATATATTTTAATGTAATATTTGTTTTTGTATTAGGTTTATTCATTGGAATTTATAATTTTGTCTGATTGATTTGCTCTTATTTGGAAAATGTACTAGGTACTTTCAGTTTATTTATTATTTAACGTTAGTTACAGGGACGGAAAGAAATAATAAATTCAATGTTTTATGTATTACTGCACAGTTGAAACCAGGAAAATATTGAAATTTTGCATTGAATATTCCGTAACCTTGGTTTTTGCGTATGCGTATAGTAAAAATTTGACTATCTATCAGGTTTCATTATTTTGTCGGATTGATTCACTTTCAATTGGAATATCTAGTCATTTCAGTTTATTTATTTCCAAACGTTTGTTATACTTATGTCCCTGATATCCATGAGGAAAAAATTATAAAAGTTATTTTGTTCATATATTACTTCGTAGTTTAAAAAAAGAAATTTATAGAACCAGGAAAATATTTAAATTTTGCATCGAAAATTTTTCGACGCATGCGCACATCACCGTATTCTATTTTGAGGAATTTTAGAGATTTTTAGTCGATTTGTCTGAAGATTTTCAAAAATTTCGTCTGGCAACACTGCACACAAACCTAACCTGAGCAAGCTAACCTAGCTTGAGAGTCGAAAATGCGTGAATTAGTTTTTCGCCTGCGATTTACACACATACCTAACCTAGCTTGCCTGTTCACCACAGAGAATTTGTTCGAATAAATTTCCGGGCGACAAAGTGCACCATGATTTAGTCTGCATGGCAAAGTTGAAGGAATTTTTAGCAGGGCCGGGTCACAGGGGTGGAGGGGGGGCAAAAAGGGGCACTTGAAAAACTCGCGGGACCAGCTATGTCCAAATATTGGAAAAATGGACTTGAAATGATGATGAAGCTCTGAAACTTTAGGTGGCACTTCTTTGAGGACAAAGAAAAGCAACCCCCCAAGGGAAGGAGTTGTTAACTTTTGAATGGTTCAACGTAGAAACATGAATAAAAAATTGTTTCGAGGGTTTCACCAATACTACTTTTTCAAATAAAAAATATGGTGATTGCTCAATAGGGGGCGCGGGGGGACCATCAACTCAAAATTTGTAAATAGCATGGGGGTTCAAGTGGCACATCATTGAAAAGAGAATTCAGTTCTCTTTACAACCATCTAAATATTTTTGTATTTTGTTCATAATTTTTTTCCCAATTTCGATTTTTATGGCTTTCGAAATTTTCAAGTTAATGTGCCCCCAGAGCCATCTGTTGAGTAATTGCAATGTTTCTTCTATCAAAAAGTATATCGATAATACCCTTCAAAAAATGTTTGGTTTCAGTGTTCCACATCAAACCGTTTAAATTTATCGAGGTATGAGTAGTATTCAGATCCGCATTTACATTTGATATTTCGAATTTGAATTGCAAAAAAAATATTAACGAAATTCAAAATAATTTAGAAGGTTGTAAAGAGAATGGAATTTCCTTTTCGATGATGTGCCACTTGACCCCCATGCTATTTAAAAATTTTGAGTTGATGTGTTGTTTCCTCCTTCCCGGACAATCAGAGGGGACTATCAAAAGCCGCACTGTATAAATAAATACATACCTCTGTTTGTACTGGCCACCAAACAACCTTCAGTCGTAGCCAAGGGAATATAAAACTTCTTATCATCCAACAGCAATGGTCCAGCGAATCCAACAGGTACAGGCACATAACCTATCACATTCTCGCAGCAAGCCCCTAGGACTTTACTATAATCATAATTATTATATGGAAGACTAGAAAACACATCTGGGGAAGATATCGAATTCTGAATAATCTTTCGTCGAATTTTAACACCTCTAGTCGGATTCCTCACAGCTTTTTCCAGAGTGTATGAGGGAATATGCTTCGTGTCTACGAGCATGATAAGCTCTCCATCGGACAGTTTGCTGGGGTCATCAGTACGGTATATCTCCAAACAGTCTTGTAAGTTTCGTAAGTTGTCTGACTCTGAATCACAGCTTGGTTCATCTAAGTAAGCGGTATTTTCAGCGGTAGCGACTGTTTGTACAGCTACGTTGGTCGAACAGGTCCTTTTCTGCTTCTCTATAGGGGTTCTTGTCTGTGTTGGGGCTTCGACAGGGTGTTGGGCGGTGGGATCTGCAAGAGGATCTCTGTTTTCGAAAAACACAAATTTTATAATCAGAGTTAGAAGCAAGATGAGAATAACAATGTGATCAGCACTCAAAGCGAACTGCCTCATCAAGTAACCATAAGTAGAAGTGTATTCTGTGCAATTGACTGCTTTAATGAGTAATCCAGAACTGTCTCCTGTGGACCATCGGCTGAGGATATGTACCACAATTAGGCCTAGGGACATAATTACTTTTACCCGCTGTAAAGCAGGATTAGATTTCTCGTTTTCCTCCAGCAGCATCTTCCTTATTCTCGCTTGTTCTTCCCCGTAGTGCTCAGACACCCTGCCAAGCTCTAACATCAACGACAAACAGGCCGGATAGAACGTCATGAAAATAATGTAGTTTACAATCACCGAAAGACAAGCGAAGTACGACAGCATCTCTAATCTATGTACTCCAGACAGAGTACCAACTCCTATGACTAGGGTTTCCACCACAGTATCCAGAGTAATTGTAGGCCCCAAAACTGAGACTCCTTTTGCAATATTTTCACTGATCTCGCCTTCGTTCGAAGAAGTCAGAGCGAATTGAGCCAGTTTCGCAGCTTTGGTAAGGTCTATCAGCAGCAGGAAGAAAAACAGCGCGTCTTTCAAGTCGACTAGTTCGATCTGCAGGATGTTCAGCACAGCAGAAGTAAACACAAAGCTAGAGAACACTACGAACAAGCCAGCGAACCCCAGGATATACTTGGAGCCGAGATTTTGCAGATTTCTGAACTGGTGGTAGCTGTAGAGTATGGCAAGGCATCGTATAATTGTCATTACGATGACATCAGCAGCAATGAAGTGCTCTTCGATGCAACCAGTGCAAGGCACAGACTGTTTCGATGGGGCTGAATATTTGGGCTTGTCCATTGTTAGGAAACATGTTGTTAGTGTTAGGACGCTCACTATTACTTCCCAAGGGTTTGTAGCACATATTTTTCCGTAAGCACCGAACAAACGAGACATTTTGACCAAGTTTTGGGGATCACGTTTAGACTCGATGACGTTTAGGATTTATAGTACAACTAGAACAATGCAGCTCTACTTTCTACTATATACATCACTGCTGTTATACTTTTGGCCTTTTCATTTCGCAATATTTAATTTCTTTATGTCATAACATAACAAGGACCATTCCCCCTACTTCAATGAGACACCTAAATTACATAACATAAAACTTAAACTTTAGGCATCTTACGTAAAACATAATCATAAACATATAATAAAATACCCAAAATATCAGTCATACCACATCACACATTCACACACAAAAAAACCACACATGCCCTAAACAAAATCAAATATGGATGCCCGTGGTCATGAATAATAGGGAACAATGTTTTAATTTTTTGGATTTTCTGCATCAATTCGGGCCTCAAAAATTACATTTAGTGAAGATAATTCCTCATATCCCATTATTTTCCGAAATTTCAACGTTTGAAATTGCTCTTCAATTTAAACTCGATTTGACTTTGACGTCGAATAAAGGCAGTAGTAGTGGCAGTGACTCCGCCCCTTTTGACGCTGTTATCTGGATGAATGAGTTTAAATGAATCAAACTTTCGGCAGCATGACTTTGAATTTTCAGCGTCGTCAAAATATGTCTGCAATTATGTGGAATAGGCTTAACTTCCCCCAAACACTAGCGCTCCTTGTGATTGTTTTCTAAATATTGAATAACTTTCACCATTTTGGGCAAATATTACACAGCCTTTAAGAGCCCACTAGCGCTGAAGGTTCGAACAGTGTGAAGTAACGATGCATATTGGATGCATACATCCGTAAAGCCGGCCTTCCACACCAGCTTTTAGCCCCTGGCTTCTTGTCTCTAGCCAATCAGAGTACTTCAAAAGTAGTCGCCGCTTCTTCAAGGTCATGCCGCTGTTTGTTGGTTCAAGTTTTACTTTTAGCGTCATGCCGTTGACTATCTTTGTTTATGAATATGTTGCCATCTCTTTTTATAGACATATAAGCATATATGTATCAAATATATGCATATAAGTCATATAAATGAAACGAATAAAATGATATAAGCCATAAAACCCCAACCAAATAAATTAGGAAGTGTTATCAAACTATTCTTCGGTGTTTTGCCAAAAACTGACAATTAAATTAATTAACAACTAACTGTCAAATAATTTTTCTCCATTGTTAATTAATTTGTTAGTTCTTCACAAAAACACCGAAGAATAGTTTGACAACACTTCCTAATAGAGATTTCTAATGGCTTTGGACACCCTAATAAAAAGAGACAAAAGTTCTTAATTTTTCCGTTCTTGTTGACCAGGGCGCGCTCTGTGATTGGTCACTATAATGGCGGGGAATTTGAATGACAAGACAGCTACAGTTGAAAATGACATTTATACTTCCTGCCGTCATAGTGACCAATCACAGAGTACATCCCCTTGCAACAAGGATGGAAAAATCAAGAACTTTCGTCTCTTTTTATTAAGGTGTCCAAAGCCATTAGAAATCTCTATTCATTTGGTTTGGGTTATATGACATATTTTTTCGTTTCATTTATATGACATATATGTTTACAAAATCGAAGATAGTCAACCATAGAATATATATATATATATCTTACTCATATAATATATTTCTATGTAGTCAACGGCTTGACGCTAAAAGTAAAACTTGAACCAACAAATAGCGGAGTGACCTTGAAAAAGCAGCAGCTAATTTTTAGGTACTCTGAGTGGTTAGAGACAAGACGCCATCAGCGTCAAAAATCTGATGTGGAAGGCCGGCTCTAGGAGTACGTTTTCGAATGGGATGAAAGAATTAGCATTTCAATAAAACAGTGTTCAAGCAAGTTTTTAAATTCATCGAAGGACCAATCGGCTTAAAAGTGTATTCGTTTGCATCGAGGTTTAGTGTAGTGGAGTGTAATTTACACCACATTTTGAATCGAGTGTAGCTGAGTGCAGTTCATAGACAAGAGTTATATCGTACAGTTCAAACAAAACTATGAATTGACCATATTCACCGTTGCCATATATTGTCATGCGACAAGATCCAACATACCCAGGGTTTTCAACTAAAAATAACCAAAATTACAATATTCGCCGTCGCCATATTGTCATACGACAATACCAACTTACCCAGGGTTTTCAACTAAAAATAACCAAAATTACTAATCACATACCTGAGTGAAATTTTAAAATGATATTTATTTAGGCAGTACAGTTATGAAAAATTGTTTAGTAGTGGGAGTGAGTTTATTATCAAGTTGATTTCATTGTTAGATGAAAACTAAGGGTCTGTGGATAAAAACGTTTAGGAATTTCCAAAAACATCAAAAGAAAATGATATTTTGAAGTAAGAAGAGAAATTTACAAAAGGCTGTGTTAAAAATTACATATTTTTGTTTACCGCGTGTATAAAAGGCAGATATATGAAGTTCAAGTTTATAGTGCTAATGTTGTCGTTATTGCAGCTCAGGTGAAAGCTGATACCGATAGTGGTATATCTACCCATTTATCCTAGATTTGCTCTTCAGTTACATTTTTCTGAAACTCACAAAATAAGCACATGAAATATGCACCAAATACAACATTTTTGATTTTTGCGGTTTTGTTATAGATACATTATATTTTTAACCGTTGGTAACAATGGATAGTTGGTATTATCGCATGACAATATGGCGACGGTGAATATGGTCAATTGAGTGTAAATTACACCAGTTGTAGAAAAGTGCCAAGAAGAGTAAACTAGTTTACTCTTCTTGGGAAAGTGCTACACTTCGATGCAAACGAATGAACCTATTCGTGTGCATGAAAATCCGGCTTTAATCAGCAAAAGGGATAACTAGCTACTGGCTGATAGTTCATTCTGCTCTAGCCATGTCCTGTCATATATCATATGTCATATGTCAACTGCCACTAGAAAAGTTCGTTGCGCACCCTGTCGCTCTTTTTGTGAGAATTCTGTTTAGACCACGTTTCTTCAAGGAAATATTGCTTGAATTTCTGTAAGTTTTAAAGCGCTTTTATTTTGAATAATCGTTTTTCTACATGACTTCATTACTTAGCATACACCGATCAGTACCATTAATCGATATCTGAAAACTTTCGGTAAGCATAATTGTTTAAATTTTATAGCAAACATGGGTCGTGTGCGTACCAAAACCGTGAAAAAGGCGTCCAAAGTGATCATCGAGAAGTACTACACTCGTCTGACGTTGGATTTCCACACGAATAAGCGCATTTGCGAAGAAATTGCCATTATTCCCACCAAGCCTCTTCGCAACAAGATTGCTGGTTTTGTTACCCATTTGATGAAGAGGCTCCGCCACTCTCAGGTAATAAACTCACTGGTTTTTCACTAACATTCAGCCTTTGGAATCTCTAGCAAAACATCTACATATTCATGATTCTTCAAAGTTATCCACGAAACAATTTGTTGCATGTTGGGAAATCGAAGCCTTCAGAGGGTTCTGATAGGTAGTTCAAGTGAGTTTTGAATGGTGTGAAATTTACTGATGATTGTTAGTCATCTTCCTATACAGGGCTTTTCACATTGATTGGATGTTTCTAGCAAGCCAGGTAATGAATCAATCTGAAAATTTGATGCTATGCATAAATATACATGATCTACAACATGCCTAAAATATTGTTGCGTCTTCGGGTTCAAAAATAAGTGTACTCTGGTATGAACTCGCCTTTATTATTCAAACTTTACTTGACAACACTGTAATACAAGTCTCTGTTAAAATACTTGTATCCAAGGTAACTCAAGGTAACTTTCTAACTAACTTCCCTCATCTAACAAATGCATCGCTTTTATATACAAATAAAGTTCTAGAAAACTTAAGAAATCAATAGAACACAAATAGAATGTTCGACGATTGATCCAGAACAAAAGTTAGTGCTTCTAGATTTTTCCATCTAATTCATCGAACGATCTCGAACAATTCGAGAAGTCTTTATCAAATTTCAGGTCTGTAACAATATTTTAGACGTGTATTGCCATTTCTACTATAAAGTAGCAGCTACTTTGACATTTATAATATCAATATTATCAGCATTTATAAATGTATATGAAGTTGTTGGGAAACTGATAGGAAATCATGTAGTAGAATAAAGTACAGGGTGTTTCATTTGAAAAATTAGAGTTGCTGCTTATTCAATATTTTAAGCTTAAAGATCATAATAATTTATGCATACCAACAAATTTTCAGATAGATCCGCTGTCTGGTTTGCAGAAATGTCTAATTAACACTCTTAGTGAAAATTCCTGTATAGGATATTTTTTATTTAAAGATCGGTGCATGTTGTATGGCCCCATACATTACAATCTTAATTGACAATTTTACCATGCGATTGCCCGGTAAATTGTCAATTTCAGACCATAGACCTCAATCTTGACCACAATTTTAGTTGTGCGATTAAAATTGACAATGAAGATTGTAAATGTATAGGGCCCTGTAGAGTCCAATTTTTCCATTACCAGTATTAATTTCAGCTTTTTTATATATATGTGCATTAGCCACATTTGAGAATAGTTCTGATTTTTCTGATTTTAAGCTTCTTGGAATTTTACTTACACTTGTCGATAAGTTATTGAAGTATTCATAATTATCTTTATTAATATTGTGACTTCCAAAATATAGTACTGTTTTACAAAGTTAAAGTAGTGAAATTTATATACAGAAGAAGTATTAATATTTTCAAATGTAAGTGGAGATAAACAAATAATTAATTGATAATTGTGATTGGATGAGACTTGTGAATTGTTGCTGATAGTAATTATAGTCTGAGTTGCAAAAAATTACGATTTATTTGAAAAATCAAAATATCTGATTTTTTTGATTAAATCGTGATTTTTTTGATTTATACTGATTTTTTCCTTAAATATGGAAATAATGAATTTTATAATCTCATATTTTCATAATTTTTCTCTATACGCTGAAAAAAAATTGTTGTCTATAGTCTATATTACTCCAGATCAAGCCACATCAAAACAAATGCATGCTGTTACTTCGTGATCATCGATGTCGAATTGGTGAAATACCTGTCTGAGAAACATAGACCAATATTGGCCTGCCTTTCCTCGACCACGAGCAAAGCACGCGTTGATCACGTCTTTACCACTATTGTTTACTGGCTAGAGTTTAACTTGAATTTACTGTAGATCTACAGTTAGAGAATCTCCTCGGCGACAAAAAAAAACTTGTGTTTAGAAGTACATAAAAATTTTATCAGTGTGCTTGTGGGAACAAGAAAACATGTTTTTTCACTTACATAATGTATGTGAACACTTAGTTTCACATAAACTATCTTCCTTTTTTTTGAATTCTCTGATGAGTTATCTGCTTCGGAGAATTATTTTAATAGCAATTGATATTGGCAGTCATGTATCTGGAAACGTCTTTTTGGCATTAGCCGAAAATATACTTGTATTCTGTTGTGACCATAAAAAATAAATAAATGGTTGTTGTATTATCCTCTTTTTCATCAGGTGAGGGGAATATCGATCAAGCTGCAAGAGGAAGAACGTGAAAGAAGAGACAACTACGTTCCCGAAGTATCTGCTTTGGAACATGACATCATCGAAGTTGATCCTGAGACGAAGGACATGTTGAAATCGTTAGACATGAGCAACATTACTGGGCTGCAGTTGACTCAGCCTACAACAAACACATTTAATAGAAGAACGTAATTTTTGTATTGACTAAATAAAAATAAAACACGTTGTGGTGATAAGTTAGTTTATTGTTTAATTTATATTGATAATTTGTTAATCCCCCTGCTGATTTGTGAGCCATCTGAAGTTCTCGTGTTGCGACTGGTATACTTGATGGGTCTAAAATAAAAATATTGTGGTTAAGTATTTGCGCTGGTAAAACTGTCCAATGTTTGATAAGAATCAATTCGTAGAAAAATTATAGTATTCAAATCTATAGGATATTGAGGAACAATGATTATACTCACTGGTATTGTCAAAACAGTCCCTATTACATGGAAAAAAGTCGTCACTAGATTGATGATTCCGCCTGCAAGGTATTTAACGTATATTTTCAGACTATGGTCCTGTTCCCTGGGTGTGAAGAAGTAGTGAAGTAAATTGTGTCCAAACATTAACCATATCAACAAAGATACCAACAGTATTCCACACATGCTTCCTCCAATCAGGAATAAGGTGACACATTGGTTTTGGAATGCTGAAAATGAAAGTGAATTTTGTTTTTTTGCGACAAATATGGGTACAGAAAAGGTGCATGTTTTGAATGAAAAAGTTACTTTTATTATAATCGAAATTTTTCCACATTCCATCACTGTGCGTTATAAACTCAAATGATGTTTTTATCTTCGGACGAAATATGGGTATAGATTTATGAAAAATATAAAATTATGGTCCTTTTCGCTTGAAATGTTAGGTTTGATATCATTCTCTGATACTTGAAAAATTAAAGTAGTTTTTTTCTGCTTATTTTGTAAGGAAGTATTTTTATTTCATAGGACTGTCTGTACAAGTATAGAAATCGTTAATAACATTATTGAATTAAAACTATTCATAAACCTAAAATATGTTAAACAATTAGTAGAAGACTATCAAGGCAATTCAATAGTCTATATATGCTTATTTGAAGTTTATTTCAATACATTCTATAGTATTTGCAATTCCCATTCGTTCATTATCAACACTTTTTCTTCTTTAGGCCATATAGCCATATTTTCTCGATATATGATTTTGAAATATTTCAAAAGTTTACAGTTGCTCATTACAATTAAAGTATTCCCATTATTCCCAATTATGAACATAACTTGGCTGGCTCACTGTAAACTTTTGAAATTATTTCAAAATCATGTATCGAGAAAATATGGCTCATGACTCCATAACTGTTCCGTTTCATGTCAGCTGATGCTGACAATTTGAGCGTTTTCGCTTGCATTTTGCATTGGCAACGCTGCATGGCATCAACCGGTGACAACTGACTTGCGCCATCTATCCATCAATAATGTCTAAACTATTAACATATTTTTGTTTGAGCAAAGCAAATGTTCTGCAGTTTCAGCGAAAGTTCTCGCAGTAGCGGCAACTATCACTCTCTAATTTGCCCTTTTTTTTTGAAGTGATGCCTCAAAGGGCAGTATCCAGTGAGGAGACGACTGAGACGAGAGTAATTCGCCAACTCAGTACCGACGTTGCCAAGTTTTAATCATTATTCTGCGCATGCATGCGGAGTGTTTAGATGACAAAACAACTAAAAAAAACTGCGTTGAAAATGCGCGAATTTGTTTTTTCTCTCGCAATTGACACGCAAACCTAACCTGAGCAAGCTAACCTAGCTTGCGAGTCGAAAATCGTGAATTAGTTTTACATAACCTGAGCAAGCTAACCTACCTAACAAACAGCTTCAGGCAAACCAAGTTGATTGTAAGTAAAACTTGGCAACGTTGGTACTGAGTGGGCGAATTACCTATAAGAGTCTCGTGTGAGGAGACTCCTTACCAAGTTCGTATTTCTTGTCCAACACGAGAAGCTATTTAGCTTTGCTTGGCGATAGGCTCACTGGTGGCCTTTTCTCTTGTCTTTGGCCTCTTAGCACTTTTACTCCACTGAGATTACACGCCAGCGGTTAGACACCGTCGAAATTCTTTTTTAAAATGCATGGGCTTTGGAGACTTCAGAAGGCTTCTACGCCGGGAAGTTGTGTGTTGGTCCCTTCTTGTCTTATATCCGCCCCGACATACGTGTACCATAGATTACGGAGAAAGTTTTTTTTATGTCCGATACCAACATGATTTATTCTAGGTCCACAAACGACGCGAGCAACTTACACCTGCAGAGGTTATTCTGGAAAGGTCCATCGATTGTGTATACATCAAACACTATACTCCCAATTTACATGAAAGTTACCAGAAATAGTGTGCGAAATAATTCGTGAATGCGAAGCAGTGCTACCAGAAGACTTAAGTCCTATGAAACATACTTCTGATATTGTGGCCAATGGAACTGTACAGACTAGAGATTGGTATACAGAAAAAGAAGGATGGATTTAAGGCAATAGGCCTTTTTGGCATCAGTGCCTTCTGAGCCACTATAATTTTTACGTTACCTTTGGAGAAATGTTTATGTTGCCCTTCTATGTACGTGGAATCTATTTCCGTTCCGTCGTCGTAGAGATACGTTTGGCGATCAAAATTATCACCTCCGCTTTTGTTGTACATCGAAGAACTTTTCGGGGAAAACAATGGTATGGTCCACGTTCTTTTCCAAGGCATTTTCAAAACGGAATACTTCTCGCGAAGTCTGGCATCGACGTAATGGTCTGTCGGCTTCTTTCTGTAACGAAGAACGGCGATGATAAGGGGTGATTTGGGGGATTTCAACTTACAATTGTTCTGGTGGATCTGCTTGAGTGCTTCCCAAGCGGCTCTCCGCACTATAAGAATAAAAATCATGAAAAATTGTCAGCAGTAATTAGACAAGTGGTGGTAATTTTATGATAATTTTAACTAGATGCACGAATCTTTGTTGCTATAGAAATCTCACGAGAGGACGAAGTCCACGAGTGGGATTTCTGAATAGCAGCAAAGACGAGTGCTAATCTAGTTAAACTTATCTCAAAAAAATTGTAACTACGAATGTAATTCGGCTTGATTATTTTTTCAAGCAAGTCAAGTCATTCTTATGCATTCTTTCAAACAAAGATTCAATCAAAAACATGAAAACATTATAGGTGATAATACCATAAAAGCATTGAAAATTACCGATAATTCTGAAAAAACGTCTCTTTTAACTGCCCCAATCGAGGGGACAAGTGAGATTTTGGGTATTCAAAATTAAAAATATTTCTACAAAAAATAATTTTTTCGGCAATCGTCCGGGAAGTACGTACTTTCCAGACTAGTCCGGGAAATGCCCGAATTTCAATATAAATATTTATATAAATAAGAATTAGAATGTTTCTGTTAGTACCTATCTTCTGTTCGCATTTCGATATTCAATACAAATAAGAATTAAAATGTTGGAAATTTTCTTCTACAAAGAAATATAAAAAATAAATGTGTCTTGATTTGTTATTCTACACGGTTACCGAAAAACTTGTGTACGCAACACGTCCGAAAACAGTTTTTTTGGACTCGCAGACTTGTCCACTCCTCCAAAAAAACAGTGTTTTCCGGACTTGTTACGTAAATTACTATTACCGGTTCAAACTAATTTTTCACACAGTCAATAATTAAAAACATGCCAAAGATCACACAAACAAATTTTCAACTGCATGAGTCCATAAGATGTTTACTGTACATCCATTGGACATACATAAGACGTACATACGCTTATTTCTGGACGTATTTAAGTTATTTGTTGTACGTCCTATGGACATCCACGTCGGACGTACATAGGATGTTATATCCAGTGTATCTGCACATTTGGTGGACCTTTACTGCACATTTGTGCTCCAGCGATAATTGCACACCTCTTTATAGTCGTTTTTACACATGAAGGAAATTTTTGCTGTAATTTCCTACTAACAAATTATCAGTGTAATTTTGATACTACATATTGGTCGTAAAATGTTTTCTCGTTACAATTGGCTGACAGTATCGTATAAAAATAATGAAATAAATTTTGTTGATCATTGAAAGATGACCAATCACTCAAATATCTCAGTTTTATGATTGCTCATATGTAAAGACACAAACTCAGGACTTCTTGATGTCCAGTTTAAGAGCGTTATCGACTGCATTTGAAGTCCCTTCTACAGAAATAGGACGAGTCATAAAATTTTGAGACAAATGAGCAACTGAGTACAAACTTACTCTATATAATGATAAAAATCCCTGGACTTCGAACGATGATGTTTTCGTTCTGATCTGTTTCTAGGGCTAATAGTAATGACTTCACCGTTGTCGTTCTTCTGGGTCATCGTAAATTTATTCTTTGTGGGTTCCACCTTGCCCCTCTCATCACCGACTTCGATATTCGAGGTTTTCTTGCTACAAAACGATGATGATAGAACATTGTTAGATTGGACTGTCCCCGATACGGATTCAATAAAAGTATAAACACTTTTCATAAAACTATAAATGAGTAAACAATCCTCTGACTACCGATTAGTAAATTCATTGTATTTGAAGAAAATTATAAAATACCTATAAATAGTATATAGACTATTTTATCGGCAGTTACTTCTGTGCAGGAAGCGTGCGTGAAAAATGCAGGGGGAGCACTCACGGAATAAGAACAAATTCTAGTTCACATAATTGAAGATTCAATGAAATATACGGCAAGATAATTTGAAAAATTCAAAGGTCATACCTCCATATTGCAGTATTGAGAAAATGATTAAGCACCAAAGAAAATATGACCTTATGATAGAAACGCAAGTGAAAGACACATATGTGAATTATATTGTCTTGTAGTTTTCAGGCACTAGGGTCAAATATTCATATGCCTGTAAATTGTACGTGCTTCAAAAACCCTGCATGGGCACGCATATATATATATATATATATATATATATATATATATATATATATATATATATATATATAAATCGGATAAAACGCCTTCAAATACATCTTATTTGCCGAAAAAAGTTCCGCCTCAACGAATACCACAACCGGTAAGAGTCATATTTGCCCAAAAAGCAATAAATTACATTCTGGACGAATCACACACCCAACAACTTTATCAATATTATTCCCATGCATTCTTATTGATCTGTAATGTCATGTTTGCCCAAAAGCAATACATTACATTCAAGGTAAATCACATACCAGCAAGTTGATCGATATTATTCCCACACATTCTTATTTATCTGTCAAAATCAACAAAAAATTACTAGAAGAAATATATAAATTATACAATTGACGGATAATCCTTGGACCTCCTTCTTCTTTGCTGACGTAAGAGCGCTATGTTTGCCAACAAAGCATACATCATATTTTAGGCGTGAACAATCAGATACAATGTGATATCCCATTAAAATGAGGGCCCTGGAAACTTGACAAAACACGAAAAACATGTAGTTTACGTTAAAATCATTAATATCTCTACCTTCGAAGCTTGAGTAGGCCCTGTAAGCTTTAAGACCCTTTTTTGAACACCCCGTATATATTAGATCCATTTTTGAGCACCGTGTATCGCCTCGCTCGTTTAGGGCATGTATATATAGGAACGGCGTATACGTCGCACCTAGTTCGATCGCTCGTTTACGTTCGATTGAGGTCGTTCCAGCCTTGGTATATTACTACATTACAAGCAGTCAGGCAGTAAATGATTCTTTGCGCGTCCAATCGAAGCTTCTGGACTCTGGCTTCCCCCACCTCCCCACTCCCGCAGGTCACGTGTCACGTCCCATACAACACACGATATCCTATTATGGACGTCCAATACATGTCCAATTCATGTCGGAATAGCCTTTGAACAATTTTGCATATCCATAGGATATCCAAAATACATCCAAATAGGCACTGATTTCTTGGATATGCGGTGGATATCCAAAGGATATCACTTTGGGATATCTACTACAAATATCTTATGGATATCCATTACGGATATCTTATGGACATCCATCACGTACATGATTTGTAGAAATAGATTATAGATTAAGTTCTTATTTTGCGTCCTGTGGTGCCGAATATCGTAAAGTGCGTGTTCAACTGTTTGTAGTATTTGAGTTTTAAGTTCTTTTGATGAGATTTTTCATTTTTCATTATCTTATGGACGTCCATGAAGGATATCTTATGAACGTTCGTAATGGATATCTTGTACGTCCGTAATGGATGTCTTATGGACGTCCAGGTTGGTGGCTTGAGAACGTCCATCGGAAGTCTTTAAGATATCCTTTGGATAAAAACTGGACGTCCATAGGATATCCATAATATCCTTAGTGATCACATGCACAGAAATATTATGCAAACGCAAAGAAGCGCAATAAGCACAAGTGAGATGCAAACCTCCAGAAAAAAACTCAGCCACCAAAATAAGCTTCAGCCTTCCAAAAGAATGTACCTAGATGCTGCAGGCCTCCCGAAATAAATGTAGTCTGCAGGCCTCCTGAAAGAATGTAGAGTCTAATGTCACACGATGGTTGGCTGGGGTGTGGTCGTTCGTAGGTTTGAAGGTCGGACACACGGCACGACGAACTATCAAGCGTCCAACGTTGGAGGGTGTTCGGTGTTCGTAGCATCATGTAGCCGGATTTTTTACATTTTCCGTCGAATAATTGGACTCACGCTTTTGGTCCAAAGGTGGAGTCAATGTTCGATGCATCGTGTAGCGCCGACTTTAGACATGCAGGTGTCTTGGAGGCAATGTGACTTTTCTGCCTATATAGATCAAGTATATAGATCACCTGCCATTCTCTCGCCAATTTTTCATATATTATAGATACAACGCATGTGATGCAACACTTGCCTCATTTGATGTCTCGCATTTTTTGGAGGAGCAACACTGACTGCATAACATATTTTTTGAGTTCATTTACAGATGGTTATTCTGCAAATTATCTTAAGAAATATCCGTCAGAAAACAACCACTTTTCCATGTGAACACTAAAAACCATAGGAGGGGTATTTTCTACTTGCTTGGAATATTTACTCACATTCGGAAATATCCGTAAAAGGTGTGTGCCACAATTTCATTACCTTTGAAAAACAGGAGTACTTGGGCAAGACGGCTCAACATTCAACTTCTGGGGCAACACAGACAGCTCAGACTGCGACTTCAGGCAAACATCATCTTCAGAAGCTACAAATCTACCATCGATGAATTATTAGAGTATAGCGAAATCACGTGTGGCCAGTAATACCTACGGAATCTGGGGTCAATCATGGAATGTTCCCTCATAGAAGGCTTCCTCTTCGATAAAGGGCTGTTTTGCCGTTGGAAAACACCGGCGGTGGCATTGTAGGATGACACAAGCTTCTTCAAGCCGCAGTTGATGAGCCTGTAATGGTTATTACTAACATTTATTTAATATGTGTTGAAACATCCGTGATTATAATCCAAGCGCTGTAGCTAAAAAGTACGACAACCTGACAATAAATCCAATAGAAATGATTTTCGGCTCACAGGCAGTTCTTGAGGAGTACTTGAGAAGAAAAAAAATAATCTGCTCGCGAACACCTATGGAAAGTGGGGAAAATTCTCGGGAAAGCTCGAAAAATCAATAACTTGGAAGGGGTTGGAAATTTCGATATAATGTATAGTGACAAATAGACTACAAGCCCGCATAACAAATTGGGGGGGGGTCATTTGACCCATCATGAAACATGTACAGAACGATCCTGCTATATGAAAAAATAACTTTTTCTGAAATCGCTCAAGAATACGTACTTTCTCGGAGCAACTTCAGACCCCAAAATACGCTAATCTAGTATTATAGTCAACGAACTTTCGCGTATCGAAAACGTTCCAGGAAAATTTTTGCCAGCGTCTCAACAATAAGCAAACAGTAAAACCGAACTTTCCCGTATCGAAAACGTTCCAGGAAATTTTTTGCCAGCATCTCAACAATAAATAAACAGTAACCGAACTTTCCCGTATCAAAAACGGTCCGGGAAAATTTTTGCCGGCGTCTCAACAATAATGACATCAATCAAAAATTGTTGTGCATCAACATTTCTTAATTATGATAAGGTTGATTGCGATTTCAGAGAAAATAGTATGTGTACCTCGTAGTAAAAGCTATCGTCTATTTGTCACCATAAATTATATCGAAATTTCCTACCCCTTCCAAGTCATTGATTTTTCGAGCTTGCCCGGGAATTTTCCCTACTTTCCATAGGCGGTGTTCGCGCGCAGAACAATTTTTTTCTTGTACTCCTCAAGAACTGCCTGTGTGACAAAAATCAATTCTATTGGAGTTCGAGTGTCAGATTAAAACTCCTGGATCTTGTGCTGATAGTGGTTCAGTAGAAAACTGAGCAGTATTGGGTGGATGAAAAGTGCTTACTCTTTTTCGTATCTGAGACCATCAGTTTTCAAACTTGCTCTGCGGTTCGAGTTGAAATGTTTTCTTCGGGACGTAGGTGTTCTGAAAAAGTTGCACGGACAATCACACTTCCATAAGAATAACTGATTGGCATTTCACTCACCCTGCCATGTTTTTTTTGGGACTAATTTTACATTCAGCATATTTCCTTAAATCCAAATACTCTTCATTCACTGTAAGGATCATAGTGAAAAAAGTTCCTTCAATTGTCACTAGGTACTTACGTATAATTTTCGGGGTATTTTCGTACATCGTAGAAAAGACTTCACAGAATGAAATGATGCCACAAATGTATCCTACATTATTGGAGTTGACGACATGAGAAAATGTGATGATATCGACATAAACAGAGAAAATAAAATGTGAAGTTGAAATCGAAATGTCAAAAATGACTTACACCCACTTGGCTACCTATATATGAGGTTATAAGGAAAGTCCTTAAATACAGCGTGATAAAACAAAAATTATTTTCATTTGGACAAATCTGTGCTCAGAATATTCCGAAAACTGATCCAAACAAACAGAGAAATTAAACTTGGAGATCACGATAAGTTTTCGAAAGCTACCGCCATTGGGCTTCCCATGGGCCCAGTGAAATGCATAGGTTCTTTTTTGGCAGATAGAGAGATCAGTACAGAGTCCCTCAGGGGGCTGTACTTTCGCCAACTTCATTTTCAATAGATATAAACGAGTGACATCCTGATAAATGACCGCCCCCGTCGAAATATCTCTATCGCCGGCACCACACATTGGGGCCAACAGCATTTGTCCCATGTGTGGATGAAGGAAACAGTGTTGGCATCAACGTTGGAAGACGTTGGCGTTGGGAGTTAACCGGCCGTTGTCGGATTTTTGAAAAAGATCAAAGGGATTTCCATCGTCTTTCGTAATGACGACCACACATTGGTTTAATATATTTATACTTACTTTATTTATTATACACGTTTATACTTACTGATTTCGTAATCTATGAAGAGTTGTAACCCACCATCTTCTTCAGCGAGGGCTTCTTCCTCGTAGAAATGAATTTAAAATATACTTTTTATGGCAAATCCGCACAACGCAATTTCTTTTTCACACCCCGACATCTTAACGTTGGTTGGCCCGATGCATGAAGGAACGGGCCCCAAAAAGCGTGGGCATTCTATTGAAACGCACCACGAACATCGTCAAGATGGTCCAAACGTTAGCCCTAACATTAGCCCCAATGTGTGGAGCCGGCATATGCCGATGACACCGCGATACTCGCCCGAACAATCCTGAACGGTGGTCCTTGAAATCGAAAATCACACTGGACGCAAAAAGCGCAATCAATAGACCTGTCCAGAATAGACCTTTCCAGATTACGTAAACAGAGATAAAAAATATGAACTTAGCCAGTATGAGATAGAAACAAGCATATTCCCACACGGCACATGTACGTACAATGGATATACAATGGACGTCGAATATGGATGTTCAAGACGTACAATGGATGTCCAGAATTAGTCCAATGTACATTCAATGGACCTCCAATGGACGTCCAGGACACTACTATGGACGTACAATTCAAGTCCAGAAAACGTCCAATGGATGTACGTTGTGCGTATTATGGACGTCCAATATATATACTTTGTGCGTATTTTGGGCGTCCCATTGGACGTACAATTGAAGTCCAGAAAGTGTTCAATAGCTATACATTGTACGTATTTTAGGCATTCATTGTATGTCCATATTTGGTACAATAGATGCCCAGGATATATCCAAATAACAACCACTGTGGATATTTCCTGCACGTCCAATGTACATCCACTGTATATCCGAAATGAATCCAGAGGATACATATTATACAAAAGTGTCCTGCAAATAATGAGCAATACTTATAAAAACATATTGCAAAGATTGAAATAACAAGTTTCCATGCATATATTGTTTGTGATAGTGCCCCTATTCCTAGTCCTTTTATAAATAATCACAAAGACTTCTTGTCAACAATGTCAATGAGGTTAGGTTAGGTTGCAAATCAACATTCTATCCAAATATCAGATACCTGGCTGCACTCCTACGAGAAACCCTCAGGAGTCTCGAGATAGATACTTGTGTGAGCTAGGGAAACGAGGCCCTTATCTTTCAGATGTGATGCCAAGCACGGACGGAAATTTAACTACTCAAGTATGTCACTCAGCCATTCAAGTGATAGCCACATTCGGTGTTGCTTGACTTCAGCTATCGATAGTACCCGACTTACTTAGTTGTCTTCTCAACAAAACAAAAATCGTATATGGTATAGTCAGGTTAATACTGGAATATGCATCTGCAGTGTGGTTTATCATCTACAATTACCAAATAGCTTAAGAAAGAGGACAAAGTTGTCAAGTAGACTTGTTCGGTTCTACTTTCTACTTTTGCATATCAAACATAAAAATAAAGAAGTTATGCTGTTTGGTTCTAGTAAAATGTGAATAGATTCCTGATATATTTGTTATCTTCCTACCTTTTGGTGATGTATTTATTGATTTTTTGATCTCTTTTTTATTTCATAGGCAAATATTTTAATAAATCAACCCTTTTATAATAAAGATTTTAGTTCCTTTGAAACAATAAAATAAATAAATACATATATAGTTCTTTATCATCTTTCTACAGAGCTGTTCATAAGCAGTTTGTGATTCCAAAACTATTGAATTGTCATCAGCATCCATCGAAGGGGAGAACTGTAAATACAGAATGGTGGACTTTTGCTCTCCTTCTGGCTTCTGTAGCACTTCCCTTTGATTATAAAGTCAGTTTTATGAATACGGATGTAACTTTTGGCAAAGAGTTTGTCGACAGGACTACCTTATCTGCAAGTCGAAGATATTGAAAAAAAAAAAAATACACTGCCGAAACAGAATGCTTGGAAACGTGAAAGATATTTACCCCTCCCATAATCCTTGGTACACATGAGGCACAATAACTAATAATTAAACAATCATGACTGTTTGGAACCATTGGTGTAGTAATGAATATACTATGAAATTTTGGGATTAAACTCCAGTATATTCAATCAAAACTAAAATAGATATAAATAATAACATAATAAGATTTAAGGTTAATGTTAATGAGATTTCAATTTTCAAACCCTCAGGAGTCTCGAGATAGATACTTGTGTGAGCTAGGGAAACGAGGCCCTTATCTTTCAGATGTGATGCCAAGCACGGACGGAAATTTAACTACTCAAGTATGTCACTCAGCCATTCAAGTGATAGCCACATTCGGTGTTGCTTGACTTCAGCTATCGATAGTACCCGACTTACTTAGTTGTCTTCTCAACAAAACAAAAATCGTATATGGTATAGTCAGGTTAATACTGGAATATGCATCTGCAGTGTGGTTTATCATCTACAATTACCAAATAGCTTAAGAAAGAGGACAAAGTTGTCAAGTAGACTTGTTCGGTTCTACTTTCTACTTTTGCATATCAAACATAAAAATAAAGAAGTTATGCTGTTTGGTTCTAGTAAAATGTGAATAGATTCCTGATATATTTGTTATCTTCCTACCTTTTGGTGATGTATTTATTGATTTTTTGATCTCTTTTTTATTTCATAGGCAAATATTTTAATAAATCAACCCTTTTATAATAAAGATTTTAGTTCCTTTGAAACAATAAAATAAATAAATACATATATAGTTCTTTATCATCTTTCTATAGAGCTGTTCATAAGCAGTTTGTGATTCCAAAACTATTGAATTGTCATCAGCATCCATCGAAGGGGAGAACTGTAAATACAGAATGGTGGACTTTTGCTCTCCTTCTGGCTTCTGTAGCACTTCCCTTTGATTATAAAGTCAGTTTTATGAATACGGATGTAACTTTTGGCAGAGTTTGTCGACAGGACTACCTTATCTACAAGTCGAAGATATTGAAAAAAAAAATACACTGCCGAAACAGAATGCTTGGAAACGTGAAAGATATTTACCCCTCCCATAATCCTTGGTACACATGAGGCACAATAACTAATAATTAAACAATCATGACTGTTTGGAACCATTGGTGTAGTAATGAATATACTATGAAATTTTGGGATTAAACTCCAGTATATTCAATCAAAACTAAAATAGATATAAATAATAACATAATAAGATTTAAGGTTAATGTTAATGAGATTTCAATTTTCAATGATCTCCATTTCCAGAGCCAACTAATCTCATTTTTCAAGGTAAAAAATCTAAAAAAATTACTAGATTTTTTTAGAAAAATTCTTACTACACCACTGGATTCGCGATATTTTGAAATGGTTCATATGTTAATTACGTTGAAATGCACCAATCAATAAAAAAGTTATAAGGGGGTGAAATTTAAAAAATATGACACTTAACATCAACTCACCAATTCAATTTCAGAACTTTTATCAAAAGAAGTCTCGATATATCGGCCATAATAAATCTGTTCATAAATAGAAAAATTTGACCTTGAAAAGTCGGATTAGTTGGCCCTGGAAATAGAGATTTATTGATGAAATTTGGTGTCGTAGTAGACTTTTTGAATGTCAACCTAATGAAGAAAAAAAAAATCATTCCAATCGGCTGGAAAATGTAGATTTTATAAGGTGCTTCGGTCTGAAGTGGATCACACTGTATGTATTCTATTGGTGTTTTCAAAATAAGCAAATCGAAAAGCCAAATTATTCTCCACCATAAAGACCACTGCTTTATGACAATTTAACAATAAGAGTGGGACCAGAGCGCCATCTCTCGTGAAATAACGGTGTTATTAAAACAGGTGCTCTCAGAAATTGACATTTTTTTCTTAAAAAGGTAAGGAAAATAAAGAATTTTATTTATCATCAGTAATAATGTTTGGAATAAAGTTTTATTTTAATAGCGAATAACAGAAATATGCAGCAGCTTGAATATAAGGCAGATTTCAGCTGAACTATCCAAGCCCGTTCAAAAAAACCCTCAGGACAGATCATAAAAAAATACTGAATGAAACCAATAGGGTTAAACATAAATTATCTAAATTCTGGGAATATCACATAAAAAAGATATATACAAAAATAAACAAAATGAATAGAAAAATAAACCTTTCCACATATATCTTTAAATACGGAAAATAATCACATATCAACAAACAGTAACGATCACATATATATTATATTAAGCACCACAGTCGGTATTTATAGTATATAAAAAGATTCGAGGCGAAATTTCCAGGAAGAATTTTCTATTCAAGCCTCGTGCTCGTTATCAATACTTATTAGGGCCTCAGTTTGTTCCGAGGGCATCTCGTTGAACCTGAAACTAAATAGAACTAAGATATATGTATTGTAAATACAAAACGTTCGCCAGTTGTGGGAGATACAATGCAAAGACCAAAAATATTACAGCTGTTAAGCATTCAAGAATGTCAAAATTATTACTTTTCAGAATGTTGCGAAACATTTAATTTCTAAACCTTTGTCTTTCAACCTCTTACTCTATCTATAACGAAATTCTATCAAAACAAAACATCACCAAAAATACTCTAAAACTTACAAAAAATAACTTTAAAAGCCTTACCAAAACTTCAAACCTTCACAACCACTCTGTGACCAAACTATGAGGTCCTTTTCAACTCATGCTCCCCTTGTCACTTGCAAAGTAATATCCCACAACTGACAAATGTTTAATTATATCCCAACTTACTGTATAAATCTGGTCCGACGACAAATACTGAGATAGGCACAACGTAGAACACTGAAGACGGGGTCCCAATTCTCGTAATGGGACAGAACGGCGACGGCCAAAAAGGCCATAACCATCGGAATCGTACCAGTGTAAAAAAGTGTAGGGTAGGGCACTTCTTTGAGAAAGACGTCCGCCAACATGGTCATCGGTATCGTCAAACTCATGGCTACTGTAGCCATGAGAGAGGAAGTCAGAAAACAGCCCCTGAAAAAAAAAAAAAAAGATATTCAACTACATCTACGTCCCTTGGTGGCTGGTAGGTAATGTGCTCGGTTGCTAATCCAAAGTACGCGGGTTCGATTCACGGTGCCGTCACCGTGGCATCACACGTCAAAAGGTAAGGGCTGCTTCTTACCTAACTCGCACAAGTCTCTTGTCTACTTCTGAGGGTTGCTCGTAAGGGGCCAGCCGGTTGAAGGAATTTTTTTTTCAACAATTTAACAACTCGAAAGTCGAAAACAATCAGATTGCAGTTTGGGAGTTACGTGGTTTTTGCATTGAAATCTGACTGATTCCTGACCATTACATACCTGTATGAATGAACACGGAACCAATCTGCAATCATGTGATTCCCAAAACTGAAATCATATTGGTTTTTGACCAATGTGTTCATGGAGATGCGGCCTCAACGAAAGTAGCTCAGTAACCTTTTTTATTGTTTTATACTATTAAAATGTTAATTTTTCTTCGCAACTATTATCTACAGTACTTGATTTCACAAGTGGGTATAATTTTATCCAGAAATAGTTAATAAACTAAATATCTCAGCCAACTTTGATAGGTGAAGTATAGGTATGAGAATGATCAACATATTTCCCTTTATCATGCTTTTACTTCATTCACGAATGCTCATGCAGGAATGAGGTAAAGTTTGTGGTTCAGGAGGAAGGAAGGCATTCACAAATCATTGCACGATTAGGATGCTTAATTTAAAGTTTTCTTTATCTAAAATGTTTGCTACTGATAATATTCTCCAAAACTGTTCATGCGAAATAGCTTTAAAAACCGCTTACCATAACCAAAGAGCTTCCGAAATAACTGTTCCCAATAAACCATTCAACAATAATAACAGCAGCTGTTCCCTGGTTGGCCATTCGAAGACCTCCACTTTACTAAAGTGCAGAAAGAAGAAAATGGGCCAAAGCAAAATTAGATTGAAAAGTCCCACAAACCCTGAAAAAAATCATAAGTCACGGTTTATAGTCATTTAAATAATTATATGAATTGGTCGGGAATGCGCTACTTTTTTACCTTCAAGCAAGCTTTCAAGTGAATCATTTTATATCAAATGTCGCATCAAACAGTTCAGATACTTCCTAATTATTTTGGGGACATAATGGTTGTCCAAGTTACAATGCATGACCAGTGTCACAATCATCTGAAATACGTTCCCTGGTTGATTAATATCTACACTTGGTACGATCATGTGGCCTCCCAGGTCACCAGATTTATCTCCGAGTGATTTCCTTCTTTGGGGAATTTCAGAGAGCAACAAATCTTGAATCAAGTTTTAGGCAGATTTTATAACATACAGACTTGTTCACGGCACGTTTGGAAATACCAATAATGGGACACGTCCAAACTTGCTTGATGGTTAGGAAGAGCTGTAGCTAATAATAATAATACGCAGATATAGCAGTCATATACAGGGTGTCCCAGTAAAATATTGATAGTTTTGGAGATATCGGCACTTTTGTGAACTTGCCATGTTGGCGTGGTCATATTTTTTTGCCATATGAAGAGTCTGAGTAAGCTAATAAAATAAATTATCTCGTTAATCGATAAATATTTTTTTTCTCTAGAAGAGTTATTGAAGGTTACATAACAAAGATTAGAATCTTAAACTATGAAGTTCTGTACCTGCGGCAATCGAAATACTGATCAAAGGTTTCGATTTTCACGAAATTCATAAAAGTGCCAATATCCGCAAAACTATCAATATTTTACTGAGGTCATATTGTGATATTCTGGTCAGTCATCAGCTGAACTATCAGCCCTCCAAACGATAAAGTTGATTTTTTTGGACAACCTATAGAAATACAGCGCCGCTTCTGAAAACTGAAGCATCAGTATGCAAAACTTACCGAAAAACAATGGAATGTCTATTTTATCTTCATGGTCGACTTTTCTCCGCAAAAACACGAGGTATACGGCATAAAAGAAGGCGCTGAACAGGGATAAAACTGCTCCGAATGGAATTTTTGATTCAAGACTGAGGTCACTAAAACTGACCATTACCTGAAAATGACAATATCAACAAAACCGATACAGTTCGTTACGTTCTTGCTTACTATTCCCAAAAAGCTGAGTGAAACTGCAACAAGCTTCGAGAGGGTGAATTTGTCGTTTTGGTTAGAAGGGAATACTGATGCTAATAACAAAGTGAAAAGGCTTGAAGTGGAAGATAGAACGTTTACTATTCCTGCTTCTGTTTCGGAAAGGGCCACTTGGTAGGTATAGTTAGCTACAAACCACTGAAAATGAAAAAAAAAATTGTTGCAGTCTGACAAGTGTCGAGCCAGTTTTGAATAATCCGTAGTTTGACTAAGTATATAAGGGGATGTATTGTAACCAGGAGTCCACAGTTCTACATCTTCGTAGAAACAAAGTTAAGGTATTTCAAACATTTTTGTCAGTTGAGAAAAAGAATGCAAACTAGGGACAATGGTTGCAAGGGTAAGCATCATCGTAAATCAGATGACCGTTACGTTTTCAAATACAGGTACTTTATGACTCGATAGCTCAGTTCCCCTATTTTCAAAATTTTGGTAGACATGCTTTCAATTTCAATATATCTCAATATATTCTCAATATATTAAAAATTTTGGGTGTTGAATTCCGAGAATTCCACCATCTACCGACGACGTCGTTTCGTTGTTTACAACTCGTCAGGATAGCTTTATAGAGCTCCCGAAATCAAAACGAAAACATTCCGAATTAATACCTTACGGCAAAGACAATGATAATAAAAAATTACTTGTGACATCTACACTCACTAGTTGAAACTCAACGCATTTACTATTTGAATTAAGATTCACACTGACACTTTGAATAATTTATTGTTCGTTGCTGCCCTTAGATTAGGTTGATTAAAAATAGTCAATAAGAGTTTTGGAGTGAAAAAGTGGGTGTTTGCTGACTCAGCAGAAATACGCCAATTTTTATTTGGCGAACTGTTCGTCGAAAAAAAAACCTGAATAGTGGAATTTGTAGGAAATTTCATATACTTCCAGTCTGAATGGAAAAGTTTTTCATGAAAGACTGATAATTTTCGAGTTATACGCGAAAAACTACAAAAAATTGATTTTTTACCATTTTTTTGCATTTTTTTTTTTTAATGTTCCGTCAAGAAATTTTGTTAGCAAACTTCAGATTCGGATTCAGCACTCCAAAAAACGTGTGAAATGGAAAAAATCAGAACCACCCCAAAACTTTCCAGCCAGGGGCCCTGTCGAATACAAATTTACTGAATTATATCTAGAAATTCCAAACATTCAACAAAAAAATAGCAAACCAAAAACCAGAACTTACCAACAAACAAAATATCAGCGCGATCTTGGCGATCCTGAGCACGGGCAGCTTGCTAGCGGCCCTCTTCGCTATCTCCCCCGCTCTCAGACTCGCCTGATACGACAGCCTAGCCAGCAAAGCTTCGGTGGCCTCGCTTTCCGACATATGTCGCACTTCCGCCAGCTTGTTGAACCTGACGGATCGCACCGTCGAATCGTCGCTCTCCGTCCCCGATCCGCGATCCAAATTCTCCCTTTCCGGAGTCTTGACAGGCACGTACACGGGGTTGCTGAGGCTGCAGTTCGCCTCCGTGAGGTATGCTTCTTCTTCCGGTTCCTGTTCTATGTACATGTAGTTGGCGGGCTTGGCGCAGTTGTCCTTCCACGACGGCCAGAACAGGAAACCCAGCAGGTACAGCGTGAACATCGATGTTTTGATGTAGGTGCAAAAGAAGGGCTTCTCGAAGGTTTCATTGTTGTAAATGAACTGAAATGTAGAAGGAGGTACCGCTTACATTATTAATATCACGGTAAATATCATGCAATAAGTATGTTTCTAAAGCAAGAATCAGAAGGTAACAAATATTAAAACCACGTCGTATTGGGATTATCCCAATAAATGTGAAATAAATCTATGAAAATCAGCGGTGTGAGAACAACAATGCTTTTGAAATGGCAACACCGCACTTTCGACCTCGATGGATGTAGAAGAAAACCGTATATGAGCAATGTGTTCTTTGAACTGTACTTTCATTGCCCTTCTAGTTTGATCCACATAATTCTTCTCGCACACTCTACAGATAATTTCATAAATCTCGGAATTTTCTTTTTCCTCTGTCTCATCTTTGGGATTACTTACGATTTGTTATAGTTTATGCGAAGTTTTGTATGCCACCTTCATATTAAGGGTTTTAAAGATGCCATCAAAACCTCGAGCAACTCGAGGATCGTGAGAGATTATGATATATTTGGGAGGGATTTCCTCTTTTTGAAAAATCGCAGAGCTACGAAGGGTTTTCTTAAACCTATGTTTCCCAATCAGTTTGTTCACCAAGTCCTCAGAACAACCGTTAAGCTCAGCCACTTCCCCAAAAATTATTTTTTCAGTTTTGGATCTCTCCTAGTTGTATAGGAACGACAAGAGTCAATTCCGCCTGAATGAGTGTACTTGAGTCCTTTCTGTAGATACTTATGTACATGTACGTGTACATATTATTTATTGGTTCGATTAACTCCACTGATTAACTCCAAATGTATCTAGGTATATTTTTCAAAATGTTATTTATAGTCTTCATGCCTATATAGCATTGCTTGTGTTTATCATGACACAATAATCCTTGTATTTGCGTTGTCGGTGATTATTACTATTTTATATATTTCTGACGTTGATATTGCAATCACTACATAATATTCAGATTTACTTCATTCCATCAAATCAAATCTTCAGTTGATCTTTCATCTAATAAAAATTATGTTGACCTTAAACTGCATCACAAATCACAATGCATTTCATCGTTGTTTGATAATTTCATCCATACGTTTAGGTGAAGTAAATACCAATTATGATACGTCATTGGAAAAAAAATTGTGGCCTTTCTATCACTGGATTTGAATGTGTGGGTTTCCATTCAAAAAAACGAAGATATTTTTCAATTTGCGTTTCGATCCATCCTATATACAAAAAGTAATGAAATTTCAACTATGTGTCATGTTACAGAAACTAGACCATATTGGAGACATTTGGACCATAATTTTGAATTTCTCAAATCTGAGGAAAGAATGATAATTTCCGGCCCATAAAACCTCCAGATACCAATTTTTAATAGAATCGGACCATAATTGCAAAACTTGTCCGCCATATTGAATCCGCCATCTTGAATTTTCCAATTTTGATGAATAAATCATAATATCGGACCCCGAAAAACTCCAGATACGAATTTTGAATAGAATTGGATCATAATTACAAAATTCGTCCGCCATATTGGAGCCGCCGTCTCGAATCTTTCAATATTGACTGAATAATCATAATTGCCGACCTCAAAAACCCCCAGATACCAATTTTAAATAGAATTGGATCATAATTACAAAACTCGTCCGCCATATTGGAGCCGCCATCTATATTGACAGAATAATCATAATTGCCAACCCCAAAAACCTCTGGATACCAATTTTGAATAGAATCGGATTATAATTGCAAAACTCGTCCGCCATTTTGGAGCCGCCATTTTGTATTTTTCTATAACAAAAATTTCACAATACATTGTCACCGGAATTATGTACACCTGCCAAATTTTAAATCATTCGGACGATTAGAAGTGTGTCATATTTAACTTGCAAGATTTGCAACTGCAGTTACAGTTTTGGAGGAAAGCCTACATTCCTATACAAATTTCTGTCGGCTCCTCAAGAAATAATTTTCCTCATTCATAATTGTTGTTTATACTAAGAAATTTAATAAGACTGACTATCTCTTTCAGTAGAAACATATTGAAATTCAATATTCATGATAGGTACATACCTATGTATTGAAAACTACCAATCAACGATGTTCACTTCAATTTGTTTATTTTTGTTAAACTTCTCTGAATATTGAGAAAAATTCAGCAGAGCCAAAAAATCTTGCCATGCTGTAATGCAGCAGCCTCTGTGCGATATAATGTTTTATTTAAATGGAGGGACTCATGAGCTACAACTTAGATGTGATAAGTTCATTTTTAAGAAAGTTCATTTTCCAATTAGAACACACAAATCAAATCGATGCATAATATCCAAAATGGTTGGGTTATTTCTAAATATTTCACAAAATATGAAATGAAACAGTTGATAAGTTTTTGGTTTCCTACCATTTTGAACAATTTACTTCTGTTATGTGATGAAAGTTAATAAAGCAAATTTTGATATGAAACATTGAAATTAGAGCCACTTAGCATGCATAATCGTTTCAGCTTGTATTTATTTTGAAAATATCCAATTATTGATTGAAAGTCTGTTTTTGTGGAGGAAATTTGTTGTGGGATTTTATTTAATCTTACATCTTAAAATGCATTAACTACTTGTGGCAAATTCATTTATTTGCCATTCGAAATATATCTGATAATTTCAATACTGTTTAAATGGAAGTACTTTGTTCATCAGTTGAAAAACTTCCTGAAATGTATGCATTTTTTAACTTTGACTGTACCCTGTACTTGTAGGTTTACTCTGGCTTGCTTATGTGAATTTTATTTTTCTGAACAGATTAAAGAAAAACTGTGGTCTTGCCTGGCCAGATTTGTGTGCTAAGGATACAAGATATCATATCGAAGAATATTTATTCAGAGTACAATAACTAACACCGAAATTAGAGAATCACATACTTATTAGATTTTGTATAATGAATAACTTCATCAACATTGAATCTGAAATACCTTGAAAAAGTATTCTCTATTTGCTGAAATAATTAGGAACCACTCATACAATTTGCTGCTAATTGGCAAAATAATTATGTTAATAAAATTAGATTTTCAGTTTTAATAAGGCAACCACCAAGCTCACTCAATGAAGCAATGACACATTGTAATATGAACTGGACTTGTATTGATTTGGAATTTCAACAACGTCCTTAAACATGCCAGAATTGACCTGCTATTTCAATACTTTTTTTAAAACAAATTGCCTGTCTTTGGAATTTGTAAGAATACTTTGATCTAGATGTATGTAAATATGATATTCCTATCAAAGTTCATATTTTAACAGCTATAACAATATTGATCTGAATATTAAATTAAGAAACACTTTTAAGGCACTTTTCCTGGAGTGAAATTGTCCAATATATCATGCATAATGTTGAATGCCTAGCATCATATGAGAAAATAGGGTTCAATCAATGTTTTCATAAAGACCACCTACGTATCTCAATAAGTGATTGGTACGGTGAGGTACAGGTCATGGGAAGTTCCAGTACACACACCAAAGTAATGCCAGAGAAATATCGAATTAGATCCCAAATTTAATTAAAAAATCAATCTTTAACTTCCTTGTTCAACCATAAAACA
Organism: Chrysolina haemoptera; assembly: GCA_958298965.1. Taxonomy (NCBI): domain Eukaryota; kingdom Metazoa; phylum Arthropoda; class Insecta; order Coleoptera; family Chrysomelidae; genus Chrysolina; species Chrysolina haemoptera. Next base: position 3,958,759 of record OY282590.1, on the reverse strand, counting down.
TAATAAATAATAAAAGAAAATATAATGATTTACCTACCTTGGTTAGCTCAGATGATGAGACCCAAATAACATCTACCAAATAAAGAACTAAGGATCCCAATACGAGTCTTTGAATCTTGGTCAACATAGACCCAATTCCACTTTCCATAATACCTTTCAATACACTCCAATCCAGCCTTTTTCATTTCCAAACATACTGTTTGAATAGGAAGTTTATTTCAAAGTGGTAGGCGGTTCATATCTTCCATGGTACTGATAAACTATCAGTCCTAACTTACGATTCCCTCCTTTTTGATAGTTTCAATCACTCGATTTTTTACAGCAGGTGTTTAAAATATTCTTGAAGTAGAAGTAAAATTTTATGTGATCATTTTTACTGTAAGAAATTTTGAGAAAATCACTAAAAATCCAGGACAATTACGTCTGAAACATGTTATCTGAAAACAACCAAAGCTGAAAAGTTTAAATTGAAAACTGAAAACTGAAGGATTCACCAACTTCTTTGACGTTTCTCAATTTCAAACGTCAATGAAATTTCTGAAAAATCAACAATAAAAATGCTACCAACCTGTTCTATAATCTTGAAAAATTACTGCTGCTGCCATCTACTGCAGGATATCGTAACAATATTGAGGAGATCTGAAAGTTAGTTTTGCTACCGGTGAATAGATGACGGGGTTGAAGTTCAAAATTATGATTTTAGTTCGAAAATTATGTTTGAACAATTATAGGACAGAACATTTAGAGTCATTTCATGAAAGATAGAATAGCTCCTTCTACCTCAATCATCGCTCCCTACACCTCAGTCGTTGCCTCCTCAAAACCAAAAGCATTGACTTTTCCAGGCTCTAGGAAGTTTTTTCTGGTTTGTTTTTTCAAAGAGGAATTTGAACACTTTTAGACTTTTTCAGGCTGATGAAAACATTAAATTTCTTCAAACTGAAATATTTTCATTCTTTGTTTTATTTTTTGTTTAGAAAGCAATAATCATAAGTTTTTGCCGTGTGCCATCTATTTCTCAGTAGATGAACCAATGAGTAATTTTTTATTGCCATTTTCGAAATACTGAAATAGGTTTCTATACTGGTAATAATGACAACTCAGCCATAACAAACTAGATGGCGAATGAATTATCTTGGAATTTAGAATTATTGCATATTTCTTTGAAAAATATAAAATTTCAGAAAGAGTAGTATTGAATATTACCGCAGAAGTTCTTTGCTGGAAATATAACAGTTCTGAATGTGGACAAAATTGAGTTGTTCCATATTGGAATTATTCATCTTGTTGCCTCGAGCCATCTATTCGTTTTTAGTTGAACCAATGTATGACTAATGACGTTTTGCTATTCTCAAATAGGTTTCTATTCTGAAATCGTAATAACTTGACTATGATGAACCAGATGGCAAAAGAAATATTGATGAAATTTTCTTGAATTTTGATCATTTTTTAGTTTTTGAATATTTATTTGATACTATATAAAGTTTAAAAAAATGATGGAAGTGCAGAGACCACAGTCTCCCTGCTGAAAGTGAAATAGTTTTGAATTTGGGAGTTTTATAGGAATAGGTACGTTCAGTTTTGGTTATATTTCCTTCAAAATTCCGAGAAAAAAGAATAACTTCAACTATGTAGGTACCTACAAGAATTCGATAATGTGATGGGTTAATCTTTATCTTTCAATGTTTTCGAGTTACTTAAAATATATTTAGAAAAGAAGCGAGATTAACTTTTCTTAATTATTTTTTTTAGTTTGATGTCTTTCATCTCATATTCATATACAGGGTGACCCAGGGTTAAACCGCCAAACGTTCAGTATCGGTTTTTTAGGTGAAAATAAAATGTTTTCTTCACATATAAGCATGTGTCAAAACTTGATTCGTTCTCAGAATGTCAAATTTAGAAAAAACATTATTTTTTAAATCCCAGGTACATTAAAATGAGTCTCCCATCACCGCAAATGCTGAGTGTTATCAAAATCAACCAAAAGGTTTTTGAGTAATGAATAAAAAACTGATTTTTTATGAAGACTTTGACACTCTGTATCTCGAAAACGAAGCAATTTGGGACTTATGCTTATATGAAGAAAACACCTTATTTTCACCTGAAAAATCGATACTGAACGTTTGGCGGATTGACCCTGGGTCACCCTGTATAGGTATATTCTTAGGTTTCAAATTATTTTTATTCATTTCAAAAACGAAGGCTGCAGACCTTCACACTTTTTCAGACTTGATATATCAACAGGTGTCTTTGAAAAAAATACTTCAGCAACGCTTCTCCTTTTACCGTCACAAATAACGCAACAATTTTTCTCGGTCCCTTGACATGTTTTTTATTTTTAAACACGGTCAAGGGTCACGGAATTTGTAAATAATTCAGTTTTAGATGGGTTTAGCATTGTAGCATTATTTTTAGGGGAAGGAAAATAAAATAATATGCTGCCATCTGGTAGTGAGAAGAAATAACTCATAAGGTGTCAATGTTGATTTATATAAATAATTGTTTATACCTAGAGGACCTTCTTCCCCTTTAAACAATGGTATACAGTATAAATAAACCTTTTAGAGAATGGTATGAATATACTCTCAAAAAATACCATTACAATACACAGCCAAATGAAGTAGATTACTTTATATTTTATCCGAATGTATGGATTTCGTTTCTTAGCAACCGCTGATACAACTGTTGATAGTTGCAAGCAATTTGCCAAAGAATAAAAATGATTTCCAATGGCAAGAGTAACAATATTATACTGGACAAAAGCTCTAGTAAGATACTTGATACTATTATTTTAGAAAAAGTTTATGCGATCAAACAAAATATTTCAGATGATAAGTTGAAACGTCCTACGGAGAAATTTTCACCGCTGGAAAAATTCAACTGGCTGATACATTTACAACACGTTAGGGGAGAAATAGAGGGGTGCAAAATCCTTATAAAGAAGGAGCTTGAGAGGAGTAATGGTCGAAATGAGTTTGCCCTGCATAAACAGGTGAGGTTGAAAGACGAAAAGAAAACAATTGTGTTTTTGATTACTGCTCCTTCAAATAATTGTTTCAATAAATATATACTACAGTAACCACAGTCAAATGTAAGCCACAAGTGAAGAATGAATCGTAGCACTTTCAAACTTGGCACGTGACTTCTTGACATCATTTATCATTGGAATAAAAATGTTTACCAAAATATCAGGGGTGGAACCCAAAAAATTTTTTATATAAAAAAATTATATATTTTTTTGCAGTTTTTTTTTCTTTGGTGTGTTGGCATCGACTACTATGGTCATTAGCCACGTGTTCTGGTTTCGAAGAGTATAAGATTTATCAAGAAACAAGTTCGACAAGGCGAAAAATAATTCAATTCTCCACAAGAAATATACCTAGTAATTTATCACAAAATGCACTAGTTTTCTCAGAAAACCTGATTGAATTTCGATATCAAATTTCAGGTTTGCGTTACCCGCTACCCGCTACCCGCAGGTCCGAAAATTAGATTTGCCATAACTTGGCTAAAAATTATAGTAGAAGGAAAATTGTGTGTATCGTTCCTGAAGACTTCTACTTCCTCATGCAAATATAACATGTGAAAATCTGAGTACCCAAAATGTGTTTTGTAAGTAAGGACCTGTCACACTACTTTAAAATTGTTGCAAATAGTCCAAAGGTTGCTGCTTCAGTATAATAATTTCATCTTCACTAAATTATTCATGATTTTCGGATCATACGCACTCCGTGGAGTGCGACAAAACACATTTTTGGTACACAAATACTTGCATTTTAAGTTTGCATGAGAGTCTTCAGAAACGATATGAACTTTTCATTTTCCTTCTCCGATCATTTTTAGCAGAGTTATGACCAATCAAATATTCGGCTCCGCCAGAACTTTCAGTGGCGGATAAGCGTGAACCTGAAAGTTGATGTCGGCGTTCAATCATATGATTTCATGAAAAATTACTGGGGATAATTTATATGGAGAATTGAATTGTCTTTCACCATATTGTGTTGTTTTTTAGATAAATCATATACTTTCAGCAAAAATCTATTTATTTATTTTTAAATATGTTCCACCCCTGGAATTTTAGTGAATAATTTTTTTTCGTGTTTATCATGGTTCCAACAACTAGCATACCAACTTTGGTGGTGCTACAATCGATCCTCGTCTCAAAACCCAATCGTACTGGATTAATAGACGTGTGCAGGATTTTTGAGTTACATCCCAGTTCTTAATTTGCGTCAAAGAATAGGTAATTATTAAATAAGTTTTTAAGTAATAAAAAAAAATTTGAGGAATGATTTTTTTCAAGTCATCATTTACTTCAAAGAACAGGATTTAAAAAAAAAGATCTTTATAAACAACGCATTTGTTTAAAACATTTTTCTGAACAATAGGAGATGAAAATTTAAAAAAATCATTAAAAACAAAAAAAATTTGTTGAATAATTGAAGTTTTTAATTTTGCAACTACGTGAATTGTTAATAAGAAATTGAAAAATATTATTTTTTATTCTAAAGCCTTCGAAGGGCATTGCTTTGGTTGAGGGACTGGACTTCAGATGGCGCACGTGGTTTAGTGAACGCTAGGCTGCGGGCGGTGTCTCAGCTTCTGCCTTTACATGGAGATTTTGTTGAATCGTTTGTTGCAGACATTAGTTATTGTCTGCAGAGACATATGCTATACTGATCAGGGCAAGAAAAACGATCTATAGGTGGTCCAAATTTTAGTGATCGGATATCGAACGCTAATTTCGATATTTGATTATATTATTTGATATATCGATATTAATATCGTTAATCAATATCACATCACCGGATATATCAAAAGAATAATATCGATTTTTATTAATATCGATTTTCGATATTGGGAACCATTCAAACAGAATTTTGGTAATTTCAGATAATTTACAAATGAGTCCTGGAAATAAGTGAATTTCACTAGTCATACAATTTTGAATTTTGACGGTGTCAGGGCTTTAGTGGATGTCTTCAATAGTTATGCTACTCTCCAAACGGGTGTTATGTTGGTTGCCAAATATTTGATGTTGATATCGAAATTTCGATATTAGAAAAATAGAGATATCTATGTCGATAATATCAGTCTTCAATATCGACACTGAAATAATATTTTTAAATATCGATATATATCGCTAATCACTAGTCCAAATGTTTCAATGAACATTTCCATGCAACTAGCAATTGCGGAGACATCCTTGTAGGAACTCTGCACGGAAATTCATTAGATGTTATTCAACGTTCGTCGTTGTATTAGCCAGGAAAGTAGTTGTTTTCTGATGGATTTTCACCCAATTATTCCTATTGTATTCACTCGAATGATTTGAATGAATTTAAACATCCTGAAAACCATAATATCCAAATAGAATGCCTGTGTCAAACGTAGATTTCGGTATGGAATAGGCTGCTCCTCTTCGTGTGTGCATCCGTTGATGGAAAAAAATCCCCTTATGCGTTTATATACGCCTTTTTCAGGCACACCAAAGGATCGATTGCTCTTTATTTTTACAAATTTTTTGCTGGTCGTCGTAATAAAAGTCTTGTAAATAGACAGTTTCAATGCCTTTTCTGCTCCGCAGCACTAAGCGGCGAGTTTTTGAATAACAAAAACACCATTTCCCGGCTGAAATTGAGCGAAACTTTTTACGATTGAGTGGCTGAATATCGGATGGGTGATTTGTACGCATATTTTCTCCCAAGTTCGACATGACTATGACACAGCGGAAGCTTATGAATGTATTTACGGAATTTATCACTGACGTTATTAGGATTTTCTTTTTTACAGGCAAGAATATTTCGCGAGGAAGGAAAATTACAAGAGGCGCTCAATTCTTTCCAGGCCTGCTTGAGATTGAACCCAGAGAACATCGAGAACTTGAAGGAAGCCGGAAAATGCTTGTAAGTAGCCGACAAAGGAACACTGAAGTAACCGGAGTTTTCACCAGACAGCAGAATTATTTTCGTAATAACGCTATGAGAAAAAGTTGATGAGTACAGGTTGTTTCCAAATAAGTCTAAAATATTTTAGGGGGTGATTTCATCAAATGTCAAATGCTTTATTTATCCCCCCATGACCGCCATGTTGTGACGTCAGCTGACAGGACTCTATTCGGGGATGTATTACGAACTTCCATTCAAATAAGGGTGGCTCGTGAGCCACCCTCGATCATGGGGCTGTCGGAATGTTTAGGTACCTATCAGCGATAATGTAAGCTCAATACCTAAGTAACGTAGTTTATTTTTTCTTTAATATTAATAATAATAATCTGAATATTAGTTTTTGTCTGTTTCAAATCGGTAATACTTTGGATAGGAATATGGGCTTCAGGCATTTTTCTTAGTTCAAAAATAATAATAGTAAATATGGTTGGTGCATGAATTTTGAGGGCGTGTTTCATTTGAATATAAGTTAATAATAATGATATGAATTTGGGAATATTTCTTATTTCAATCTAAATATAACTGAAGATTTGGACTAGAAAATTTTACGTTTTCTATAGGTAATCATGTATACGTTTTCAAAAGATGGCGCTGTAAGTTAGTTTATTGGCATAACACTTCAACATGTTTTATCATTTCGGTTGGTTAAGCATCCAATAGATGGTGTTTTCCATTTACCTATGACAGAAACCTTTTTGAATAAATGAGGGAATAGTCTAAATATTTCTCGAAACTTGTTCTTGAAAATTTCTTGATCTTAGCGGAATGAGCCAGAACAGGAGGCTCCGGAAGGTTCTAGAACGTACTGAAATGACACTCTGGAGTTCTCGAAAGTTCGGTCACCAGGGAGGTGCCGTAATGGTGTTACTTTCTCGAAATTTCTAGAATTTGTATTCTTGTCAAAGAAAACTTTTGATTGTTCTAGAAGCTTCTAGAAAGTACTAGAAAATACGAGATCGCTGTGAAATGGATCATAACTGAGTGCCTGAAAGGTTCTGGAACGTACTGGAAAGACTCTCAAGTTGAATTATCTAAGTTAATATTATATTTGCACCCGGGCCACGCCGGTTGTTGCAGCTATAAGATATATATATATATATATATATATAAATGCCGTGTCACGGTGTTCGTCCACGCTAATCTCCGAATTCATTGAACAATTAAAAAAAAATTAAATGTGTATTGCTTGGTCCAACTTTAGATATACTTTTTATCTCGATAATTAACCCTCAATATTTTTATTGCAAATTAAAGCATTTTTTCATAGAACAACTAACTTCTGTCCGCGATTTCGCTATAAAATGTGCCCGACGATAATATTACCAACAATATAATAAAAGGGGTCGAATTAAAAAAGAATACGTAAGAAAAAACACAAGTTCATGAATAATTGACGCTGTATTGACATTTTCATTATGATCAACGACGTTCGGGCAGGGCAACGTCTGCCGGGTTGGATTATAAATTTAAATTTTTCTTACTTGGTGAAAAATCTGTTTAAGGTATGAAATGCGTAGGTTGAAATTAGCGAAGGATGCTTTTCTGGGAGCGGAAGCAAAATCCAAAAACCCGGACTGGGAGATTTTCTACTACATAGGTAAGATAATACAATCAATTTTTTTATTAGTTTATTATTATCATTTCATTCCATGCGTTCTTTAAATAAATGAAGTTCTTTGATATAGATATTTGAACTATAAAAAATATAAAACAAAAAAAATATCGAAAACAAAGAATGCACAGAAAATTAATGGATTAAATATTCAACTGAAAATTGAGAATATGAAACCTATATTTTTTCATAAGCTTTCATCAATCCGAAAAATAGTAATTTACGTAACAAGTCCGGAAAACACTGTTTTTTTGGACGAGTGGACAAGATTCTAGGACGAGCGTAGCGAGTCCTGGAAATCTGCGAGTCCAAAAAACTGTTTTCGGACGTGTTGCGTACACAATTTTTTCGGCAACCGTGTAGAATAACAAATTGAGACACATTTATTTTTCATATTTCTTTGTAGAAGAAAATTTCGAACATTTTAATTCTTATTTGTATTAAATATCGAAATGCGAACAGAAGATAGGTACTAACAGAAACATTCTAATTCTTATTTATATAAATATTTATATTGAAATTCGGGCATTTCCCGGACTAGTCCGGAAAGTACGTACTTCCCGGACTAGTCCGAGAAGTGATACTTTCTCAAAGAAACGGTTGCCGAAAAAAGTAATTATTATGGAAACCGCTAGAGAAAGAAGGAAATGATCTGAACATATGTGAGAAGCTGTAAATGATTTCTCAAAAATACAAAACGCTCTGTTAATAACATGTTCGGAGAGCTCAAGATCAGTTGTAGATAGTTAAACAGGTGAATAGTGAATAAAACAAGCTCCAGTACCGTCCTCTGAGGTACTCCACAGGCGATTGTCTTTTCTGAGTTTCTTTCATTGCATATATTTTTATCTATACATGTATCGCATCTTAAGTAGTTTTGTGATGTGGACAGAAGCTCGTATTCATCCAGTTTGTTTAATTTTTTTTAGACATCTCACGTGAAATATTTTTGAGTGAACTTGAAGGCCGAGATTTTTTCTTTTTATGAAAAGTGCTTTTTCATTCCAGGGCAGTGTCTGATGAAGCTCGGCGATGTGAGTGGAGCGAGAGAATATGCCCATAAAGCAGTGCAGCTCGGAAAGCATGAAATCTGCTACGAACTCCTAATCAAAATACTCATTTTACAGGAAGATCTTAAATCTGCAGTGGCTGTTTCGAACGCAGCAGTGGAGTAAGTATGAGCGGTGTACCACAAGGCTCAATTTTTGGACCGGTACGGTTTGTTGTCTATACACCTGAGAAAATCTTGAAGTCGTTATGAATATTTAAGTAAGCTGAACGATACCCAGCGTGAGCACATTTTTGTAGATAAAAACGTTTGTTTTTTTTTAGATGCTGTCCTGATAGTGTGCACATGCTCACAGAATCCGGGTTGCTCTACATGAAGGTGGGACAAAGTCAACATGCCTTCGAGAGACTCAGTTCGGCGCTGGCTTTGGAACCTACTCACCCCAAAGCTCTTCTCGGAATCGGGTGCATTACACAAGTAAGAAACTATCAGTAGTATTGCTGTTATATAAGTAAGTATTGCTATCGATAGAAGGCAAATCCTTTCTAGGAAATGGCTTCTGTAAAATTTTGTTTTATTTGAAAAATTTTCAAATTATTATGGCAACCTCCATTTTTAATCAAGGAAATTGAAATACGACATTATCATTCGGTTTTTTCTTTTGTTCATTCATTATTTTTATAATTAATTTTCATTATTTATTGAAATTAAATTTATGTTGGGATTTTCTATGACGTAGGCGACCTGGAGTTTTTCAGCTTGGCCTTCTACCTAAACAGGGATAGTTTCAGGGGTTTGAATTATTAGGAGAAAAGGGCACTTCAGGAGTTTTCGAACCGCGATGTTCTTCGTTTTGAAGTCTCTCCACTGACCGTTCTCTGGTCAAGCTTCAGGATTTTTTCTGTCGAAATGTATGTTCAATTTTTAAGTGTTATCATTGTAACAGTGTGTAAATAAATTGTTACGATTTCTTGTTACCTGCTGTGTTCGTTATTTGATAATAAACTCACCCGTCACCCTGTCCCAACAGACTCATCAATTCAACCGGGACTTTTACCGCAAAAACCCCATTTTGTGACTCTTGTCACTCACGACCATATTTTCTCTTCATAATCCCAGACGAAAATAACGAATCAACTTTTTTTCCAGAGACATGACGACTACGACGTGGCATTGACGAAATACAAAATGGCGATCCATTACCAACCGGATTCAGTGGCGTTATGGAATAATATAGGAATGTGTTTTTACTCGAAACAAAAATATGTGGCGGTAAGTAGTTGAACAAACGGAATTTGTTTGTGAGCGTTAGAGCAGGGATTAAAATGGAATGTGTTTGTTTTGATTGCACAGGTGATGACCTCACATTTAACGATTGTTGGAAATGACACGATATGAAGACTTCCTGAAAATTTATTGTGATTAAAGATCAAACCTAAGTACCTGGGCGACCGAGCTTCATCCGGGTTTATCTTGTAACATCGTGATTTTTGGAAAATTATTTAGATACGAATCACATACTGATTACATATGAATATATGGCAATCTTACCAACTTATGAACTACAGTTATATTATGAAAAAAAAACATTAATGCTCTCAGTTCGACACTTTATTTTGAACAACCTTAAGATAATAATATTTCCTTCCATAACATGTTTCTTGTATGTCTAGGATTTTCAGCGGAGAGTACTTTCAATGAATTTGGTCGCTTGAGTCGTGAAAAATCTACACTTAACATGCCGTGCACACTAAGTTTTTTAAGTCTACTCCAAACACTGTAACATAATTCACGTAAGTAAATAAAAAAAAAAGTTTCTCTTACAGATTCGAACCCAGTACCGCTCGCATTCGGGCACGACCATTAGACCGCTAGGATATTACAGACATACTTTAAACAAGTTTAAATGAACAATTGAGGATATATAGATAGATATGCTTTATTGTCTACCAATGATGGTAAATATTCGGTTAGAGAGCCATCGAATTTTCAAAAAAAATTTTGGTGAATATGCACATTTTTCCACCAAAACACCACACACGCCATTATTTACTTGTTTTCAGTACTTCCTTGCAGAAAAATCTACCACTTTTTGAAAAATTCACCCTTCTTCAAAACGTTGATAAATAATAGAACTGTCATTGTCCAACACTGAATTTTTGGTGTTTTTTTGATATAACTGTTGGTGATATGAGTATGATATTGTTCTTGCGTCAACTCTCGTAAGATCTCGGCGCACATCGTCTTTTAGAATTCAAATATCAAATTTAATGAAATATTTGAGTTTAAGGGCGAGCGAAGCGAGCCTAACGACGGCGAGCGCAGCGAGCACCTAGATTTTAGCTTAGATTGGGTTAGGTAAGTTAGGTTAGGTTGGGTTAGGTTAGGTATGGTAGGTTAGGTAGGGTAGGTTAGGTAGGGTAGGTTAGGTAGGGTAGGTTAGGTAGGGTAGGTTAGGTAGGGTAGGTTAGGTAGGGTAGGTTAGGTAGGGTAGGTTAGGTAGGGTAGGTTAGGTAGGGTAGGTTAGCTAGGGTAGGTTAAGTAGGGTAGGTTAGTTGTGTGGGTTAGGTTGTTTTCCCTTCTTTTGCCTTAAAAGATTGGATCTGTGTGCAGTTAAGTCGGTACGTAATAAGAGCGAGCGAAGCGAGCCTAACCTAACCTAAAAAGTAAACGAGATATAACGAAAACCGAATCATAAAAGTGATACCAACTTGATAAAAAATATCAGTCATTCAATATTGATCACAATTAGTTAACGTTTTAAAGAAGGGTAAATTTTTCAAAAAGTTGTAGTTTTTTCTGCAAAAAAGTACTTAAAACAAGTAATTAAGGGCATGTGTGGTGTTTTGGTTAAAAAATGGGAATATTTTGTGAATGTTCAATAACAGAAATTCGATCTGTCAAATGGTAAAAATCCACAACAAAATGGACCTGTATCTTCGAAAATAGTCGTGACCGCCAAAAATTTTATTTGGATTTTTTGTAAAGGATATCGAAATACGTAAGTAACAGATTTTTTTTTGAAAATTCGACGACTCTCTCTAACTGAATATTTACCAAAATGATTATATTTTTATATTTTGTCGTCAAAGTCAAAATAAAAGTCAACACAATAGGTACGCTACACACATACCCATTGAATGTACGTTTTGCGCGAAATAAATATACCAATAAAATGAATTAATACTATTAAAGACGAAATAAACTTATACAGTGCGGCTTTCAGTCCCCCCCCCTGTTAACTTTTGAACGGTTCGACGTAGAAACGTGAAAAAAAAAACCGTTTCGAGGGTTTCACCAATACTACTTTTTGAAAAAAAAAAATATGGTGATTGCTCAATAGGGGGCGCGGGGGAACCCATCGACTCAAAATTTTTAAATGGCATGGGGGGTCAAGTGGCACATCGTTGAAAAAAGAATTCAATTCTCTTTACAACCATCTAAATATTTTTGAATTTTGTCTATAATTTTTTTCCCAATTTCGATTTTTATGCCTTTCGAAATTTTTAAATTAATGTGTCCCAAGCGCCATCTGTCGAGTAATCGCAATGTTTCTTCTCTCAAAAAGTAGTATCGGTAATGCCCTTCAAAAAATTTTTGGTTTCATTGTTCCACATCAAACCGTTCAAATTTATCGAGGTATGAGTAGTATTCAGATCCGCATTTATTTTTGATATTTCGAATTTAAATTGCAAAAAAAATATCAACGAAATTAAAAAAAGTAGATGGTTATAAAGAGAATTGAATTTACTTTTCAACGATGTACCCCTTGACCCCCTATGCCATATAAAAATTTTGAGTTGATGGGCCCCCCTGCGCCCCCTATTGAGCAATCACCACATGTTTTTTTCAAAAGGTAGTATTGGTGAAACCCTCGAAACGGTTTTTTTTCACGTTTCTACGTCGAACCGTTCAAAAGTTAACAGGGGGGGGACTATTAAAAGCCGCACTGTATAGAGACATGGTGACCACCAACATATAGGTATTAAATTAAAAGAGTAAACAATGGTTAGAATTTTGTGTTCGGAAAAAAAAATAATAACCCGGCCGCTGATGGTAACAATGATGGTTGACTGCCAGAATCGACTTTAATTGTTCTATTGGTATATGAGATTCAGAACCTAAATTGTCATGAATTATGAAATGATAACTTAAAATACGTTGCTGCCAATAGCAACAATGCAAGTAGGTACATATCACAAAAATTTACGAGATAGCCCTATATGACATTATTAGGAATATTATTAGCACGAGAGCAGATGAGAAATGCTTTTTGTATAGAATAGCGTTCTTTCAGGAAATATCTAACATTAACATTAATCTGATCGCGTCATATAGCGCCATCTCACAAATAGTAGGCTAACAAGCTACAATGCTCAAAAATTCAAAGATGGCGCCATATGATATATACATTTTTTTCCCTGTAATATAGCGATTTTTTAGGAACGACGCCTCTATAGATGAACTCAATACGCACAGCCTGAGCTACATACAAAATTTTATCCAAATCGTTAAAGCCGTTTGTGAGATCGAAAATATATACAAGATTTGCTCGTTCAAAGAGATGAGATTGGATATTACTTTGTCCGACATTTTCATAATATTTCTGTTCTAAAAAAAGAAAATCGGAAATAATATAAGCTCTTGTGATATTTGAGTGAAAAACCCGTGTTTGAAAGTAGTATTCGAGACCACCTCGAAGTTTCTTTGGATTCGCGTTTAGGAGATAAACCGATAAATCTTTACCGAATCACTGCCATCCTGTTTCTTCATATTGGAGGCATCATTTTTCAATATATTTCTATTTTTGGAACCGTTCATAAATTGTCTTCAGGCATATTCTTTAGATTTCTCTGTATTCTGTGCAATTGCCGAATCAATTCCAATATTTGGGCAGATGCTCATTTCATTATTTTTGTTGGAAACACCGGCTAATATTCTGAAAGCGAAATGATATTCGAACGTCGCGTCGGTTGTACGTCACAATTTCAATTACCAATGATATCGAGCGAGTGGGTGTAATCTAACTTCTTGCACTCCCCTAAAGGACGGGTGTATCATGCCATTTTATAACGAATGGAAGGCATGAAAAATTCGAAAAAAAAAATTGTGGAAATTTTAAATTTTGTTGGAAAACTCGGAAAATCTTGGAAACCGCTGTTCGAAATCATACCCTGTATATTAATTCCCTGCAGGAGAGAGTAGTCAACAAAGATTCAACCTCAATGTATATGTTTCATTATGAGAGGCAATTTCTTTGTATTTTTGACAGTTGCATGAAATTTTCGACTATAGATTATTATCGATGATATTGTGAGTGGAATGTCTTGTTTCAATTAAACGAATTTGATGAATTTAATGAAATCGATGAATGATTTTGTTTTTCAACGCTAATCAACGTTATTTGTTCTGAAACCATACTTATACTTTCAACAAATTCAAAATTCAAAATAATTGAATCATTGATTGAACTGATAACCCCTCCCCCCAGAAAAAAATTTGGGTACGCCACTGATTTACTCATTTGCTGTTTTTGTCTTCGCAATGTTTCTGCAACAGGCAACATTTGTAAAATATGGGGCCAGACTAAGAATAGCCCCATACTTAATCCTTCAACTGATTATGATTTATAAGGTACACATTCGACCTGTTTTGGAATACTGTTCATATATGGAGTGCAGCACCCAAACACACATTTAAACTTTTAGATTCTGTCCAAATGAGAGTCATATTCGTCTCGTCGGTGATACTTTGCTCACAAGCTCGCTTACTTCGCTGGAACATCGCAGAGAGGTTTGAATTTTTCTCTATTTTATAGATATTTTCATGGACGATGCTCTTCCGAAATATCATCAATAGTTCCACCGTTAGCGGTCCCATCAAGACTGACCCGTCGAGCTCAGTCCTCACATCCATATGCCGTCACTTTGGAGTCATGCTCTTCCGAAATATCATCAGTAGTTCCACCGTTAGCGGTCCCATCAAGACTGACCCGTCGAGCTCAGTCCTCACATCCATATGCCGTCACTTTGGAGTCATGCTCTTCCGAAATATCATCAATAGTTCCACCATTAGCGGTCCCATCAAGACTGACCCGTCGAGCTCAGTCCTCACATCCATATGCCGTCACTTTGGAGTCATGCTCTTCCGAAATATCATCAGTAGTTCCATCGTTAGCGGTCCCATCAAGACTGACCCGTCGAGCTCAGTCCTCACATCCATATGCCGTCACTTTGGAGTTATGCTCTTCCGAAATATCATCAGTAGTTCCACCGTTAGCGGTCCCATCAAGACTGACCCGTCGAGTTCAGTCCTCACATCCATATGCCGTCACTTTGGAGTTATGCTCTTCCGAAATATCATCAATAGTTCCACCATTAGCGGTCCCATCAAGACTGACCCGTCGAGCTGAGTCCTCACATCCATATGCCGTCACTCTGGAAACATGCCGAACGTCTGTTTCACAGGACTCGTTTTTTCTCCGAACGGCATAGCTTTGGAACTCGCTACTTCGGGAGGTGTTCTCTGAGGCCTTCAGAAATCCAAGTATAACACCAATTCCTACCTACTTTTCCTCGGCACTCAGGTATTCTCTGAACAAGAAAAGATTTTTTTTCGTGGGAACCAGAACTTAAAAAATAACTGTATAAATAACTCTAGTAATATAGTGATTAAAACATTGCAATTGTTTTACACTGTTGTGAAACACTATGTAAGAGGTAATTTTCTTGTTCAGTTCTAGTAATTTATCATACAGATCCATCGAACTGAATTAAGATATATATTATATTTAGTTTTGTGACTTGGATCACACAGAAGACCACCATGATAGGTATCATTGTAATTAGCCTTGTTATTAGTTCGTTTGACACAATTCCAAACAAACCATTAAAAATGACGTCACTTCAAGGCAGTTTGCTCAAAATATTTATGTTGAACCACACGAGTTTTAGAGTCGTGCATATTAGATTGCATAATAAAAATACATACAATCGTAGGTTAGAGTATTCCACAATAAAATCACTGCTCCTCATAAATTATCATCCAGAAAACCATCATAACTACAGTAATATCAGTATATATAGTAGCATCTTTTTCAGCGAATGAAAATGTATTATATTAATAATGGAAATAAATTGCAATTGTTCTACTCTGTCATGAAACACTTTATCAGAGGTAATTTGCTTGTTCTGTTCTGGTGATTTATTATACAGATTCATCGTATTGAATAAAGGTGACTTTTTATATTCTGTTGTTCTGTGAATACGAGAAAGATCAGCATGACGGTTATTGTAGTTCTGTGTATGAAAATTGTCGACCTTAAAGGTACAAAAACTATATACATACCTTAGGGCTTTAAAAACACCGAGAAATGTTTTCTTCTCTGATAGAAAAATGGGTATTATCCTGGAGCAACTTTTCTTGCAACACCTACATAAGAACACAACGAAATGGGAAAACAAATTCCTCATATTTATTTGTCCTGCCTCCTACACAGTTTCCTTTCAACCGCGAAATTATCGGAAAGTTTTTGCTTGTATCCATGAACGCGAGGGGCATAAAAAAGTGCAGATTCACATACCTACTCACGTCAGACAGAAACAAAAAGTCATCATCGTCTAATGGACACAACCGAGGACACAACGATGGCTAAGCGATACTGACATAATTTGTACTTACTTTGGCGAATGCATATTTAGGCCAGAAAAGATAGACTAAAAATCGAAAATTCAACAATAATTCCAGTTTTCAAATTGGTCAAGTGAATGGTACATTGAGAGAGCAATAAATCTCAGTTTACAACCTGTTTCGAAGTCCGCAATATTGTCAAAATAGCAATTAACTTGAATTTTGTTGTATATAATACAGTAACCGCAAGCAAATGTAAGCCACAAGTTAAGAATTAATCGTAGCACTTTAAAATTCGGCACATGACTTCTTGACATCATGTATTGTTCGAAAAAAAAAATTGTTTACCAAAAAATCAAGGGTGGAACCAAAAAATCAAGGGTGGAATCAAAAAAAAATTTTACTTGTAAAAATTATAATTTTTGTTTGCTGTTGTTTCGGAAAATATAAGATTTATTAATAAACAATTTCAACAAGGTGAAAGATAATTCAATTCTCCACAAGAAATATGGTTAGTAATTTCTCACGAAATGCGCTCGTTTTCTCAGAAAACCTGATTTAACTCCGATATCAATTTTCAAGCTCGCTTTAACCCTCCACTGCTATTTCCGGCAGGGCCGAAAATTAGATTTGTCATAACTTTGCTAAAAATTATACTAAAAAGAAAAAAAAAAGTGTATATCGTTGCTGAAGGCTTCTACGTCCTCATGCAAATATAATATGTGAGTATCTGAGTACCCAAAATGTGTTTTATCCCACTTCACATAACCCTTTTACGATATTTACGGACGATCCCAAAGTCAAGGATATTTTCGTTGATATGAAATAATTATACTGAAGCAGGAATCAGTACCCTCTTTGGACCATATGCAACGATTCAAGGCTAGTGAGACAAGTTTCACTTATACGTGCCAAAGGAAAAAGTGGGTTTTACTTCTGCCTCAGTTTTGAACTCACCCATAATCCCGGCAATTTCTTCAGTAAATGTTGAAAATAATCGCTCATACACATCCTACATAAAAAATGAAGTATGTGATTTCAAGCTTGATGTTTGCACTTCACAATAGTGTTATTAAACATATAGGCAGGATATGAATGAGCGATTATTTTCAACATTTACTGAAGAGAGTGCTGGTTTTATGGGTAAAAAAAAGTTTTTTTTTGACATGGATAAAATCGGAAATGAATATTTGTAACCTTTGGTGTAAATACAAGTCAAGAAATAGAATTTACCCAAAACGCACACGTCACTACCACTCGACGCGCATTTTGCTAAACCATCAAAAACTGGGGTGTACCTGTGATTTTTTCAAATATAAATAGTTTACTCTGGTTTTAGAAATTCTTATCAAAAGTAAAAAAAGCAAGTACACCCCAATTTTTGATGGTTTAGCAGTTAATTTTTTTTATTGTGTTTTCTCAGGGACATAAATTGAATTTTATGTGTTTTCTTAAAAACTAAGCAAGATACGAAAAGAAGTCTAAAGGTGAAAAAGTTATAATATCAGTTGCTTGATGTGAAACAAATACAAAAAACGCAACAAAAACAGTGGCGCACATTTTTTCTGTCAAAAATATTGGTTGAGGTGCCTTCGGGGACTATGATAATTTCAATCCAGTTAGGAATTAGCCTCTTACTCCCATTAATACCCCTGCCAAATTTCAACAAAATCGGTTTGAAGGATTATTAATATTCATGAAAAAACTATTTCATTTAAAAATCTTGACACCTTGTATTTTGAAAACTAAGCATTATCGGGCATATTATGTTTATAAGAACTTTTCGTCTTGGAATCACACAAAGAATCACCCAAAGAATCACCCTTTCGAGTTTGGCTACGTACTTACATAACACCCTGTATACAGGGTGTAATCTAACTTCTTGCGCTCCCGTGAAGGACGGGTGTATAATGCCATTTTATAACGAATAGCATGTGTGAAAAATTCGAAAAAATGTGTGGAAAGTTTTAATTGTGTTGGAAAATTCGTCGAAATTTTGGGAACCGTTGTCCGCCGAACGTCTGCTGACCGGGTCAGAGCTGCTATAATACTGAAACTGCCGGATGGAAGGAACTGTGTAGTTTCGAACAGCGGTTTCCAAGATTTTCCGAATTTTCCAACAAAATGTAAAATGTCCACAATATTTTTTTCGAATTTTTCACACCTGCCATCCGTTATAAAATGGCATTATATACCCATCCTTCACGGGAGTGTAAGATGTTAGATTACACCCTGTACACATTTTTTTTACCAATATTTTATCATTTTTTATATTTTTCCTAGATGGCGGTAAAAAAAGGATTTTGCGCCATGGAACGGATGAATATTTTCAGTGTGTTAATTAGGAGACATTTACCTATCATTTACAACAAAAATCATTTCTGTTGCAATTAATTTAACCTCCAAAGCTATTTCTGTTACATTACATGCTTGGAGTAATATTGTAACTGAACGTGAACACAGCCCCATCTGAATCCAAGTTAAAAATACGCTGAGCAGTGTATAAATCGATTTGCATACCGATGTGCAGCCCTGCGTCCAGCATATTCCGAATTAGCATAGTTATATACAACTCTATATTTATGTTTCGTCTTTCAGTCGATAAGCTGTTTGAAGAGAGCTTTGTGGGTGCAACCTCTAAACTGGAAGATCCTCTTTAATTTGGGATTAGCGCATCTCTCTACTCTGCAGCCCGCGTCTGCGTTCAACTTCGCATGCGCAGCTGTTAATTTGAGACCGGACGTCCCTGATTGTTTTGCCGTGCTTGGAGGTGAGATAAAGGTCATTGTTTGTTTTGAAATTAAGAGCAATGAGTTCTGTAATTCAAAAAATACGACAGTAAAATAACTTTTTATTTCAAATAAATAATTTTTGCAAGGTCCAATTTTCGTGATTACTTACAGTATCTGTTGTCAAAACGGTTACTTTTGTTCACTGGTTGCCAAAGCCGTCGGTAAGTAATACTCATCCCGACGCCTAAATTTAGTGGTTCGTACGAGACTCGTTTTCGAGAGTCTCGCATGGTCTCGTCCCGTTTTCGAGACGAGACTCGAGACGATACTCGGACAAGACGAGACGAGACCAACAAAAGTCTCGTGCATGAGGTCTCGCGTCTCGCGCGAGAGTCTCGCAGGTGAATATTTTTATGTGCGGACTCGAAAAGCCAATAAAAATATTAAAAAAAAACTTTTAATAAAAAATTATTATTATCTGCCGGCGTTATCGGATCGGTTGACGGTAATCACTTTGTCTTTCTGATTTGAATTTTGCGATATGTAAGTGACCTATTGTGATCGACATAAATAAAGATCATTATTGAAAATAAAAGTTCAAATTTCTTCCAAGTTTAGTTATTCGTTGTTCGGTGTGGATAGTTGTAGTTGTTCGAATTTTTGAGCGTGCTGAATTGTGCCAAGTTAATTCAAAATGAGCCGATTAGAGTGGAAAAAAAGCGAACTTTTGACTTTAGAAGATGAATCAAATTCCGGTGATTTTTCTGGTGGAACTATCACAAGAATATGATTTGAATTCGAAGGAAATTAAAATGTCACGGGGAAATACTACCGGATTAAGAAAACACCTACGAAGTAAACATCCAAGAGCATATTTCAAAATATATCCAAATGAGCTTCAAAAATATTATTCTATGCCTCGATGTACTAAAGAAACAGATATACTACAATGGTGGAAAATTCACGCTTCCGAATTTCCTATTCTAAGTTTAATGGCACGAGATCTCTTAAGTATACCGGCTACTTCAGTCCCGGCGGAAAGATTATTCTCACGTGCTGCATTTACTATAAGAAAGCATCGAAATGTTTGTTATGCCTTAATGACTGGGTAAAAAACTAAATGTTTTGCAACCGAGAGGGCTAAGGGTTGTTTTTTACCTTTGACTTTTTCAATTATTTCATTTATAAAATAATGTTAGGTTTTTATTTTCTTTAGTTGTATTACTTTAAAATACATGATGTTATTTTTTAACAATTGTAATTTTCTCTTACGACTCTTATATTATAGCAAGTATTCAGGTATTCCTTATTGCAATGAATCAATAAGATTATTAATGATGAGATTTCGATACTTTTACGAGACTCTCGTGTGAGAAACGAGACGAGACGAGACTGGAGGCTGCGAGACGAGACTTGAGACGAGATTTATCATTTCATCGGCGAGACGAGACAAGACTTTATGAAAATCTCGTCTCGTTGGTCTCGTGCGAATCACTACCTAAATTACTTACCAACCTGGTTGATAGGCCAAAAGCGTCGGTATTTAATGTGTTTTATCAAGTGAAAAAATGCTGGGATCGTGCAAACAGCGCTATAAGTATCACGATCGTTAAGATAGTACTTCCCTCAAACGGTTTTCTTACGAAATTGCTGAAATCGATGTATGATATGAATAAAATATTGTTTTTCAGTCTCTCGAAGTTTGAAATATTTCTTGTGTCCCGTTTTCGAGATATGTGATAAGAAAATCAACCACTTTTACACATAACATTTTAAAACATAAGCATTTCATGACCCGCTCTCACGACCGATTTGAAAAACGGAACACTTATATTTCATTCAAAAACGTAACTACTAGCAAAATTTTGACGTGTTCTTGTGTTTTGTTCTCAAGTTTTTCAGTACGGAAGTATATAAAGTTCTTAAGTCTGAGCCGTACAATTGTAATGTTTGGCAACGCTGCGCCTCCAAGAAAAGAGCAAGTACGATGTAAAACGGAGAGGGAAAGAACTTCTCCACGTGCTGCTTTGACATGATAGGCGGGGGTCAGGGGCAGGAAGTGCTATATTTTTTTTGTGAATCATGTTATTACTTCGCTAGGTATGACAGCTTTGATAGTGTACCTGATGAAACGCCAGTTTTTAGTTTCGCACAGCTGACCACAGTATGTGTGATAACTACTGTTATCACCTATTAAAAAAATTAGTTCACGTAAATTCAGAGAAATTTTTTGCCTCTGGCTGTAACCAGTTGCTAAGTTGACAGCCCTCTTGGACGGCTGAGATACCTGATTATGTGTGTACACGTGAGTACACTGTGGGTAGAAACGTCTGACTCTGCAGATATAGGTATAACCATAGAAATCCGCGCGGACAATTTCAAAACTTTTGACTACGAAGATTAAGGGAGTTTTACCCACAGAACTCATAATTATATCTTATGACTAGAACGCGCTTCATGTATCGTCGGCTACCCTAAACTTGAACAAATCGTGGGCATCCGCAAAGAGGACAACTTTTACTAAGTAAACACATACGTATTTTTTGTAGTTCCAAGAGGAAACGTAGAATCTAGGACGTCTGTCGGTTAAGCTTGCCAGTTTGTTTGTAAACAGAGCGGCGTTGTCACGTCACTGTTGAATGTTGATTCTTTATTTTTTCAACACGAGTGTTTTGGACGATAAGTAAATGTTTATTTATTGAGTATATAGTGTTATTAGCCGTTCGCCGTTCTATATGATGAAGGGTTTTGTTAAGGATTGTGGTAATTCCCGCAGAAAGGCAAAGAAAAATATACAATTTCTCATTTTTAAGAAAACCAACCCATTTTCCTATGATACGCCCATTATTTTATGCGCCGCTACTGTGAAGAGGACATTACAGTGTTGCAGGTTATGCATGATTTGTTCATCCGCCATATTTGAAACGCATTCTAGTCATAAGATATAATTATGAGTTCTGTGGTTCTACCTTAAACACAACCGATCTCAGACAATAACAATTTATCTTCGATCGGTAAAATGTGCCAACCGTTCATAATACTTAATATACTATGACGACATTAGCTATTACGAAATTCTGTTTATAGCAACAAGAATTTTTTTTTACAAAACCAAAAAGTCATTACATAAATCTTCAGTTATGAGGCTTCAGATACCTAATTCAATAAAAAAATATTGATAATTACGGCGCCTCCACCAAATTTTCGAACCTACTCGACCTGGCGAATGCGCCAACTAGAAGATTCATTATAGCGTCGCCGCCAAATCGCAGAATGTCAATTTTATTCCGATGCAGTGCTAATATAAGGGTCGGTTTTTCAATGTTCAATCAAATGTCTCTGCTACGTGTCTGAGGGTTGGGATATTAGTTTATTCCTTAAACACAGAAACTCAGATGAAGTATGAAAACATCACAAAATCAGAGTTCAGTATTTAACATATAAATTATTAACAGAACAAAATAACATAACATAACATAAGCTAGTGATTACATTATTTTCAGCTTCTTTGATCGAGCTCAAAGATCCTGAAAATGCAACAAGAGCTTTTCGCCAAGCACTGCATCTTTCACCTGAAGATCCATACGCTCTTATTAATATGGTTATGTGCTGTCTCCTGATTGGTTTGGAAGAAGAAGCCAACGAGCTGATGAGCCAGTTCAAAACATTGGCGGAAGGAGAAGTGCCTTGCAGTGAAGAGGTATTCATTGTTTTTATGGATACAACCATTGAGAAATATATCTTGTGTACGAAATTGTCTCGTATAGAATAAAGGGTTCGGTAATGCTTGCAGTCTCCGATATTATAATCGAATCTGTGACAGCTCAAAATCTCTTATAAAATTAAATGAGAGCGATAGAGAGAGAGAGAGAGAATGACTGTGATTTCGTACCTTGAATGATTGGAGATATCTGGAGCACCTTTTTAGGATGCACTTTTGGAGAATGCACTCTTGGAGGATGCAACCGGCCGACGCAGTAGTGAGAAAGAACAGAGAGAACGCGATGAATGTGCACTTCTATTGGTATTGGTACGGACCCGTCCCAGTAACCTTTTTTTGGTACTGTCACGCCGAGGTCCTTTTTGTCTCCCAAGGCAGAAAAGGCATGGGCGTAGGTATGGGTATTTAAGAGATTTTCAACTATAATTAATGATAAACTCATCTAATTTTAAATTAAACTAAATAGGTGAATGGAAACTGTACATCTTGTGTTGAAAAACGAAAAGTTAACGTGTGGCTCGAATAGCTGGGACCTTTTAAATCCATTTTTTATTGAACAGTGCGTATTCAAGTGTGTATACTCAACTACTCAACAAAAAATACCAACAAGGAATCACTATCTTCACGAATAACTAGGCACCATAATATCACCATAATTGTTCAAACTGACTTCAGTTTGCTGAAAGACACATCCCAAAATTTATTTTTTTTGTGATTATTTGACCGCGAAAAAACGTTATTACAGCTAGATGGATCACCGTTTTACAATGCAGGGATCATGACAGACCATTTGAACGTTATTTTTCGTCAAAAGTGGCTAGGAACAGATGGACCAGTAAAATGACCGGCTCGTTCGCCAGACTTGATCCCTTTAGACTATTTCTTGTGGATGTATCTGAAATCTGAAAAATGTGTACTACTCAACCATTGCACTTGAAGGAATTGAATAACTGAATCTTGAGGATTCGTCAACGTTTAACACAAAGATGGGTGATAACTTATTTTCAAAACTCAGTAACAACAAATAACATTTTGACTTTGTCCATTTCCCTCTAAGCTCGAACACGATTCAAGTCGTCAGCTTCAACATGTATGTCGAGTGAATATGCAGACTCCATTCATGTCTGAAGTGAGATTATGTAATAATACGTAATGATGATGAGAAATTTCCAGCAGCTGGCCAAATTTGATCTGGCACTGGCAATCGCCAGATGAGCCCGCAATTGCTGAGGACTGCATCCATTTTCTTAGCGCCCGGATTTTCGGGTGAAATTATGATGGCGATTTTCCTGGGATTAGTCTCGGAATTCGTTGATAGGTATAACAGCGAGGGGAACTTATGAATACAGGGCCTTTAAAGACTAGTGACATTTTTGGCAGTTAACAACTGAAGGATTCTTCTTGTCAACATTCTGGTTCCCACCGAAAAAAAAAAACATTCTTCTGACACCTTCTTTGAAAATTGACCTTTTCTCTCTAGTTCAAGTGTTGAAAGTAACAATTTTCCTTCTTAGGAAGAAAAGGTTACTTTTTTGAAGTTACTAAAAAAGTCTTCCACTCAGATTTTCCCGATGCAATGACCATTACAAAGTGAAGGTTCACAAAATTAGGCATATAAGAGACGTTGAATTTTTGAGATGATCGATTTTGGTGCCTAAAATTTTCAAAAATATGTTTCGAGTAGTGCGCTTTAACCAAATTGTCTTCCGCTTTACCAGATGATTACAAGTCACTTTCTAAACAAAATAATCATAAGGAAGGACATGTAAGAATCGTCGAAAAAGTCGATAGACATTATCCCTTTGTACTGAAGTGGAACCTACCCTATTTTAAATATATTTGGAATTTGTGGTTTTCGAGGGATGGACTTTCACATCACGTCTCAGAACGCACGGCTCTCTCACTATCTATGGTTCCTTGGAATTTGATATATTTGACAACCCTTCTCCATGAACTCTACCTTGTGGAAAGATAGTACCACAAGTTTTTTTGGCGTACCAACTGAGCTGGGCTGCTGAAAAAAAAAGATGTAAGGAACTGCAAAGAAAGAGGTGTTAGTATTCAGCCTGGGTAATCTTCAAAAAAAAAAATCGATTTCAAACTCTCATTGGATGAACTTCCACCACAAAATTCACGTCAAGTTCATAATACAACCTTCGCTATCTGATGTTTTCCTCACAATATCTCTCCAGAGATTTATCACCGAGGTTTAAGGGAAATTCTCTGACACACCGCCCTATATTTCAAACGTTTCCATCCGAGATGTGAGAAACCGTAGACAAATCACTTCATAAATTGAATTTTCGCGTGGATATTATGCACTGCTGCATCTCACGGTTTCCTGTTAGATGCAGACCAACCCCATCAATCATATGAGATCGTCCAGCTTTCGCTATTTGTCACACTCTGTCAGTGTGGTATGTGCTATTGGAGAGTTTTCTGCCAAAGCAACCAATTCTATTCTATATCGGTGGCACATCAGCAAAACTATTGAGTACTTTGTTCCATCATAAAATTGATTAAGCGTAAATACCAAAAAAGAGGCTGTAGAAAATAAATTGGAAAATTGAATAAACGGAACGATCAAATATAAAAAAATATTATTAATCCAGTAACGACAGACAAACTCGAGCAAAAAGTGAAGAATGAATTGTAGCTCTCTGAAACTCGGCACATGACACCTCGACATCATGTATTATTGGAAAAAAAATTGTTTACAAAAACCTAAACCTAAACAATTTTTCATTCAAATAAATCAACTTATATGATAGTAGGAAAAAATAAGTATTTGATAGAGCAACATAAAACTACTGTAGAATTTGAAGGTGTAAAATTAAAAGAGCTAGAACATACTAAAAAAAATATAATTTTTTTTGTTGTTATTTCAAAAAATATAAGATTTATCAAAAAACGATTTCGATAGGTTGAGAGATAATTCAATTCTCCACAAGAATGATTTCTAGTAATACCTTATGAAATACGCTCGTTTTCTCAGAAAACGTGGTTTAACGCCGACGTCACATTTCATGCTCGCGCTAACCGCCACTCCAAGTTCAGGCAGGGCCGAAATTAGATTTGCCATAACTTTGCTAAAAATTATAGTAGAAGGAAAAGAACAAGTGCATTTTGTTCCTGAAGACTTCTATTTCCTCATGCAAATGAGTATGTGAGTATCTGAGTACCTAAAATGTGTTTTGTTCCACTTCACATAACCCTTTTACGATATTTACGGAGGATCCGAAAGTCATGAATATTTTAGTTGATATGAATGAATTATACTGAAGCAGGAATCAGTACGCTCTTTGGACCATATGCAACGATTTCAGACTAGTGAGACAAGTCTCACTTATATATGCCAAAGAAAAAACTGGGTTTTACTCCTGCCTCAGTTTTCAACTCACCCATAATCCTTGCAATTTCTTCAGTAAATGTTGAAAATAATCGCTCATACACATCCTACATAAAAAATGAAGTATTTATTCCTTCATCGGGACAGATCTATAAAACGAAATTTGGACGTTGTACAAAAAGATGGGTAAAATACAAAAAAATTATTACTTACAACTTGAGGTTAAAAGTAAAAGTCAACGTGCACAACATGAAACGTTCCATATTTTCAATAGTCACTTAGACATGGATACATCAGTATAAATTAATTATTTGTTAATTGAAACATTACAATATTTTAAAAAATCTTATTTTATTTGGAGCACATAGTTTGTCTACAGGAAAGAGACATCAACCAGAGAGAGAGGGCGAATCAATTTTGAAAGATGACAATGTGTCAACGAGCAACCAGTATTACCAACCAAGTACTACCAAACAGTGTGAGCAACCTACACGAGAAGACGGAGTCTGAAAGCACATCACTACCAACCTTTACCTCGGTTTTGAAAAATTCAGGTCAACCTGTTCAACATTCATTAGATGTAATTCAACGGTCGTCGTGGTATTAGCCAGGAAAATGGTTGTTTTCTGATGGATTTTTCGACCCAATTCTCCTATTGTATAGGATTATGGCAACGAGCATTCTTTGTAGGTCAGGACATCTTTTGTCTTATTTGAAAAGCTCATTGTTAACAATTACAGATTCCTTTAATTCCAGAATATTTAGTATTGAACTTATTTCCCCAAATATAAAATCCTCACGAAGCAAAGGTTGGTGAAATGAAAACTATCAGGAGTATCCATTCCAATGAAATCTTCCATTTCAATGCTCGGTATTACCATCAGCAGTACCCTTTCATGGGAGAACCATGTGAGGTCCATTGCCAAGAGTGCCTTCAAAAACTTTCCTGTTTCGCCACAGGAAGTATTTCACTTCCCGTCAATTGATTATGATTTATAAGGCACAAATTCGACTTGTTCTGGAATACTGTTCAATATATGGAGTGCAGCATCCAAACACTTATTGAAACTTTTAGATTCTGTCCAAAAGAGAACCATTCGTTTTGGCGGTGATACTTCGCTCACAAGCTCGCTTACTTCTCTAGAACATCGCAGAAAGTTTGGCGATCTATCTTTGTTTTATATGTATTTTCATGGACGATGCTCTTCCGAAATAACATCAATCGTTCCACCGCTAGCGGTCCCATCGAGACTGATCCGTCGAGCTCAGTCCTCACATCCATATGCCGTCACTTTGGAGATATGCCAAACATCTGTATCCCAGGGCTCGTTTGTTTTCCACCGAACGGCAAAGCTTTGGAACTCGCTGCCTCGGGAGGTGTTCCCTGAGGCACACCAGTTCCTAACTAATTTTTCTCGACTCTCACTATGTTCTCTGAACAAAACTGCTCTATGGATTGGTATTATAAACTTATCAATCAAAGAACTGTGTCTAGTTGATTGTTGTAGATATTTCAGTTTTTTCCGATTCGACGGTAAACTGAGCAGAACTGGGAGTGGGAAAAGAGTGACAAATTAACACTAATTCTTGACGTGTGGAATTCGTTTGTTTCAAAATTGCAAAACATACCTACTACTATTACTTATTCAGATGGTTCATTCTCATCTGGATATGTAACAGTACATTACGCAGTTGGTTCTATTCAGGGTCGAGGTCAGTGCCCATTTAGACATTCAAACAATGCTCGTCATGACATTCAACCCTTGTAATATCCAATTCCACAATGCTTTACCCTCGTCTCTCTTTTCGTTTTTTCTGTCTATAAAAACCCAACTTTCTCCAAAGAGTTCATTACAATTCCCATTCGTGTGACGTCTGTGTACATAATGGCGACTCTGGTGTAATTACAGATCAAAAATGAATTCAGACTGTTCACATATGTCAATATTTGATATCAATCGGGTCTGATTCAACATTGAACGCAGAACAAGCGTATTTATTCAATTTGATGGCCAAATCATTCTCTCCAGCTATTCACGTCAATTGATAATTACAGCATCTCTATATGGAAAATGCCCAGTCTACTAAGTTGAAAAGGAAATATTCGCTGCAGATTACAGCAGATTACATCTTGAACAGAATTCGTTGCGAATCTTGTCATTCAATTCTTAACATAAAATAACGTTACCCACTGAGTTCAAAATTCAAGTCTGCAATAATATACAAGAATTAGTATTAACACATGCACTTCCCTTTTTGATTGAACAGTTTGATTCATATGTTGATCTGACGAATGTAGTATACGAGGGGTTATTATGATGATCTATGGTTTTCAGTGTATTAATTAATGGTTTTTCTGTTGAAAATACGAAAAAAACAGATTAAAAATAGTTCCACTCAATAGAAAACTAACAAATTTAATCACATGTAGAACAATTTACTATTCTTTTGTTTTTTGAACAACAATTTTTCCGATTGAATAGATCAATTTTTGTTTCCAATAATTGATAACTTGATTTTATCTTCCAGCCTGAAAATGTAGAAACCTCGAGCAAGGAAATCTAGCGCCGATCACTCGTAGCCTCTCGTAGCGCATTGCTGAGCAACATTTGAAAAGCACACGAGCTTGCGCTAGGTTAAAGAGGATCTAGTGCCAAACGCTCGCAACGCCTTGATGAATATCATTCATGAAGCTCACATGCTTTTGCATAAAAATCTAGCGCCGAAGGCTTGTAGCGCCTTGCTGAACAACATTTGAAAAGTTTACGGGCTCGCCTAAAAATCCAATGTCGAACGCTAGTAGCGCCTTGCTGAATACAATTTCAAAAGCTCACGGGTTAGCCCAAGGGCATTTAGCGTAGAACGCTCGTAGCACCTTGCGCAAGAGATTGTAGTGTCAACTGTTCATAGCACTACAGAGAAAAATGCAGAAGGTTCGGGTGAGAAAATATAGCGCCGAAGACTCGTAGCGCTTTGCTTATCAGCATTCAAATAGCTCGCGCGTTCGCGAAAGGAAACCTAGTGCTTAACTCCCTCAGTACCTGACTGGACATAATTTTAGATGCAGACGGTCTCACGCAAGAAGATTTAGTGCAAAACATTCGTATTGTCTTGATGAACAATTTTATAGAAGCCTACGGGTTTGAGCAAGAGAATATAGCGTAGAACGCTCGTAGCAGATTGCTGACCAATATTTAAGATGCTCGCGAACTCGCGCAAGAGATTCTAGTGCCGAACGCTCGTGGTCTAGTGCCAAATGTTCGCAGCGCACTACAGAGGAGAATGTAAAAGTCTCGAGCAAGGGAAATCAGCGCCGATTGCACGTAGTGCCTCACTGAACAACTTTCGAGGAGCCCATGAGCTCGCGCCAATGGGCCTAGTGTCGAGCCTCTGTTAGCACCTTGCTGAACAGAAAAAAGATGCTCGCGCAAGAGGATCTAGTGCCAAACGCTCGCAGTTGCTTCATGGGGCTCGTGGGGCTTTGGCATGACTATTAGCGCTGAACATTCCTAGCGCATGCTGGGTAACATTTCAAACGTTCACGGGCTTGGCCAAGGAAATCTAGCGCCGAACGCTTGTAGCACTTTGCTGAAATTTGAACATCATTTGAGAATCTAACACCAAACACTCGTAATGCCTTGCTGGACTCGCAGTGCACCACAGAGGAAGGATCGATCAAGGGAATCTAGCGCCGATCGCTCGTAGCGCCTAGCGCATTTATTTGCAAGGCTCGCGCAAATCTCTTTTAGCACCTCAATGAACAAAATTCAAGATGTTCAAGGTCTCGCGCAAGAGGATCTAGGGCCAAACGTGTACTAATTTTGAAAAATACGTTTTTTTTCAAGAAACTGAAAATCAATCGGCATATCTGATAGGGCTAAGTAGGCCTAAGTTGATGACAAATACATTTTGTATGAAAAATCACAAATAAAGTTTTTTTCATTTGTTGCGTACTGTTTGAATGTCGATGTATATCATTTCCACTTCATTAACTGGTGAAACAGGCCCTTAGCAAAGTAGTTTCCTGCATTACGAAAAAGAAAATCTGTTGCGCTTGGTGAGATTTCCATCCACTTAAGTGTAGATTGGCTCACGCCATTCAGTCATATTTACGATCCAGTAGGCGCAGGTGGCGTTAGGGCCTAATAGTCCAATAAAATAACTCAGGAAGCAACACGTGGAAGAGGGAACTGAATGTCGCATCGTGTGTGGAATGGGCTAAATAATCTTTCACGCGATATTGTAAGCGGTGAAGAAATATATTCCGTTGTAGATGAATTCTGCTTGTCGACAAGGCATTGCAAATTGTAAAGAAGGAGGTTGTAACCTGTACAAGGATTTTTGTCCTCATTTATCATAAAATTTGTGTTCGTGAGCGCAGAATGTCTCGTTCGAGGTAATCTAATGAAGATTCCTTGAAGCGTTCAAGTATCAATAATAATAATGACAACTTAGAAAATATCGACCTACAGCATTCTTGAATACGCGAAAAAAATGGGATGGGATCCTTACCATCACCTGTCGTATGTTATAGTTCGAAGTTTTTGCTGCAAACACAGTCCACAACACTACAAACACTGTTGTCATATTATGGAATCACGGAGACGAGGAACTTGATGCTTTTCTGGAACACCTGTGATGGGATTCCGCGTAACATAGAATTCTATTGTCGATAGAAAAAGTGAGATGACATTTTGGTTGAATTCATGGGAGAGACAGAGACAAAACTGTCCACAATATAAATCTATGGAACACGGAATCCCACCCCTGAACAACGTCAGACCGTCTATAAACTTCACAATGGAAAAGAATACCCAAGACGGGTTACCTTTCCTGGGTGTGAAGATTCAAAAGACAGATGGTAAGTGCCAAATGTCAGTGTACAGAAAGCCGAATGATACTAGACAATACCTGAACTTTGAATCGATCCATCATGGAGAGACGAAGATAGGAATTATTCCATTTCCTAACTCTCTTAACTCTTAACAAGAGAAAAAGGACTAAGAAACAAATCTATTCCATCAGGCGAGAAGAAAATTTGAATTGTGGGATACGTTGTTAATAATATCCAGCGGTGAACAGTATGGCCAGAGTTTGTGGGGTATCTCCAATTACCGAAAAAAAAAACTTCGTGTTCAGATTTTTGATTATAGGGATTATTTTCGCGAAGCCACAAAAAAAAAGTAAATGGTACTAATGATGCAGCTGAAGCACCTTCATTATCAAATATATTTTTAATTTATGCGCATTTTTTGGCCTTACTGTGAAACTTTTCGAGGTTAATCCCGAATCTAATTAAATTAATATACATCGGATGCAATTTACGAGATGTTGGTTTCTATGTGACTTTGTAACTTTGATAAAATTAAGCCCTCTACTTCGCAGTGACGTTTCAATTAACAGCCAACTTTGTCGTTTGCGACATTTGTTTGCTTTCACTTCCGGAATTTCATAATAAAGTCTGTTGATTCTCATCATATATTTTTAGGATTTACGCACGCTCTTATATACGAGATCATGAGATTACTCTCCAGAAGTAACTACGTTGTTCATAAAATATAAAATAGAAAAGTTTTTTTCCACCATGAAAAGGCTCTGGTTCTGGCTCTGGCTCTGGCTCTGGTTCTGGCTCTGGCTCTGGCTCTGGCTCTGGCTCTAGCTCTGGCTCTGGCTCTGGCTCTGGCTCTGGCTCTGGCTCTGGCTCTGGCTCTGGCTCTGGCTCTGGCTCTGGCTCTGGCTCTGGCTCTGGCTCTGGCTCTGGCTCTGGCTCTGGCTCTGGCTCTGGCTCTGGCTCTGGCTCTGGCTCTGGCTCTGGCTCTGGCTCTGGCTCTGGCTCTGGCTCTGGCTCTGGCTCTGGCTCTGGCTCTGGCTCTGGCTCTGGCTCTGGCTCTGGCTCTGGCTCTGGCTCTGGCTCTGGCTCTGGCTCTGGCTCTGGCTCTGGCTCTGGCTCTGGCTCTGGCTCTGGCTCTGGCTCTGGCTCTGGCTCTGGCTCTGGCTCTGGCTCTGGCTCTGGCTCTGGCTCTGGCTCTGGCTCTGGCTCTGGCTCTGGCTCTGGCTCTGGCTCTGGCTCTGGCTCTGGCTCTGGCTCTGGCTCTGGCTCTGGCTCTGGCTCTGGCTCTGGCTCTGGCTCTGGCTCTGGCTCTGGCTCTGGCTCTGGCTCTGGCTCTGGCTCTGGCTCTGGCTCTGGCTCTGGCTCTGGCTCTGGCTCTGGCTCTGGCTCTGGCTCTGGCTCTGGCTCTGGCTCTGGCTCTGGCTCTGGCTCTGGCTCTGGCTCTGGCTCTGGCTCTGGCTCTGGCTCTGGCTCTGGCTCTGGCTCTGGCTCTGGCTCTGGCTCTGGCTCTGGCTCTGGCTCTGGCTCTGGCTCTGGCTCTGGCTCTGGCTCTGGCTCTGGCTGACAGAGAAATTTACCGGAAAGCTTCACACTCCAAACGAAAAAAGAAAAATATCACTTTTTGATCCAATCAATTGGTTAATTATCTCCCAAACTGAATCTGTCAATTATCGAAATATTCCTATTATTATGTTGTTCTTTGATTGGTATAGGAATACATAATACGAGCACAGCAGTGTTTAGATAGCTTTCTATCAATCTAGAGACGGTATTAATTTGATTCTTTTCCAATGGTTATTATATTTGAATATTATATTTATTTCATAGGGGGGAATATTTAATGTGATGTTATGTATCTGTGTATACACTGGAGCATCGATAACCATCAATAAGCCTCAATAACAGAACTTTCATTGTCTACAATTTTCATCATGCCATTATCTCACTCACTCTCAAGCAAATCTTCAGACTGCTTTTTTTCTAGTACCCTGAATAGCCAATTAT
Source organism: Chrysolina haemoptera (assembly GCA_958298965.1). Taxonomy (NCBI): domain Eukaryota; kingdom Metazoa; phylum Arthropoda; class Insecta; order Coleoptera; family Chrysomelidae; genus Chrysolina; species Chrysolina haemoptera. Next base: position 3,925,921 of record OY282590.1, on the reverse strand, counting down.
CTTGATCAAATTCTCGCAACATTGTTTCAGCTGCTGGATTTCACGGAAAAGTTGACAATCGAATTACAAAAAAGAAAGCAGACGATCGATGAGCCTACGGAAAATGCGAAAAGCAGCGATTCCAACAGCAGAGCTGGCAATTACGATGCATTGAGAGAAGCGGATAGGGAGAAAAATGAACTTCAGTCACAATTTAGCTCAGCCGAGGTTGCGGCAAGCCAGCTTGATCCGGACGAGGTGTAGGTAATCTAACAGAGATTTTTCATCTGAGTCCGACTCAGAAGATTACTCATCCGTTGTAGCTTTAGTGGACATAATGTAATATGTGTATGTTTGAAAGTGGTTGATAATGTATTAGTGTGAGTAGAAACGTCGTGACTCAAATACATGCAGAGAAGTAATTTTCTTTGTTTACAGGCAATGGAAGTTCAGAATAATTCACAATGTAATAATAGATTTAGTGAGTAATTAAAGATGAATGCGTAAAACCCATTCTTGAAATTTTTCTGGACACACGGTGTGTGCTCAAAGCAAATTGCATATTCAATATATCAGTTCCTCTTGTCAAATAATTCAATATCTAATATGCAATATGTATGACTTTACAGACAGACATCCATAATATATTTTATTGATTCATTAAAAAAAACCTATACAAGTAGTTGTTGTGTAGCTTGAAACTACTCCCATCACTCTTACATTCAACTCCGTCTTCTCCCACCGTCAACCAATCAGATCGCGCCAAGCTGTTACATACCATCCGTCACACATCACTCATCGCTTCACCTCATGTTTTTTAAAAATCAAAGTATATAAAATTTTGACGTTTGAAATGTCACTTATTCAGAAAATTATGCTGATTTCAGAAATGTTATAATATACGGGGTATTCCATTTGAAAATCAGAAGTTGGTATCACTTCCGGCGAAACCGGAAGTAAAAAAAAAATCATTCGGGGAGTGTTCCATGATCGTGTTACACCCGGTATTATGAACTTTTTCATTATGGTCTGTTGTGCGACGAGTGCGCGTCATGTTTCCACGTTTTTAGCTAGGTGAGTAGAACTGTATACTCATAAATTTGTACATTTCCGGGTTCATTGTCGAACGCTCAGACAGCAATCTCTAAAACTAGGCCCAAAACACATTAATAAAATTAATAACATCTGAAGCGAGTCGCTCTTATAGGAAAATTCGTTCACGAACAGCGATTAGGTCCTATTTCCTTCATTAGTTTTAATTACCAATAATTAAACTCAACTCGTTCGTTCGAGAAATTGTTATTTGAACGGGCTCTAACTATTATGGCGTGATCAAAGAGTACTCCAGCTACATTAGTTGAATACCAGTATTTTGACGTGTAAATAGATATTTTTCTACAACTGTCAAAAAAAGTCCACTTTTTTGTGTGGTTTATGTGCGTAAAGTATTACAATATTTCACTATCAACATACGATTTAATTAGTAAATGGAAAAGCGTAAAGTGCAGTTTTTTTAACAGCTATTGCTAGGCAACCGACAGTTTCATGCAACAATAGTGACAGATCCGAATAATAACGAAATCATGTCATAAAGCTATTTCTCATTTTCTTTGGCAACTAATAACCTATAAATATCTGATATACAAATGTTTCACCAATAATATTCTTAGCATTCTTACTATTGAATTAGCATTATCAAAATTCCAAACTATCGCGGGGAATATATTCAAAATAATAGCACAAGGAACTATTGGACCAAATCTACACTAGGTAATCCAAGGTAGCTATTGCTATTTGGCCGTCAGAAACTAGTTGACAACAATAATTAATGAAATTTTTGAAATTGGGCATCTATCCAGTTAACGAATTCTTGATAACTATAAATTTAGTTTAAGTAGAAATGAAAAGTGATGAAGATTGAACGGAGAAAATCGTGGATAGTGCAAATATGAGATTTCCTTGACATAGTTCAAAGAAAGGAAAAGGTATTCAATATTAGAGAAAATCTTGTACGTAACATGATACGAAATAACATTTTGTGTGGCTCGTGTCATTTTGAGGGAACTCGCTTCGCTCGTCTCTCAAACATCCTCTCGTTAGACAAAATATTTCTATAAAAATCCAGATCGAGTGATTATTTGTTAACTTGGAGTGAAGCCAACAACAAAGATTTTTTTCTGTGACGGGAAAAAAGTTTGACATTTTATCTCTGTTGACAGGTACTAAAATATGACTTTTCATGAAATAAATTTTTTCCCCGGGAAAAAAGTGAGTACTTTTTTCCCGGATATATACAAGGTAAAGGCAGATATCTGCTATTACAAAAGCTGATCTCGCACGCATCCGATGTTCAGATCGGGGCTCTAACCCAACCTCCTACCTTCATCACCCAACCTGCACATCACCAACCTAGCCGGATGCCCAACTGTCGACTTGAACCACGTACCTATGGCGTAGTAAGCCGCAATCCTATCGATGCGGATATGAATCGTGTTTGTATATGTAGATGAAGTGGTTGTTCATAAGAGAAAATGTGGAATATCTCGAGAACCGAAAGATCTTAAGCCGTTGATATTTGATTTTTTCACTTATAATTGCACAAGTGGTTTGTATTTTATCGGGTAAATTTGGGTTGTTTAGTGAGAAACTGTTAATTTGAACAACACAAATTTACCCGATATCAATACAAACCTCGAGTGTAGTTCGGCAGGACAATTTAATGAATAAGAAATTCAGAAACATATCAATGTCAAACTATTCATTTTGGCAACCAATACCGCGATAATTCATAAACAAATGAATATGTGAAAAAACCACTAGTGTATTTGTCGCTGTAAAAGTTAATGCTAACTTTGGCCGCTGTCAAAGTGACAATTGCACTGTGGCATGTGCGATTTTTTATACATAAGTTAAATTGTCACTATTGAATCGTCGTTTTTCCCGTCACATAAAAAAATGTGTATTATACACGGGATAAATACTTATTAGATTTTAGCTCACAACCTCAAGCTAAAATCTAATACTTTTTTCCCTTAGTCCCATACTCCCTAAATCCCGCATTGAGTACTAGTATGAACGAGCACAGCGAGTTAGTAACTTAAGAGCTATATCAACTCTTGATTTTTGGTTAAAATAGGGACATTTCTCTGTGAAGGTTATAATAATGAAACTTCGTAGATGAATGTTGTGTCCTTATATAACTAACACCCTATATGAGATATTGGCCGAATCGAATAGGCTACTTACCCACAAAAAAAAAATTAAATGCCTAATCGTGGTTCACGAAATTTCAACCTATTTAGCAGACCATAGTAGGCCTTGAAAATAAGAATAATACATATGTCGTTGACCAGCGAGAAACAAGAACCTTCACATTTTCACCTAATTCTCATGGACTATGAAGGACATCAATACCCAAGAGAGGCACTGAAAATCGGTATAAAAAAGGATTTCAGCTGACTAAATTAAGCTGTTCTGATACTATTATTAGTCTACTGGAAAGCTCAATCAACCCGATGGAAAACTGAATTCAGTGAATTGCGAGTTGCAAATTCGACCTGGAAAAAGGTTTACACTTTTTTGGGCTGGAGCAAACACATCAGATTTATCAAAGTCACGTACGAATAAATGTATTTCTAATTAATTTTTAAAAATTACTTTTATGAGTTACCCTCGAATTTCTCGAATTTTATTTTTATTTGGTTATTTTTTCAAATTGAATTAAGACACAAGGTAATTCTTGTAGGAGGTACAGTTGTGTGCATAAAAAAGTGGTACAGCAGAAAAAGTCGTAAAGCAGTTATAGGCTATTGTGAATCAGGCTTGTCAATATTAATTAAACTTCCAATCGACTTTGACAATTAGTGTTAAAATTCAAACTATTCTACCATTTACCATCTGAACGTTCTTTTTCGTGAAAGATGGCTCGGTACATATGGACCAATAAAATGACCGGCTCGTTCGCCAGACATGACACTTTTGGACTTTTTTTGTGAAGGTGTCTGAAATTAGAGGTGCATACTACCTAACCATTAAACTGAGAGAATTAGTAGAAGAGAATTTTGAGGATTTGTCAAAGTATAACCAAAAAATGATAATTTTTCTGATTTTACCACTGGCGTAAAAAATAGGAGAGGAAAAGGACCAATATACCCTTTTTGTACGCCACTGGTGGCAACTAAAAATGTAATTTTTCTTTTGAAATAAAGCTCTTATTTAACAAAAACGTTTCTCTGAGTTAAACTGTAAAATTTCCAAAACTGTGGAAGTTATGAATAAAAATATTCAACACCCTGTATCTGTGCAACCCACCGCTACTCAAGGGTACCAACGATAAAAAATTCAGCGTGCATACTATTACTTTTTTTTCAACTTTTTTTGACAAGTTGCACAGCCTCCCATCACTGCACCCACCGCGGTCGCGCGGTCTGAATCTTGGTTCAGTAATAAGTGGTAATAATAACAACTAAATTTCATCGTGCATACTATGACGTATTCCAAAGTGACAGTGCCTCCCGAACTAGAAAGCATTTGGCAATCTGAAAACATCAGGTTTTCCTGATTATAATTGATAATAATAATAAGATTATAATGAGCGTTTCACAGAAACATGAAATTAGGTGAAATTGAAGAAGCTTATAGTTTTTAGATGCTAAATTATGGAATATATTATCAGTAGAATAGTTATTTCAGCAAATCCAGTCATGTGTAAACATGTTCAAAGGAATTGTTCACTCGTCTGCATTCTGGAACTTTGATTAGGATAATTATTTTGAATTTCAATATCGACAACTGAGCCTCAAGATGAAGTTCCGAACTACCAGAGTCTCACATTTCCAGACAAATTGCAATATGCTATTGTGAATGCAAAACTCAGGTATTCTATGAAGCAGAGAATTTCTCATTTCGCCTGTTCCATCCATCCAAGTTGAATATCCTATTCAATGAAAAACTGTTCATAGGGAAAAAACTGAAAGCCATTATGGTCTAAGTAATGGATTTCAGCATAGCAGTTGTTAATCGATATTCCATCCATACGGTTCGGATGAAATGATAATAGTGATTCATTTGTGAAGAAATAATGAGGAATTATGAATATAAATTATAGAATGAGGGTTTATCTGAAAATACCTATCCCAAGCAAAAGTAGCTGCATTGGTAAAGTCATCCCGAAGAATCATTTTCGCAGTTTTATTGTGATATGGGCGGTTTGCGCTCGACTAATTTGCTTTCTTGAAACCTGAAATCGACCGCTTTGCGCTCTACAATTTTTAAAATAAAAATGTAGAGGTACCTTGTTTTTCGATCGACCGATTTGCGCTCTCTCAAATAAATTTGCGAGAAGAGAGAATACAAATTTGCATTTTGCGAGGAGTAATTATTTAGTCTGATCTACCCAGAATGAACTAACCTTACGTAGACATTTGAATGCGTGGAAATTTAATACATACATTTTGCAAAGAGTATTTATTTAGTCTGATCTAACCAGAACAAACTAACCTTGCGTAGACAATTCAGTGCTTTTTTATTAGGAAGAAGGCAAAAAGCTAGTCGGTAGGGGAAGAGTGGGTACATTTTATTGAAAATCATATAAAAAATGGTAAACAAAGTCTTTTTATTCGTTTTTTTGAACAAAATTGCTCTACGGATACATAAAAAAAAAGTATGAATATCTTCAAACTATATTGTCAAATGTCCCATTCATCCCGCAGAGTATCAGAATTATTACTACACCACTGGATTCAGGGACTTTTGAAATATCACTGACTGTAATTTCATCGAAATCTGTTGATAAATAAAAAAATAAAAAATTATGAGATAAAATGATATTTTCCTGAAATTCCATTAACATATTTTTTAAATCTTATTATCTTACGATTTTCTTATTTATGTACACATTCTGATGAAATTTTGACCAGTGATATACCGAGACCTCTTGAATACAGTGGTGTATTCCGAGTTTCGATAAAAGTTCTGAAATTGAATTGATGGGTTGATTAAACGGCACATTTGACCAATTAGAAAATGTCGCGAATCCAGTGGTGTAGCCAGATTTTTTTAGATTTTTGACCTTGAAATATAAGATTAGTTGGCCCTGGAAATAGAAAACTATTCATGAAATTTGGTGTCCTAGTGGAAGTTTTGATTGCCTAGCTAACAAAAAAAAAAGATTCTAGTCGGTTCAAAAATGTAAGTTTTATAAGGGTGCTTCCATCTTAAATGGGTCAAACTGTAGATAAATATTAAAACCACTTTTGAATCTTCGGAATTGCTCTCATTCGAATATGATTCGAAAACCTCATTTTCTGTTTTGAATCTGTTCCTTATAGTCCGGTGGCCGGGAGGGTTTTCGTAACCGATGAAGCGCGACGGGATCACCCAAGTTATTCTTATGTATTTCGACCCGCTGAATCCGAATTTCGAGAGTGATAAGCCGTGAAAGCATCCGGAAATTTTTTATGGACGATTTTCCGAGGGAAATCGAAAAATCCATTTTTTCCAAAAACAAATGATGTCATAATATTTTGCATGAAATTCTCTACAAAACAGGCTCTACAAGTTTTTCTTGAAATGCACCGTTTTCCAGTAAAACGTGCTCGAAATTCGAAAAAATGCGATTTTCTCAATTTTCAGTGCTCTCTCATTCAGTCACATAATGATATTTTCAGGACCACCTTTTCCCAAATTATTCATATATGTCTCGACTATGAATAACGAAAGATGCATTCTTGAAAAAATCATTCGTGTGGATTTTCCGGCACTGAATTTTCCGATACTTTTACCTTGCATAGAACCGGCATTTTTTTATACGCAAAGCTCACGCAGTGGACGAATTCCTTATAGTGTCAATCAAAACAGGTCCAGCACATATTTTTTCATGATAACAAAGCATTTCAATATCGAAAAAACGGAAAATTTTACCTAAAAGTAAAAGAAGTTTCCGAGGAAAATCGAAAAGTCCATTTTTTCCAACAACAAATAACTCTTCAATATACTTCATATAATTTTCTACAAAAAATGTCTCCACAATTTTTTTTAAATGTACCGTTTTCGAGTAAAATGTGCTCGAAATTCGAAAAAATGATATTTTCACACGAATTCACAAAAATTATTTTTTCAAGAATGTATCTTTCGTTATTCATAGTCGAGACATATATGAATAATTTGGGACAAGGTGATCCTGAAAATATCATTATGTAAATGAATGAGAGGGCACAGAAAATTGAGAAAATCGCATTTTTTCGAATTTCGAGCACATTTTACTCGAAAACGGTGCATTTTAAAGAAAAATTTGTAAAAGCTTTTTTTGTAGAGAATTTTATGTAGTATATTGAAGTGTTGTTTATTTTTGGAAAATATGGATTTTTTTTATTTTCCTCGGAAAATTCGTTTACTTTCAAGCAAAATTTTTCTTTTTTCTCCCTACTGAAATGCTTTGTGATCATGAAAAAATATGTGCTGAACCCGATTTTATTGACACTATAAGAAATTTGTCCACTACGTGAGCTTCGCGAATAAAAAAATGCCGGTTCCATGCAAGGTAAAAGTATCGGGAAATTCAGTGCCGGAAAATCCACAAGAATGACTTTTACAAGAATGTGTCTTCTGTTATTCATAGTCGAGATATATATGAATAATTTGGGAAAAGGTGATCCTGAAAATATCATTATGTGACTGAATGAGAGAGCACAGAAAATTGAGAAAATCGCATTTTTTCGAATTTCGAGTACATTTTACCCGAAAACGGTGCGTTTTAAAGAAAAATTTGTAAAAGCTTTTTTTGTAGAGAATTTTATGTAGTATATTGAAGTGTTATTTATTTTTGGAAAATATGGATTTTTTTATTTTCTTCGGAAAATTCGTTTACTTTCAAGCAAAATTTTCATTTTTCCCCCTACTGAAATGCTTTGTGATCATGAAAAAATATGTGCTGAACCCGATTTTATTGACACTATAAGAAATTTGTCCACTACGTGAGCTTCGCGAATAAAAAAATGCCGGTTCCATGCAAGGTAAAAGTATCGGGAAATTCAGTGCCGGAAAATCCACAAGAATGACTTTTACAAGAATGTGTCTTCTGTTATTCATAGTCGAGATATATATGAATAATTTGGGAAAAGGTGATCCTGAAAATATCATTATGTGACTGAATGAGAGAGCACTGAAAATTGAGAAAATCGCATTTTTTCGAATTTCGAGCACGTTTTACTGGAAAACGGTGCATTTTCAAGAAAAACTTGCAGATACCTTTTTTGTAGAGAATTTTATGCAAAATATTATAAGATCATTTGTTTTTCAAAAAAATGCATTTTTTGATTTTTCTCGGAAAATCGTCCATAACAATTTTCCAGATGCTTTTACGGCTTATCACCCTCGAAATTCGGATTCAGCGGGTCAAAATACATAAGAATAACTTGGGTGATCCCGTCGCCCTTCATCGGCCACGAAAACCCTCCCTGCCACCGGACTATTATAAATTACAGAGGATTGATTGTGAAATGGCTTTGGGTACGAAACAGAAATCCAAGTTGATAATGATTTCAAACGCAATCAATTCAACAATTCGCATCATCATACATAGCTCTGTATCTTGCATTGATTCATTTATTTATAACTGTTAAACGTCTTCAGGCAGTGTTTTGTTTCGGAGAACTTGATCCTCTTCCTGAATCAGTTACTTGATCCAACGCAAACTAGAAAATGATAACGCTGAGAACCGATCGAGCACATAGAGCTTGTAATGTTCGATTTGTTTACTTTGGCATTTTAATGTTGATGTTATGGCTATAATATTGAATATTATTTTGGCAAAGTTGATTTACACTAATGTGTAAATATGAAAACATAATAACGTTTGCACTTTATCCCCAGTTTTGATAAGGGTGTGTGTTGACGGATATCCAATAAACATCGAAGAGATATGATGGAGAAAATTGTAATGAGTATCGATTATGCTTCGTTGATGCATGTATTACTTCTCATAATGTTATATGCAATGGTTTTAAAATACACAATAAATTGATCCAAAATATTATTTACCCATTCATATTATGAAACTACGATGGCACTGAAAGGCAAATGTAATATTCAAGCACTTAAGCGCGAGTATGATTTATTATCAAAAAGCAATATCATCTGTTTCAGACTAGATAATTATTGAATACACGTGTTGTATTTTTTGAGATTTATTCGTCGATATATCATTCAATTCACAACTGGTATATTCATTTTTAATTAATCTGTCTGTGATGTTCATGATATTTCGTAATTCATAGTCAAGGATACACCGATTTTTCATTCATAAATTCTGCGAATAACGAGTTGAATTACAAAATCGAATACATGCACACGTTTCTATCACGTTTTTTGTTTGTTCGATACAAATTTAAAAAATACTGTAACTTCATACTGTTAGCTTCACATTATGAAGGTTTTTCGAGAATAAAAATCATCCTGATGGAATTTCGTGTCAAAGTAATACAAAGTTTTCTGCTGTTTGTTTTATTAAAATTGGTAATTAATCCAGTAACGACAGACAAACTCGAGCGAAAAGTGAAGAATGAATTTGAAACTCGGCACATGACATCTCGATATCATGTACCTATTAATAGAAAAAAAAATTTTACCAAAAAATCAGGGGTGGAACCTAACAAAAAAATTCATTTAAAAAAAAATAATTTTTTTTGTTGTTATTTCAGAAAATATGAGATTTATCAAAAAACGATTTCGATATGTTGAGAGATAATTCAATTCTCCACAAGAATGATTTTAGTAATACCTTATGAAATACAATCGTTTTCTCAGAAAACGTGGTTGAACGCCGACATCACATTTCATACTCGCCCTGCAAGTTCAGGCAGGGCCGAAAATTAGATTTGTCATAACTTTGCTAAAAATTATAGTAAAATGCATATCGTCTCTAAAGACTTCTACTTCCTCATGCAAATATAACATGTGAGTATCTGAGTACCTATAATGTGTTTTGACCCACTTCACATAACCCTTCTACGATATTTACGGAGGATCCGTCATTGATATTTTAGTTGATATGAAATAATTATACTGAAGCAGGAATCAGTATCCTCTTTGGACCATATGCAACGATTCAAGGCTAGTGAGACAAGTTTCACTTATACGTGCCAAAGGAAAACGTGGGTTTTACTTCTGCCTCAGTTTTCAACTCACCCATAATCCCGGCAATTTCTTCAGTAAATGTTGAAAATAATCGCTCATACACATCCTACATGATAATGAAGTATGTGATTTCAAGCTTGAGGTTTGCACTTCACAATAGTGTAATTAATTATATATATATATATATATATATATATATATATATATATATATATATTATTTTCAACATTTAGTAAAGTGAATGCTGATTTTATGGGTAAGTAAGATTTTATGAGGCAGGAGTAAAACAAAGTTTTTTTTGGCATGTATAAGTGAGACCTGTCACACTACTTTAAAATTGTTGCATATGGTCCAAAAGGGGTATGGGTTACTGCTTCAGTATAATAATTCTATATTTACTAAATTATTCATGATTTTCGGATCATCTGCAAACATCCGTGAAGTGCGACAAAACACATTTTAGGTACTCAAATACTCGCATATTATATCTACATGAGAAAGTAGGAGTCTTCAGAAACGATATGAACTTTTCCTTTTCCTTCTCCGATCATTTTTAGCAGAGTTATGACCAATCAAATATTCGGCGCCGCCAGAACTTTCACCGGCTGGTAAGGGTGAACCTGAAATTTGATGTCTGCGTTCAATCACGTTTTCTGAGAAAACGAGCGCATTTCATAAGCAATTACTAGAAATAATTTTTTTGGAAAATTGAATTGTTCTTCACCCTGTTGAGTTGTTTTTCCGATAAACCATGTACTTTCCGAAATTACAGCAAAAATCTATTTATATATTTTTAAACGAAAAAAAAATATGTTCCACCCCTGGAATTTTGGTAAACAATTTTTTTTCGTATTTATCATGGTTCCAACTACTAGCATACCAAATTTGGTGGTGCTACAATCGATTCTTGTCTCAAAACCCAATTGTACTGGATTATACCTTTCAGTCGAGAATTTCAACTAAGTAATTTGTCACTGCTTTTTCCATTTTCCGCTGGAAAATCCGCCACTTCATTTTTCTATTATGCAGTTTCCCATTATGAAACTGGCACCGTGGTTGCTGGCTGGTTCACCAAGTGTGAACCAATCGATTGGTTTCGAATCATCCGTCACCTTTCTGTTCCGATCCATTTTTATGTGGAATTCATGGACCATCAACGATCAGATGGAACCGACCGACGCGACGTTTATCCTGAAACGAGTAATACGAATGGTTTTATCGATGTAAAAAAAGGACACTCGAAATCCTTTTCGGCGATAACGTCGACGAAAGGAAATGGATAAAGTATCGGAAATAGAATATCAGCTTTTTTGATTGTGTATTGGTTCGCATCAGTGTTGATCCGTTTGCCTGATACGATTTATTTATAGGGAAATGGATGCTTTGATTTTCAATCGGTTCTCATAGTGTATGGATTGAGTAGACATTTTCGGAGATACGTCAACTTCAGTAGTATATTTAATTTGATGAAAGCTTTTTTGAATAGGGCACTGTCAGTGATGTAATATGACAGTTGCGGAACATTGTCATCGGGGGACAAACAAACCAAACTGAACAAAAACAAAGCCATTGAACCCATTTTCCATAAGGAAATTTTGTGGCTGTAAAATTCGCGACTGTGCGACAGTAGATTTATAATGCATCTGGCAATACAATAGAACTATCACAACTGTCTTTTAATAGTTCCCCCAGTGACATATATCAAAATCAACTTTTATAGTATAAAGAAGAAAGAAGAAAGTTTAATTAATAGTTATTTATGCAACAAGTGAAAAAGGAGGTGTTTATTGCACTCGACGTGAAATTGTCCAACGAGGCCATCAGGCTGAGTTGGACAACACTTCGAGTGCAATAAACTCTTTTTGCACGAGTTTCATACAATATTTTTTTTACGTTCATGCAAAAACCAGAAAATGTTTCATTTAGGTGGCACTAAACTGTAAGGAAGACATTGTTTGTTTAAATCTATCTGCTAAAAGTAATTCAAAAACATTTTGTGTAATTCAGATGATTATTCGAAGGAAATAATTTTATTTTTAACAAATTGCATTTTCTATTTGAAACGTAATACAATCTCACAGAAAATGGGCTAAATTTGACGTCGATTTGAAAGTTTATGTCTGTCATGATGACAGAACGCTACAGTAGAATGACAGATGAGTGCAATAAAGTCTTTATTGCACTCAGTGCAATAAAGAGACAGTTTTTCCACCAAATAGAGTTCAATAAAGTTTTGTTTTTTGCATGAACGTAGAAAAAATTTATTATTGTTTACAAGTGTCCGGCGGGAGGTTGCAATCGTACTAAGTGTCTGACAATTGACGTGACTTCTAATATTAAGCATAATAAAATATATAAAAATGAAGCTTTGACGAAATTGTGGCACAATTTTGTACAACTTTACTGCCTGTTACCTGCCAAATGCAGCATTTCCCAAGTTTTACATGTGCGATACAGTTGAAGACTGGGGTTCTCATGTAATTGCAGCTTCCATATATTCCAACAATTATCAAAAATTACCTAAAAACGGAATGGTATCCATAAAGAAATGCTCACAACTGCCATTTCTTAAATGGCGACATGTACTTTTCAATTTGTTATGATAAAAAGTTATTAATTATCAGTTTACTCGGGTGAAAAGTTTTGGAGAATTCCTAAAGGAAACGAAGATACAATCAGGTTTCATGATGTGTATTTCTAAAATTAAAAGTCCTTCAACGTAGGCGGCTTAGAACATAATTAGGAAATCAATACACGAACAATACAAGTCAAAGTTTGTTCTACGTATTTAATCAATGCTGGTTTTTTGTTTCGCTTTTTTATGTTCATGGCCGCCTTCGTTGATGAATATCTCATTTTGAGAACACTCACGATACAACATTCGCTATTTCTTTCGGAATTCTTCAAAAATTTTTACACGAGTAATCTGATAATTAATCATTTTCCATCATGACGAAGTGAAAATAACATGTTGCCATTTGAGAAATAGCAGTTGTGAGCATTTCTTTGTGGGTACTATTCCGTTTTTAGGAAATTTTTGATAATAATTTTCGAATTATATGGGAGCTCAATTACACGAGAAACTCTTCGAAGCTTTCTCTGATAATTTCTAAATTCGTTTGTCAGTTGTGATGAGTTAAGTTTGAATTTCGTGGCCAACTTTGTTTGACTGAACAATCAACTGCATCTCCGCCATTTTTCAACCGATTTCCAATTTTGAAGTACAATGTTATCACAAATTGCGTGCTCTTTCGGATAATGAAAAAATATGTACAGGGTGTCATTTGAAAAAAAAAATAACTTTGGGGTCACTTCCGGTTAAACTGGGAGTGGTTAATTTTCAGTAGTTGTGTCAAAATATGCGTATTCAAGAACTGTCACGACATATCAAATTTGAAACCTGTATCTTTAAAACTATAAAAAAATTGGGGGGCGTACCTCGTGGTCACCCGGTATATAAAAAAAACTTTCAGCTTTTATAAAATAAGGTCTGGCAGTCGTGGGCTCTTGCTCTATATGTTATTAGTTTTCTGACAAAAAAGCAACTCATTCAGTTGATACAGACTGGTATTGCTATTATGTCTTCTATTGATTATATAGTAAGAAATAATAACGAAAGTGCAGCAACTTCAGATACTCAATGTTTTGAAAACAACTCTTTCCAGCTGAAAAGCATTTCTCTGAAAACATGAAGCAGGTATGACATGAATTCCAAGAAATTCCATTCCATAAGAGAAAAGAAATGAACGAACACGACCAACCAGCTTTTCTTTTCGATAAAAAAACTTTCAGCAAGTTCAAAGCCGTTTCATGGACAAAACTTTCCACCTCCGAGTACATGCGCGTCTCCTGAAATGTAGCGCGTTTCAGTTCGAAATTCTGATTCCTGAAACAGTCATTCTCGTCCGCTGAAAGCACTTGATGCTCCGCAATCTGGAAAACGTCGTGCTTTCCACGTGTTCCGGAGATAATATATTTAGTTTTTCCCGAAAACAAACAGATAGGTGAGTGTAATGGGTTTTGTATCTCTGTGATAATAGTGTATGAATTGTGCAGGGCTAGACTAGGAAAATTTGAAATTTTTGCTCTTTCCATAATAATAATAGTACTTTTTTATTATTTTCCTAAAAAATCTCTGTGAGTTAGCAAAGAAGAGTGACAGGAAAAAATAGATTTAAAAACTATATAATTTGCTTCAATACTCAAATATACTCAAATACTCAAATATAAGAATTAGGATAGTCCTTTACCCATCTGTTCAATGGATGAAAACTACTTTTTAGGAAATTCTACAATTCCTTATTTTCTCATTGTGAATGTATTGTGTATGACCTGCTTCAAATGTTATTTCATAAAGTAAAAATATTTTGTTATTTTTCCCAATCTAGGGCTACGCATATAAATTATCTCTCACACTTATTTTTATGCTGTAAATCCTCTGTCGATGATAATATATTATGTTGGTATATCTTCTATATTTACAACATATCTGATTTGTAATCATAATCATTCTTATTGCGTATTTACATACAAATTTGTTTTTTGTACATTTCGGAAAATATCTTAGCTATGAATCTAACATCCAAGTCGCCCCGGAGCGCCACGGCAAATAATAATAATATCCGTCCTCTACCCGCACAGGCCATGCCTTTGGGTACACTCTACGAGTGTTTATGAGGGAGTATTATTATTATTATATACGTTCAATACTTCAGGAAAAGAAGCTTTTATAGGAAATAAGTTATTAGGGAATTAACTCCAGATATTTTGTATCTCAGATCACTCTGATCAAAGTTTTCATTGAAAAACTTGGATATGAATAAAACAGTAATATATTTCGTTGCCAAAAACATAAAAAAAGAGTAATAAAATTTGTCAGAAACACGTAATTTTTTATCGAAACTGAAATATCTTTTGACGTATCATTTATCCTCTCTCCCCTGCACACTACCCCTCAGAATTCTTGAATCCGATGTCCTTTCTTGTGATACTTCATAGGATAGATTATAATACTGTGTGTATTTTAAATGATGTCATTAATTTCCAGTGGTGATTCCTTGTCACATTTTATTAAGAAAAGTTCATATAAACATGTGTCCTAACTTGCTTCATTTCCGAATAACGTGGTGTCAAAAGTTTAATAAAAAAAATCGGTTTTTCATGAACTACTCAAAATTCTTTACGCCAATTCTAGTTAAACTTCATGTGGTTGTTAGTAGTAATGGTGTCGCGTCAATTGGGCGCGGCGTCAGTTGGACGCGGCGACAATTGGGCGCATGTGAAAATAAAAATAATTTTATGATTCCAATGAAATTTATTGTATAAAATATGCAATACAGGGCTTATATCTATAATGAGGTATAATTACAAATACCTGTAGGTACAAAGGGGTAACTTATTTCAGCAATAAATAAAACCCATTTCAAAATCTAAGGGGGGACCATTATGTAATATAGGTAATAAGGACCACCAGGTAATAAAGGGATTAGGTATAATTAGAATTAATACACTTTACAGAATTACTTGGGGCCTATATATTCAAAGATCTATTACTTCAATTCTCATAAGTAAAAGACTGTTTTAGTGTTAACATGGTTCTTGACTTTGCGAAAAGTGAAAGGGGTAACCCAATGCTATCATACGATGGTTTCTTATACAACAAGGAGCGTATTGTCGGAGAAAAAACAATCTGGAAATGTGCTGATTACAATAAGAATCGCTGCACAGGAAGATTGCATTCGGTGCAACAAGAAGTTGTCCATATTACAGCACATCTACATGTCGCTGATGCCGCCAAAGTTCAAGCCGAAAAGCACTTTTCCGACTTTTTCAAGCTCTAAAAGCGCTCAAATCGGGCCTTCAACCGTCTTCAATTATGGTGGATTTTGAAAAAGCTGCAATAAATTCTCTACAAGAATTTCCTGACGCCTCAATACGTGGATGCTTTTTCCATTTAAGCCAGTGCATATGTACGCATATACAGCTCGCAGGCTTCCAAGAAGAATACAGCAAAGATCCAGAGTTTGCTTTACACCTGCGCTTACTGCCAGCTCTAGCCTTTGTTCAACCAAACGATGTAATAACTGCTTTTCAAGAAATTCTCGATAGCGACTTTTATGTGCACAATGAAGATTTGCTGGTACCTATCATAACTGATAATGCCATTGAAGGTTGGCATAGAAGTTTCTCGTCCATCGTCAACGCCTGCCATCCATCCATATGGAAATTTATTAATACCTATATGCCAATAAAAAAAGAAAACAGCCTAAATCGGTTGAAAATAGAGCAACTAATAGCTGGACGAATGCAACCCCAAAAAAAGATGTATCGAAACACTGCTCAAAGTGTAGATTAGATAGATTATATATTAGCGACTTTCGTGCTACAAGCCTCTACACCGCGACCTTTTCAGATCTATTGTGTTCCTCGAGATCATTTAGAGTTCTTTGTCTAGCCCTGTCTTCTTTACAAGACTCCACAGGCTAGTTTTTAGAACTCCCATGAATCTGGGAACTCTTGGTTTTTCTTCTCCCAGCGTTAGAAACCTTTGCCTTGACAAGCCCTCGCAGTGGCATAGTATGTGTACTGATGTTTCCTCTTCTTCCTGACAGAACCTGCATAGCATTTCTTCTGCCAGACCAATAGTACTCATATGTTTGTTGAGCCTACAGTGCCCTGTGAGAAGTCCTACTACTATTCTAGTAGTGTTCCTCTTCTGGCTTAGTAGATAGTCTGTGAATGTTGGCTGCGGTTGATAAACTCTTTGGCCTGTCTCATCCCTGGTGCATTGTTCCACCATTCTTGAGACTTCTGTTGAATCCATGATTTGGTGTTTGTTTTTAGTACAGCTTTTGCTATACCGCAATACGGTTCTGGACCATTCAGGGCCTTACTTGCTCCTTCTCGGGCTAGTGTATCGGCCTCTTCATTGCCTCTATAACCTGTGTGTGCTGGTACCCAGGCTAGTGTCCGTCTGTTCTGACTGCCCAGCTCTTTTAGAGCTTCTATGCAGTTCCAAACAAGTTTTGAGGTAACTTGCATTGAGTTGACTGCTTTTATCGCAGCTTGGCTATCTGAGTATATGGCAAGTGTAAATATGTAATTTTTTTGCCAGTTGTCCAACTGTCGCGATATCCAATTGTCGCCGCGACCAATTCTCCGAGTCCAATTCTTGTGTGCCCAATTGACCGCGTCCAATTCTCGGTAATCCGGTAGTAACAAGGACTTCTTTTCACGAAATAAGATTTTGAATTTTAATTCCAGTGGCGTCGCAGTTCATTCCCTGTCACTCGGAAACGAAGCAAGTTAAGACATACGATTATGTGAACTTTATTTCTTGAAATGTGACAAGGAATTAATGACATCATTCAAGATACACCCTGTTTAATGAAGAATTCAGCTACGTGATTTTCAGGTCTGATATCTAATTTTTAGCGAAGTAGGATCCGGAAGAGTGAGTGAACGACGCTCTGGATTTTTTGATCCAATCTTCAGCAAAAACATATACAATAGATAAGTAAAAAAACTAATTTTCAAATCTACTATTCAAATGTGTATTCGCATCTGATCTACTTAGCTGCGATTTGGGGACTAGCACGACAACAAGATATCAATTAACTACAAATAGCCCAAAATAAAATATTCAAAACTCTATTTTATCTACCATATAGAACAAGCACAACAATGCTCTACAAAGATCTAAAAATCTTGAAAGTCACTGACATGGTCAAATTAGATAGTGTGAAAATCATCTAGAAAAATTAAAAACAACCAAACTGAAACAGAAATTAGTCTAATTCAAAATTGTGATGTACACCACTACAACAGGAGAACAGATCACACAGATCATATACTACCAAGTGCTACAAATGTTGGATAAAAAAGAACTACATATCAAGCTCTACAATGGTTTAACCAAATTCCTGAACATATAAAAAACAGTCAATCCATTGACACCTTGAAAGATGAAAAAACTTCTCCTAGGCGATTATAATATTTAAAAAGTGATCTATCACTCTGTACTATATTAGATATATAAGTTATAAAAAATGTTATGTATATATCTGTACTAAAATAGCTATGTAAGTTGAAAAATTGTTATGACATGCATGTCAATCATATAATCCTATATATACTCAATGGATCTTGTTATCTCTTTGAGTAATTAAATAAATGAAAAAAAAATGAGAGTTCGATGATAAGTAAAACACGTTTTTCATTCATACTTACAAGGTGACCCAGGTGTGCGTACAAACTCCATAACTTTTTTCTATCCAACGAGAGAAATTACAAATGGCAATAACTCGACTTCTTCGAAGGCAACATCCTAAATTTTAATCCACACCATTACATGGCATTTTTGTTTTTTTTTTTCGAAAGAAACAGAATCAGTTAGTCGCTGACTTGAAATTTGATACATCTACACAATTCTAAACAGTATATGTTGTAACAAAATGAAATTGTAATAGCAACAGGAGTACACCACAAAGGAAACAATTCTAGTATTCCTTACAAGTACAGGAAAAAGGGTGAACAAGAGCCAATGTAAAAACTTTGAGGAATCATTCCTGCAGTTGTTGGACGATCTCTGAAAACCCTTTTTTCACGTAACCCCAAGGAATGACATCTATAGGGGTAAAGTCTGGTGATCGGGCGGACCAACGAATAGTACCTGCTCTTCCCTTTTACCAGAAAGACAGAATATAAGGAAAATAACTCCATTAAATATTGAAAAACGTGATTTTATTTCTAATCTTTAACAGTAAACAAAAACTAAGTCTAATAAGTCCGGTTGAGTTATATCGAGATTTTAGTGATAAATCCAGAAATGTAAGAAAACTTGGGGGTTGCTATTTAAAATAATAGCTCAGTCGTGTATCTTATTTTGGGAGACCCTCTATTAGAAATATATCAATAACGATGGGGAAGGATGGAAGCTAGCATTTATATTTTTCAACAACCCACCCTACTTTCATACTCGAATCTTGGAAAGCGGCAAAAATTGGAAGCTTAACTTTTTACATATCGTGAATACGCAGCACACCATAACTTGTTCAGTACCAATCAATTTGATGGCTTTTCAATTTATTTTTCAATCATGTTAATGTTCAATCGATAGGTGAGCTCTTGCTGACAATGCCAGAGCTCACAAATTAATAGCTGTTTTCGAAAATGAGTTTATGTTCTAAAGCAGGATTCTGGCCAAATAAGCAGTCGAGAAAATGTCGAGAAAATGTAGATATCATACAGTAAAAACCTGGACGATTGTATGATGAGTTGGAGGTAGTTTCCTATCTTTGTTTTCAAACTCAATAAAACTGTTATTCTGCGTCCTCCTGTTTTATGACTTGAAATTACAGTATCTCGGAGTATTTCATACAAAGTGCACCATTCAGAAATATTTCCTTCCCAATACGAGAGATTTAAAAAAATAAGGAAGTTGAAATATCCTGATGAAGAAGCCATTTAACTCTCTTATTTTCCATTTAAAAAACAAAAAATGGACTGTGACATATTTTTTATACATAAATTAAATTTTCAGGGGTAATATAATAAGTGGTATGATTATTACCGATATTTTTTTTGGAATATTAATGAATTGCAATCCCAAAGCTGAAAATACAACGAGTCCGAGAAAAAACAAAATGGCGGCTCCAAAATGGCGAATCCAAGATGGCGGACGAGATTTGTGATAATGGTCCGATTCCATTCAAAATTGGTATATAGGGGTTTTCGGAGTCAGAGATTATGTTTTTTTATCAAAATTCATGAATTTAAAATGGCGGCTCCAATATGGCGGACGAGATTTGTGATTATGGTCAGATTCGATTCAAAACTGGTATAGATTTCGGGGTCGGAGATTTCGATTTTTTAGTGAAAAATAAATAAAAAATAATAGTTTTAGAACTGTCTTTCAATGGAAACATCGAAAACTACTGATGAAGGTAACGTAATAATCTCTGACCAACATATCATGCCTGTCTCGAGCTTATCCACTGATTGAACCTTGAACCTCTCTGTTTTTTTGTTGTCCCGCAATCTTGAAATAGTCCGAAAACAACACTCTGACCTACACATTTCGTTTCCCGGAGAGAATTCACCGATATTGGATGGTTTCTTGGCAGCGTGGGCTTTCTACGGTAAGCTAATGGATAAAAAGAGACTTCAAACTACATAGGTGCCCATTTTGGATAATCTGTTTGGCATTTTATTGGCTATTCTCCTGACACTGTTTTACGGACTCCAATCTTCTCTGGTTTTTATTTTGGTGTCGACACGCTCGATTGGTCAATTGCCTTATGAGGTTTTTTGTGGTCTCTACACTAAACAAATAAGTTGGTGATAGCAACTTGGAAATTTAAACATTACAGTATGAAAAAGTGGAAATGAAACCTATTGTTTTCAAAGCACTTAAATATGTTACTGCAGTTTCGTCCTAAATGGACAATAACAAAATAGTAATTTATGTATCAAGTGAGTAAAGTGATACTTTTTGTTACGAGTAGGAAATGTTGACATTCCTACGAGTAAAAAAACACTTTACTCACGAATTTCATACAGTATTTTTTCTACAACTGTCACAAAAAATAACCAATTCATATTTTTTTGCAAATATGAAATGAATTTGGCATATTTTTATTGATTCATTATTCGAACAAAGTTCGAAGAGTATGCCGAAGAGTGAGTTTCAAACAAATAAAACGAATAATTCCCTTTCTCTTCACACTATCTTCACACTATCCCGCAAAATAGCGAATATTAAAATAACATATTCATCGAGATCAATATTATTATTATTAATGTTGACTTGACTTTCGAATAACTAGTTCATGGAAGTAACTTTTCATTTTCTTAGATTTGTATTCAAAATAAATAAACAATCCTCGTGAAGCAACGAATACCTTGTTCTTTCTTTGAACTATGTCAAGGAAATCTCATATTTGCACTATCCACGAGTTTCTCCGTTCAATCTTCATCACTTTTCATTTCTACTTGAATTAAATTTATAGTTATCAAGAATTCGTTATCTGGATAGATGCCCAATTTCACAAATTTCATTAATTATTGTTTCTGACGGCCAAACAGCCATAGCTACTTTGGATTACCTAGTGTAGATTAGGTCCAATAGTTCCTTAAAGGTATATGCTATTATTTTGAATATATTCGCCGCGATGGTTTGGAATTTTGATAATACTTATTCAATAGTAAGAATGCTAAGAATATTATGGTGAAACATTTGTATATCAGATATTTATAGGTTATTAGTTGCCAAAGATAATAATGAGAACTAGTTTTATGACAGGATTTCGTTATTATTCGGATCTGTCACTGTTGTTGCATGAAACTGTCGGTTGCCTAGCAACAGCCGTTAAAAAAAGTGTACTTTATTTTACGCTTTTCCGTTTAATAATGAAATCGTATGTTGATAGTGATATATTGTAATACTTTACGCACACAAACCACACAAAAAAGTGGACTTTTTTTTCATCACGAAAGTTAAATTTTATCATTCCGCCGCAAATCTTGGATGTATGGGCATATTATTATATTTTCCTTCACATCAATCTGCTCAGCAAAAATTCTAGAATGGGGATCCAAAAATTTGGTGGAATTCAATGCGAATGAATCCCAAGCATGTCTTTTCTCTTGGAAGGCCGATCTCATAGTGGCCAGCGTAACCATGTCAGGAGTATCCATACCAATGAAATCTCACATATCGGTATTACCATCAGAAGTATCCTTTCATAAGAGTGCCTCTCAAAAACTTTGTTTCGCGCAAAGAAGTATTTCACTTCCCGTCAACTCATTATGATATATAAGGCACAAATTCGAGCGGTTCTAGAATACTGTTCCCATATATGGAGTGCAACACCCAACCACACCGTGAAACTTTTAGATTCTGTCCAAAAAAGACCCATTTGTCTCACATGCTCGTTTACTTCTCTGGAATATCGCAGAAGAGTCATCGAAATATTATCAATCATTCTACCGTTAGCAGTCCTATCATGACTGACCCGTTGAACTCAGTCCTCACAGTCACTTTGGTGGTGTTTCATTACGCATCAGCCTTCAAAAATTCAAGAAAATCACCTACTTCTCCTCGTCTCTCATGATGTTCTCTGGACAATATGGGTTCATTTATATATGCGTTGTGTATTTTAAAGCATATTTGGAGCGATATTATTTTTTCGTGTCCTTGCCTATTGTTACCTTGAAACCATTACTTTGTTTTTTCCGTGTGATTGTCTCCACTGAGAACTGTATTTTTCATTGGGATGTTTTGCCCATGTAGAATCTATATACTATTATGGATTCCAAATTGTTTATAATAATCTAGTATGATTGGATTTTGAGACGAGGATCGATTGTAGCACTACCAAACTTGGTATGCTAGTAGTTGGAACCATGATAAAAACGAAATAAAATTGTTTACCGAAATTTCAGGGGAGGAACATAATTTTTTTTTTCGTTTAAAAATAAATATATAGATTTTTGCTGTAATCTTGGAAAGTATACGATTTTTCGGAAAAACAACTCAATAAGGTGAAAGACAATTCAATTCTCCACAAAATTAATCTTTGGTAATTGTTTATGAAATGCACCGGTTTTCTCAGAAAACGTGATTGAACGCCGACATCAAATTTCAGGTTCACGCTTATTTGCCGCTGAAAGATCTGGCAGGGCCGACTATTTCATTGGTCATAACTCTGCTGAAAATGATCGGAGAAAAAAAAGGAAAAGTTCATATCGTTTCTGAAGACTCCTACATTCTCATGCAAATATAATTTGCGGGTTTTTGAGTACCTAAAATGTGTTTTGTCGTATTTCACGGAGATGTTTGTGGATGATCCGAAAATCATGAATAATTTAGTAAATATGGAATCATTATACTAAAGTAGCAACCCATACCCAGGTCCCACTTATACATGCCAAAAAAAAACTCTGTTTTACTCCTGGCTCATTTTCAACTTACCAATAAAATCGGCATTCTCTAAGTATGTATAAGCAAGACTTGTCTCACTAGTCTAAAATCGTTACATATGGTCCAAAGACGGCACTGATTCCTGCTTCAGCATAATTATTTCATATCAAATAAAATATCCATGACTTTCGGATCCTCCGTAAATATCGTCGAAGGGTTATGTGAAGTGGGACAAAACACATTTTGGGTACTCAGATACTCACATATTATATTTGCATAAGGTAGTAGAAGTCTTCAGGAACGATATACACTTTTCCTTTTCTTTTCCGAAATGGCAGTGGCGGGTTAATGCGAGCCTGAAATTTGATAACGGAATCCAATTAGGTTTTCTGAGAAAACGGGCGCATTTTGTGAGAAATTACCATGTATATTTCTTGTGGAGAATTGAATTATCCTCCACCTTGTTGAAATTGTTTCTTGGTAAATATTATACTTTCCGAAACAACAGCAAAAAGAAATTTTAATTTTTTTAAATAATTTTTTTTTTGGGTTCTACCCCTGAGTTTTTGGTAAATTTCAAGAAGTCATTTGCCGAGTTTCAAACAGCTACGATTCATTTTTCACTTGTGGCTTACATTTGTCTGTGGTTACTGTACTAATATACAGATTTGAAACGTCACATGATTTATTTACATCTGTACCCAAAAATCCGCCGGCCCAGAAAAACAATTCCGACGCGTTGCAAATTTTTCTTGAAACTCTCGCTAATCCATCGAACTCACTAATTATCGGAGTAGTATTGTTTTTAACCATTGTAAAAGCATAATAACAATGCGAATACAGAGATTCATTGATAACAATACAATTCCCAATAAAGCACTTTTGTTAAGCTGATTCAATAGATATCCTTTGTTGGCAGAAAACAAAGCGATAATTTCCACACTGTTTTTAAAGGTAAATTTCCACTCCTGTTATAAACCATTTCAATGTTCAGGAGAATTGTCGAATAAATTTCTTCGAAATTGAATTCATCAAAAATATTCCAATTAGTCCCGAAATTTGCTAGTTTGGTTTTATATTGAGGCAATTGAAAATTGAATAATTTTCAATTAATATGTGTAACAAATGAAAGTTTGTACGCCTGGAAATTTGTTACTGAATTGAATTGACTTGCTTGTATTTTGTACCTCAAAGCGACAATAATGAGAAGAAAATTTTGAACTGGTAACAGTGATGTATAAAAGCAACATCTCCTAGACGTTTGTGTTAACTGGGTAATCACATCTATATTGGCGATGTGTATGGGACCGACCATAGAAGCGGAACATGCAAAGTAGAAAAACTTTCCTTTATTATAATAGTCAACATTTTTTGGCATACAAATTCACTATAGCGTGATTAGGAGCACATGCTTCCACAAGGGTTAACCAAAAAAGAGCTAGAGAGATAAAGACAAGATAAGTTCGTTCCGTGCATTCAGAAGATGACAGAATATGGCCTCAGCATCCAGTGCAAGTCGGCCAAGATCAGACTAGAAGGAAGATATGACACCAAATATCTTTTTAGCGGTTAATCTATTTGATTCCGTAACATTACTCTTATTTACATCGTTGACTTTCAAGTACATGTTCCATTTTAAATTGTGCGAATCATTTTTAACGAGGTAAATAAATATATGCATCTATTTATATCTATCACAATATTCAATATTTCATTTATGTAGCTGTAACTTTGATTTCTACTGGACTGTCTGAATATAAAAGTTATGCTGATCAGTTTTTATTACTTTTTAACTCAATGTATTTCAGTTGTTAACATTTTATGTGTCGTTCCATTTATTATTCCAACCACAGTATATTTTTACATCTCTCAATGTCTAGGTCAGTATTGTATATTTGTATTCTATCGAAGTTCCAAAGTTAAAAGTTTATTGATGAACTGAACGGTAGGAATTCGGTTTATTCAATTTTTATTCTTGATGGACGGTATATTCCAACCAATCTATGGTCTATTACAATGTATATGCTAATATATCATTATATCGCTTATCATTTCATGAGTAGGTATGAAAGCGGATCATAAATCACGCAACAATTATTTCCCGAGGATTTGGATCAGGATGAGAACGATGTATTTTGTGATTTGAATTGAAAATAGAATACTTCCTGAATAGTTTAAAGTCATTATTTGAACTAATAAAATTCACGGTGGAGATGAAAAATGACGGACAGTTTACATTTTTGGACATGTTGGTAATCAGTATTGGAGAACGTGTGATGATAGACATTTTTCTAATTTTGACACATAAAGTGACACTTTTCAAAACTAACGTGAATTTCATAACGTCCAACTTTTCATCACCAGTTGGGAAATGTTTTACTTTTCCTAACTGATTGGGAAAAGTTCATTACATCATCAATTTCTTGGCAGGAATCGATGACAGCACAACAATTCTTGCAGCCTCTTCAATATCGCTAGGGATATCTAAACCGACATTTTTATCAGTTCTTTTTTTACGATGCAAAAAAACTAAAAGTCATCTCCACAATTTATGTAATGGTAGAACGGTGAAAACCATCAATCAGTTAGATAGTATCATAGTAGTACGTGTTTCAAACCTATATAGGTTCATCAAATGTATAGAAGAGGACAAGTTCTCATCAGGAAATGAACGCGCCCTCTTTCATTCCCTGCAAGGGGGAGCTACCAACTTCAAAATTTTAAATGCGAAGGGGTATCGAGTAATACCTCATCTTAAAGGTCTTTTTAATCTCTACACGTCAGTGTTTTTTTTTTGAATTGATCGATCCGTTCTCGAGATATTTAGGAAAATCTTTTTGCTCCTCCGTACCATTGAAATAAAAACTGTAACTGTTTATTCTCATTCCTTTTAATTCAAACCTAAATTGCAATATTTTACACTACTGTCACTTTAATAATTGCTCAAAATGTTGTCCATTATTGGCCAAACAATGGTATAACCGCTGTTCGAAGTGCTCGACATTCTGCAGAAATCCTTTGTTGAAGCTCTTGGAAATTTTGCGGCGGGGGTATGTAAACTACTGATCTCAAATGTCCCCATAAAGAGATATCACATGGTGCTAAGTCCGGGGACCTGGGTGGCCACTCTATAGGTCCTCTTCGCCCTATCCATTTACCGGGAAATACGTTGTGTAACCATTGACGGACCGGAAGCACATAATGGGGGGGGGTGCTCCATCTTGTTGAAAATGTAACTCATTTTCGTCAAGAAAGGTGTTTCCATCTCTATCCAGTTGATTTTCAAGAGCTTCAGTAATTAGCGGATTGATCGTATTTTCTAGCATATCCAAGTACACCTCACCATTTAGATTCCCATTGATAAACAATGGATCAATCACTTGATTTCCTATTATACCGGCACATACATTCAGTTTTTGGGGATACTGGGTATGCCCTTCAACAAACACATGGTCATTTTCATTGTTCCAATATCTGCAATTATGTTTATTGACAAATCCATTCAAATAAAAAGTACACTCATCAGAGAAGCAGATATTTTTTTAAAATTCCATATTGTTATTAATAATTTTAGTCATTTGTTCACAAAACTCAATTCGTCTTCACTCATCTCTTGACATATTTTCATTTTATAGGGATGGAATTTATTAATTTTTGTAATTTTGTGGACAGAGCCTAAGGAAACTCCAGTTGCAGCAGAAATAGTACGTAACGAAGTATTAGGACTTATGCCAAAATAATCTAACACTTCAATTTGAGTGGCTTCATTTAAAACACTTTCATGTTTTATCATTTTAAATTTGCAACAGATCCTGTCTGAGTAAATTAGGCGATAAGATTTAGGATATACCTATGAGAGGTGTTCTTATCTGGGTGCCTTTCATTAAATATTGCAGCAGTTCGTCGAGAACATTGATTTTCGGCGCCGTAAATAAACACTATTTTGACTTTTTCAGCTAAAGTGTAAACCATTTTATTACGACACTAAGGTAAAACACGTTAAAATTTCCACAGAATTAGGGAATGTAGTCAAGTAATCAAGATAATTAGGGACTACCTATCATACAACTTATAAAATTGACTATAACAATATACCTACCTGGAAATCTCAAAACATACCTACTACTTATTTGAATTAAATGTAACAAAGGGGAACTGTTCAGGCCCAATTGATCATTTAATAATCAAGTTGCATTTTTCAATTCATTAATTTCCAAGAAGCCTGATGCCCTTATTTTCCACATGAAGAATTTCGAAGTTTTCATCGAAGTCATGGCCTTCTTCCAGAATATAATTGGCATTAATGAGTGTGTCTTATTTATTAGTGTCATAACTATGGATTTCCATCAAGTAATGGCCACGTCAATCCAAACATTTTTAATACATTGCTTTATCACATGGTAAACTATAGTAACTATGGTAAAGAATTCAATATGTCTTTTATTTTCTTTAACAAGTACACTTTAAGAGTACATTTTGAACAATAATTGAAGTGACAATAGTGTAAAATATTGTAATTTAGGTTTGAAGTAAAAGGAATGAGAATAAACAGTTACAGTTTTTATTTCAATACGGTATACGGTATACGGTATACGGAGGAGCAACCAGATTTTCCTAAATATCTCGACAACGGATCGATCAATTAAAAAAAAACACCGACGTGTAGAGATTAAAAAGACCTTTATTAAAATAAGGTATTACTCGATACCCCTTCGCATTTAAGATTTTGAAGATGGTAGCTCCCCCTTGCAGGGGATAAAAGGGGGCGCGTTCATTTTCTGATGAAAACTTGTCCCCTTCAAGTCATTTGTTGACGTGTCTCAGGAGTTTTTGAAAAAATACACAAATTTCGAGTAAATTAGGGTGGGAAGTCCTGAAATGAACACCCTGTATACTGAATGATCACCTACATATAACAACGGTATAAAAATTTCGACAAACATTTGCTAGCTTTGACGGTTTGAAAGACTCTTTAAAGCGGTTTGTCCTGAGCTGTCTTCCAGTTGTCTTATTCTGTCGAAAAAAAAATCACTTTACCAAAGCCATAGAAATAATAGAGCATCACGTTTTCCGTTTCATATCATTCTCTCATATCTGTGTGCTGCGGTCCTTTGGCAGTCACTAAAACACGTCTTGATAAGTGGTTGGCTTTGGCGTTGTCGTTTGTCTTATGTCGTTTGTCTTATGTCTTTTGTACATTTACTTACTTCCCGGCTTCACACTTAATTAGGACGTGTGCGCAGTGGGAAATTCTTGCTTTTATTTTCTGTATATTCACCGAGTAGTTCTGATGTTTTGTTCGCAATTGCCACGAAACTCCACTTGATATATTTTGTTAGCGAATAGTTTGCCGGGAATCGCTAAAGGATGGATTCCACGTGTAATCATTTTCTAATTGCTGGGCTTGATTTGAATGAGGTGATTCGGAGTATCAATATTCAAACGTAGTATTGTTTGAGTAACAAAGGATTCACCATCAATATAGGTGAGGAATTCGTCAGAAATTACAGATCTAGTCAACTAAGATGAACCCCGTTCAGCGTTTAATTCCAATCAGAAGGATAACTTGGATCTGTTCTGACTGAAATGTTTATTTGATTATGAGATGAGGAAAGCTTTGAATATTTTCAATGATCTTCTGATGAGCCTTTATTAATACAAAAAGTCGGCTCACTTTGATACATTTCTCAACAATCTATTCATCTATTTATTTGACGGAAAAAACTCCGATACAAGATAAAATTACATGGACATATACAATGAAGAAAATATAGACATTATCTACAATCCTGTAATGAAAATTCAACTAAATATAATAGAATCATAAAACTATCTTAACCACCCACATTGAAAAAACTCGTAGAATAAACGTCCCAGTCAACACAGAATGGTCTCGGAGATGGTAGTGGGCTTCACATTCATGTTTCAGATCACACCAGTGGAGACATCAAAAAGCGATTCAAAATGTGACTCGAAATTAGCCCAATGTGACATTCTATTCGGAATCGAATGCACATTGAGACCCTTTCAATGTAACAATGTGAAATTGAATGGACTGGTACTTATTTGAAAACGCACTTCACTTTCTGATTCTCCTGTATGTCTCAAACACTTCGAATTCAGAAGTCGATGATGCTTATACCTACTCAGAGTATCTCAAATTCTATTCAAATGAATATGAAATATAGAATATTCAAGAATGTAACAAATCTCACCATATTTCAACATAAATGAAATAATACCTCAATATTATCATGCTCACTAAGAAATTACGGTTTATATGGAATCGGATGTCAGAAAACAAATGCTTGAGTTGATTCCGTAGAATATATTACATTTTACAACAAAAAACCAATCAAACTGTCCAAACTCTAAATAATCGGAAAAACAATATATACAAATGAACAATAAACTATAATTCAATTTCAAGCCTCTGAACAGCATTTTCTTCCCAGCGAAATCAGTACCTTTATTCTGAAAATGCCAAATTCTATAAATCACTGAATTTGCCTTCCTAAGTTTCTACTCACCGTTCCGGTCCTCAATATACAGTGTGGCCGTAAAAACTCCTTCCTCCCTTTAACTTTTGAACGGAACAAGATATCAAGATCGGAAAAAAGGTGAAAAGGTATCACTTTTACTACTTTTTAACATAAAAATGTTCGTGGTCACGTTGCCTTGTGTAAAGAGGGCACCATCTAGTTTTTTTCTCAAATGTAAAAGGGGGTCTCGTGGCTCCTGGTTTTGAAGGCCTTTCGATTATCTATCGAACACAAAATCGGCCAAGCCGTTTCAATCTGACAAACGTTTGAATTTTGCTTGAAATTTTTTGTGGTGAAAATTTGCGCTTCGACCAGTAACGGAGTTAAAAATCTGCTGTAATTGAAAGTTAATAAGAATTTACGTATCAAGTCCGGAAAATACTGTTTTTTTTATCGAGTGGAGAAAATTCTAGGACCAGCCTAGCAAGCATAAAAATCTATTTTTGAACGTTTGCGTGCACTATTTTTTCGGTAACCGTGTAGAATAACAAACCAATGAGACACATTTAGTCTGAGAGACGAAAACAGGTCGACTTTCACGTATTTGTTAACCGGATGAAATAGACGAATACACCTATAATAGTTTGCCTAATCAAAATGTGGTCAGGCTACAGTGACTTTAAAAAATTTGCACCATATAGAATTTTTTTTATTATCGATTTGTCAGAAAATTTGATTCTTCCTAAAGATTAGTGCATTGCAAAATAATTGTATTCGAGTTATCAAAACTCGGTGTACAGGGGGGAAACAAAAAATATAATTTTGATCAAGAGTAAACTACCCTGGCTGTGATATTATTAGACAACCATTACTGAATCTTATACATCTCTCACAATACTTTTCAATTTATTTTTCATTACATCGCATCGACTGTAGATTCTAAAAACAACCAGAATGAAAATTTGGGTTAAAATTCATGATAAAGTTATTGAAAATAATTCGCGATCTCGAACTTGTATCGCATCAAATCATGAAATCTTAATTTCGTTCGATATCAATAAGTGGGCTAAATTTCAACATTGGGGCTCAAGGCATAAAAGAAGGGAATTGGGTTGAAAAGTTCAATATGTAGCAAATAAAAAAACTCACAAACAAGCAAACATACGGGTCAAAGATCAACAACAACTGAAGTTGAGCCCATAGAAAGACTGATTTTCAATAACAAACATTATTTCAATTCCGATAGTTTAGTTGTTCTTTCCTTAAACAAGTTGGCATTCGGTACACAAAAAGACTCATAAAATGATTTTCTACGGTTTGTTGAGGATATGTTGTGGGGATAAAAGATTCAAATATTTTTCCTCGTGGCGAATTACATTGGATTAAAAAGGGTTGGTTTGAAATTCCCATTAGGAGTTATCCGGAACAGAAAGGAGAACTAGTGCAATATCCCATAAAAATGCAAATTATGAAGTAGACAGCACGGATTATTAAAAAAGCATTCTTTCTCTTAATGAATTCTAAAAAAGGCTTCCATAATACACTGTTAGAACAAAGTTTTCTAAATAATAGAAGAGTTCTATCAGATCTAGGAAAACTATTCTTCAGTTGATTCATCAAATTCCTCTTATTATTGTTGTTATTAGAGCAAACAAAAAGAAATTTCGAGATTTCTATGGAATTAGGGAGGTCACTCTAAAATTCATTAAATCCTACTTAACATGCCGAATCCAAACAATGCTTTATAAAAATGATTTGTGAAACATCAGAGGGGTGGGATTCGGAGTCCCACCAGAGTTCTGTTTTGGGGCCACTACTATTCATTATCTAGATAAATTACTCAACTCTCATGTAAGGACTATGATTCTCTAATTTTGCTGACTGCAGAGGCAGATTATGATGAAGCTGAGAATTGTTTCACAAATTGATATTCACGACCAATACATGTATGGAAGGAAATCTGAACGTTAAACTTCTAGGTCTGAACTCAACTGGTTCAAGTCACTTTGAACACAAGTTAGATGTTAGATGTTAGATGTTACAAGGGAGCTGGCCCCTTGGCCTAATCCACTGCGACCTTAGTAGTGGATTAGATTATAGTACATCATCTAGCTTCGTCCATTTCATCAGACTGAGCAGATTTGATAATGGCCTCTCGAGATAGCTTTCCGCTCTTGGTTTTTCATCTCCAAGTTGTAGAAACCGCACCATTGCTAGTCCTTCGCACTGGTACATTACATGTATTACGGTTTCCTCTTCTTCCTGGCAGAACCTGAAAATTGCTTCTTCCGCCAGACCTATAATATTCATATGTCTGTTAAGCCTACAATGGCCCGTCAGCAGACCTATTACTTGTCTGACGATCCTCCTTTTATAGCTGAGGAGTTCCGTCGTGAATTTTGGCGATCGTCTTTTGATTAACTCCTTGGCCTGTCTCAATCCTGGTCGGGTTTCCCACCACTCTTGAGATTTGTTTTGTACCCACTGTTTGGTGTGGGCTTTTGTGGTGGATTTTGCTACGCCACAGAAGGGTTCCGGCCCAATGACTACCCAGCTCGGTCAGATCACACAAACAGTCCCAAACCAGTCTTGATTTGACTTGGTGGGAACCGATTGCCTTGAGCGCAGCTTGACTGTCGGAGTAGATGGCCACTGTTTTGTTCCTTTTCTCTCGTCTCAGTATTTCTCCGACACAGTGTTGTACAGCCGTTACCTCTGCCTGAAACACTGTGGCGTATTTTCCAAGGCTAAGCTGGATGTTAATCCTTGGCTTTGCCCCGTAAACTCCAGCGCCGACTCCGTTGTCTGTCTTTGACCCTTCTGTATACCAGACCGATCTTGCATTCACGGGTGGCCTATTCTCCCAGTCCTTTCTGTCTGGTATCAGTATTTTGAAGCTGTATTTGGGAACAATCGCGTCCGTTGGCATTCCCATTACTGGGTCTGCCCTCAGTTCCTCATGTAGCTTCTGGTCGTCAGCTCCGTGCTTCTGGCTTATTGGAGCTTGACCCTGCATTAGTCTGTGTGTCACGGACCTTGCTTCTCCTTGGACGTATATTTGTAGTGGTGGCAGGTCCAGTATGACCTCCATAGCAGCCGTAGGAGTTGTTCTCATGGCTCCTGTCACCCTCAGACATGCTTGCCTCTGGATGCCATTTAATAGCCTAATGATCCCCGTCTGCTGTGCTTTTGTCCACCACACCACCGACCCGTAGGTTATCATAGGTCTCACGACCATCGTGTATAACCATAGGGTCATTTTAGGGTTGAGCCCCCAGTTTTTTCCGCACATTCTGCCACACATTCCGAGTGCAATGGTGGCTTTTTGCGCGATTTTTTGGACGTGAGAGTTCCACGTTAGTCTTTGGTCGAAAGTTACTCCAAGGTACTTGGCCTCTTTAACAATCGGGATCT
Organism: Chrysolina haemoptera; assembly: GCA_958298965.1. Lineage (NCBI taxonomy): Eukaryota > Metazoa > Arthropoda > Insecta > Coleoptera > Chrysomelidae > Chrysolina > Chrysolina haemoptera. Next base: position 3,892,990 of record OY282590.1, on the reverse strand, counting down.
CTACATCGTTCAGCATTGGTGGTTTCAGGCCTACCAGTGTTCTTTTATTTGAATATTGCCACTGTGTTTTTTTGTGCATTGATGGAGAGTTGCTCTTCTCTGCACCACCTGTCAACGATGTTTAGAGCGCTTTGCATGCGCTCCGAGACTATACTTGGAACACAAGTACTCTGAGAACTCTTCACTTTTATCTATTCCAGAACCATCTTGATTACGATAGACCACTCTGAGGTAACTTCTCGGAAGCTTCAATTCAGGAAACAAAAAAAAACTATCGGAATCCTGGCAAAATAGTCATACTTGCAGACCATTTTTTGAAACGTTGAAAGTTATGACCCTCCCACTTTTGTTTATTTTGGGTATTTTACTCGAGACCCATGAGAACTAACCAAACTTGGGCATGACACAAGAGGATCGCATTAAACTAGAATACCTATATGTCCACTAAGTCTATGAATAACGCTTTGAATTACCATCTCTATAATATTCTACCGAAAAGACTGAAAATGTTGACCATATATTGCTTCAAGAGAGCTATGGAATCATTTATGTTGAACTATTCTTTATACTTCCTGGAGGAATACCAGAAATATGTGTTGCGGAAGGTGGTTTGACTTCTCATACTCACTAAACTCAATTAATTCCAATGTGTTGACAATTTTTTCTTTATAATAATTTTTCATTAAAATTACTATGTGCATTGTACTTTATATCATCCTAAATTTTTATTGTGTAATTTTTTTGATGTGCCATTAAATTTCAACTGTGTATAAGGTGAGGAATCACGAGCATAACGAATTTTCATTCTAACCGAGTAACAGACTCCACAATCACAAATTTTAGATATGATCAAATGGAAAGCCAACGAAAAATTATTTTGACATTTCAATTCACATCTAGTCACTACGATGCCAGTCAAGGCTAACGTTATTATTGTACAACAGTGTAAATATATTCATTCCTCAACAAGTGATAGAATGAAAAACACGCAAGATGCATAAGACAGCAAGTGTTGTCGAATAGTATATTCTGTAACAAGGTAAGAATGGAAATGCGATGCGAGTGGGAACTTTTACATGTGATCAAATGGAAAGCTAAAGAAAAATTATTTTGACATTTCAATTCATATATTGTCACCATTATGCCAGTGAAGGCTAACGTTATTTTTGCTACAACAGTGTTAGAATATTCATTCCTCAACAAGTTCGGGAATGAAATACATGCAAAATGCATGGGACAACAAGTATTGTAGAATATTTGGTCAATATCAAGAGCAAGAATGTTACCGTTCTGTTATCAAATTTAATTTCAGAATTGGCGAATTCTGTAACGGTTGTAAAGAAAAATAATCTTGTATGGTCGAATCAATATCTGCTTTTTAGAGCAAGTTGGGCAAAATGTCTACCCTTCTACTTTGACCAAAATAGGTACTGCATGAACATTCTAAGGATGTTTGGTTAGTTTTATATGTCGTGGAATAAAAGTAAAAGACTCATCGATCAACTTTCACTTCCCGTCATTTCACTTGTTCACACAGTGATACATCAATGATGAGATAAATATATCACCTTTTATTTTGTGGATGCCAATAGAACTTAATACTCCCCCTTTAAAAAGACGCGAGTGGATTTTTTTAACGAACCCAGTGAAAACCAGAACAATAACCTTCCATCTTCAAATGCAACAGTTAATTTCGTTTTATTTCATAATCGATGAGCGTTGTCCAATTGTAAGTGGAATCATCGTTCAAGTACATTCGATATTGTTATCGTCATTTCAACATAATTGGATTTCGCCCATAAAATTTTAATGAAGGTCTTTCCAGGTACAACAGAATGATGCAGTAGCTGAAGTGAAATAAACATTATATCTACCGAATGAATCAGTAAGAAAATTTTCTTTCATAAACTAAAAAGCCAGCCCTTTGGTCAGAAAAGCTTGTTATCACCTATAACTCGCCAACCATTGAAAATATAAAAAATGAAGTAATTAAAAAAAAGTAAGCCTGATAAATTTTCTGGGAGAATGTTTTTCACTTATAATCTCCCTAGTGCTTGAATTATTGCCGGAAATTTTTCGAGTACATGAATTTTTTGAAAATTAACCGAGTCGCGCAGCGACGAGGGTGATTTTCTTAAAAAATTCATGTAATTGGTTTTTATTTAGTTGCCACGGCAGGCAACTAAATAAAAACCAATTTTTTGATTGGCTGAAAAAGTGAGGTGTGAAATTTTCACTAATATTTCTGTACTCATAAGTTAAAGTTTACGAGAAAATCGAAAATTTCATATACCTACTCGTGGGAAATGTGTGCCATTTCATGCTCATTGTATAATATACTATATTAGAAAGTACAATAAAATAGTGTTCTCTACTTCTGGATGATTGCATGCTAATGGCACAGATTACGATATTATAAATATCCGAGATATCTTGTCGCATTCACACACTTGATAACGACAGTAGATGTTAACCGATGAAACGCCGTGACTCAAACACACGCAGAAAATTATTGTCTTTGCTTTGTAGAAAGGAAATCCAGAAGAATTGTCCTCACATCATTACATGTCTTTGTTCACTTCGAATTATTAATTCACAAACGTTTGTGATCTGTTTTTTTATTGTTCTCGACATACCGCATGATAATTGATGATAATATGTGTACTGAAACATCAATCAGCATTCATTTCGAAATATTTCACTAATTTCGCAACTGGGGTGCACTTTATAGAAAAACAATTGTTTGGTATTCGAACTATTGGTATGGAACTATTTTTTATTCCAGAATTCTTTTTGCGAGCATAAGCAAACATTATCAAACGCATTTCGAACTCTATTATCAGGAATAACTATTTGCTCAAATATGTACAATGACATGAAATCAAATAACAGTATGATATTTGTTTCAACCCTCACGTCCATTCCAACTCTAGTTCTGTGAAATTCGAGAAATATACATTCTATAACACAACCGTATTTCGTTTATTTTCCAGGTCGCCTTTGATTTTTGCTGTAATAAAAGAAGGTAATTCCCCTAGGAGGTTGACTGCATCATAAGACATGAGATATTCTTTCACATTCAAATTCAACAGATCCAATTTCGATTATTATTTTGAAGGAGAAAATATTTGTCAGAGAGCGTCACTAGGGAGTAGAGTAGGCTGTGAGCCACGTTGACCATTTTTTATTCATTTATTCATCTGATACTTTTCTTTTTTTTTAGGTCATATTACAACGTCGACAAAGATGTTTCACTTTCATTTCACCCATTTATTTCTCCACCTTCCATAACTTCCAGATGAAAATTCATTATCTCTCTCATAATAATAATGACAATAATACACTAAGCAGGAAGGCTTACCAAAAAAACAACCAGTATGGCTATACACTTCATCTTTTTCTCACCACCAATCCTGATCCATACAGTTAAGAAGTTTGTGCTCCACTTGGAAACTCCGACCACGACCTCATACACACTCTTTGCTCATTTTCTATACCATCGAGTAGCTCAAGGCTGAACCGTCTCATATGGCACTATAACTCAGCTGACTGGGATGGTCTTCTTCCTTCCATTTCCATGTGTTTCTCTCTTAGAGATCCAATAAAATGTGCCGAGGCAATTTCTGAGATCGTAATGCTGGGGATGCAAACATATATACCTGACACGTCAAGAGGATCATTATCTGATAAACCATGGTTTAGCAGAAACTGCTCCAGAGCTGTCGCCCTCAAGAAGGCAGCATACTGTAGATGGTTGAAAAATCAGGTCACTGAGACTAGAACGGAATATGTTGAAGCAACAAACATCTGCAAGGAGACAATCGAATCTTCGAAAGTGGCTTACAACACCAAGGTACGATCAAAGCTCGTCGAGTGTCCTAACGGGTCCCGCTCATTTTGTTCATTTGCCAAAGCTGTTGGAAGGAATTTTACAGCTCATTTTCTCCCTGATCAAAGGAAGATGGAACACTAGTAACGAACGCTCAGGAGGAAGCCAATATCTTTGCAAACATGTTTGCTGCAAATTCCACGCTGATTCATCGGTAAAACAACCCCAGAACATCATTCCCATATGCCTGAAATTATCTTTCGCCAGAGAACCATCAGACGTATTTTGCTGGGACTTGACACCAACAAAGCTAGTGGATCTGACATAATTCCTCCGCTCGTCCTCAAAAGTTATTCAACCTCTCTTATAATTTGGGGGTATTTCCGTCCAACTAGAAAATTGTAAGGGTACAACCAGTCCCTAAAAAAGGGAAAAAGAACATACCCAGCTACAAACTACAACTTATCGCACTACTATCTGTTATTTCGAAGGTCGTGGAGAAAGCTATCAACATCGAGCCATGGAATATCTAGAATGCTCAGGAATTATCAATGATAGACAATATGGTTTCCGGCACCAGATATCAACCGGGGACCTGCTTGCTTATGTCTCATATTTGGCAGCAATCTATCAAAAAATATGGTGAACCTCTGGCCGTTGCACTAGATATCTCCAAACTTCCATCCTATGGCTTGCCTCTCCAGTTGTGTTCCTTGCTATCTAGCTTTCTCTCAGACCAATCTCTCCACGTGGCACTCGATGGGTATCATCCGATACTCTACCAATAAATGTTCCACAAGGATCAATTCTAGCACCGACATTCTCTCTTCTTCACATCAATGATTTGTTGGGAGCTACCTCATGTCCAGTGCACAGCTTTGCGGATGATAGTACCCTTCATACCGGTTTCTCTTCCAAAGCTCCGATATCAGCCAGTGAATGCAGAAATCAACGGGGAAGAATCGTGATAAAATAAGTAAGGGTTCAGCGGGGATTCTAGAATGGGGATCCAACAACTTGATAGAATTCAATGCGAATGAAATCCAAGCTTGTCTTTTTTCTCTAGTGGCCAATATCACATCGGCCAGCGTAACTATGTCAGGAGTAGCCGTACCAATGAAATCTTCCAATGCTTGGTATTATCGTCAGCAATACCCTTTCATAGGAGAACCATGTGAGGTCCATTGCCAAAACTCTCAAAAACCTGGTTTTCTGTTCCGAACCAGAAAAAAAACTCGACAGCACAAACGCATCAGAACCTGAAACGACAACTCTCCCTCCGCTTTTGACCGTGGGTTCACTTGATTAACCCCTTAGTGAATCTTAACACCGGATGTAGGGACCAGAGGTTTAATTGGATGAAGCAAAATTTTTTTGTGCAAAAATTTATTCGATAAATTGTAGCAGAGTGCTTTCGACTAAAACCATAAAAACATCATGCGTCCAAAGGACGATGAAAGTGATTTAAAATTAGGACATTTTAGAACGTTTACATATTGAAAGTGCTGGGCCAGGATTATCCTGGATAAAACAATTCTACTAGAACATGTCTGTTTCGACCTTCGTATCAGGAAGGCTAGATAGTTGGGTCAACAGATTTTCATAGTGACCACGAACGTCACAACGTTTGAGCCGCTTTGAGCTCCGCACTCTCTCACAATGAACCAATCATTGCGCGCCAAGCTGTCACGTGACACCTCTCACCCGATATTACGTGTCATCTGTCACTTGTCACATGTTATTCGTGATAGGTACTCTAAGCAAGGGATGGATGACACGTGACGGAAAGATAGGTGTTAAGTGATAGTTGATGGGTGACGGGTGAACATATCGAATGACAGACAGCTGAATCAGTTGTCACCCATTAGCTGAGCTGATGAGTGACAGATGACCAGGGAGAGCTGAAAGATGGTAGGTAATGAATGATAGATAATAGGTGCGGTATGACAAGTGACAGATAACAGTTGATCAGTAATGGATGCTCTGTAACAGCTGATAAAATGGGACCGATGATAGGTGGGGAAATGCCAGGTGGATAGTTTGGCGGGCTCTGATTGATTGTTAGTGAAAGTAGCGGTGCTAGAAGTAGAAGTGGCGTAATAGCTACTTATGACAAGTGACAGGTAACAGTTGATCGGTAATGGATGCTCTGTAACAGCTGATAAAATGAGACCGATGATAGGTGGGGAAGTGCCAGGTGGATAGTTTGACGGGCCCTGATTGATTGTTAGTGGAAGTAGCGGTGCTAGAAGTAGAAGTGGCGTAATAGCTACTTATGACAAGTGACAGGTAACAGTTGATCGGTAATGGATGCTCTGTAACAGCTGATAAAATGAGACCGATGATAGGTGGGGAAGTGCCAAGTGGATAGTTTGGCGGGCTCTGATTGATTGATAGCGGTGCTAGAAGTAGAAGTGGCGTAATAGCTACTTATGAATTTTGCACTCATCGTTATAGATTTTGGACCGGTTCGTCGGCAATCAAAAAGTGCTCATTCCAAAAATTTGTCCGATCCGAAGAATTACCGACCGATATGATGCTTGAATGCATGTGATGAGATTTTTCAATGCATCTTATACATGCGAATACTCTCCGCCGTTGACCAGGTGTACGAACGAATATGTGGGCAAATATGGTCAAAGATGGAGGCCGCTGGTGCTGGCTGTAAAGAGCGTCTGCTCATCAGATAGATTCCATAAAACTACGGTATATTTCAGACATAATATAATCATGTGCGGATTATTTTTGTAAAGATTTCGGAAAATTTTACGGCGACTAGCAGCATCGCTACTAACAAATCCCTTCAAATGATACAAAACGATACTCATTTACTTCTTCCTTCCAGTTCATATTCCACCCATTTGTGTCTACGTGACGCTGAATTGAATGGAGTATTTTGATCACGTTCCCCGGGCCTATAAACTAGACTAGACTAGGTCCTAACGTCAATTTTCCGCATCTAAATTGACGGAAGCTTTATTAGATTGCAACTTTTGCGAACTTCAGCACATGTCATGAGTTCATTGAATCCATTGATGGGGCAAGTTCACTGGTTTGCTGACATTCACGAAAACTTGTTTGAAAAAACTGACTACAGTTTATACGGTTTTTCGTCTATAAGTTTAAATGTGAGATAATGTGTTGAAGTGACAGTTGATTTTATTCTATAATAACAAGTTTATTTTTTTACATAAGTGTGTGAACTTAGTTTTTATCCATGGTTGACAGTACGTAAAGTGACGTTTTCAGAATAAAAAATCAGCTGTGCATATAAACATCAACTGTGCGTAATAGCCATTTATTTAACTAGTTACAGAAAACTTCATTTTGTGTATTCCTATTGTATAGGATTATAGCAATAAGCGTCGTCCTGGTAGTGCAGGACATCTTGTTTCTCTCTTAACAAGCCTATTGTGAACAATTCATGCAGATTTCTTTAATTTGTATTTGTGGTTGAATTGATCACGCAAGTTCTGGGTATTGCTTTGCTGAGGGGCTGGAGTTCAGATGGCGCCCGTAGTTTAATGAACGCTAGGCTGCGGGCGGTGTCTCAGCTTCTGTCTTTACATGGAGATTTTGTTGAATCGTTTGTTGCAGACATTAGTTATTGTCTGCAGAGACCTACCCTATACTGATGAGTGCAAGAACCCAGAAATCGATCTTTAGGTGGTCCAAATGTTTCGATGAACATTTCCATGCAACTAGCAATTGCGGAGACATCCTTGTAGGACTCTGCACGGGATCATTAGATGTAATTCAACGTTCGTCGTGGTATTAGCCAGGAAAGTAGTTGTTTTCTGATGGATTTTCGACCCAATTATTCCTATTGTATAGGATTATGGCAATAAGCGTCGTCCTGGTAGTGCAGGACATCTTGTTTCTCTATCGAGAAGATGTTTGTAGGACAAAGAAAGTGATTTCCTGGAAAATGTTTTTTCGTTACATATTACATACAAGATTGCTAAAATCACTTTAGGATTGAAGGAAAATCAAGTGGATATCCTTCTAGGTATGTTTCCATAGTTAGCTCTGTTGCTGATCCCACATAGAAATGCAATGTTAAAAATAGAAAACATTACGTATCCAATAATGATGAAAAATGGATTATGCACAGTAAAAAAAATCAAAAATAAATTTTTGGTCAAATTTTTCTTGTTGTTTTGAATGATTTTTCGCAAAAATAACAAGATAAACATGAAAAGGTAATAGTCCATATTCGAAGTGGAAGACCAAGTTTTTTTGGAAAAAGAACACAAAGTCGTCTCCACAAAGATTTAAATAAGACCAGGATAGAAATCCTATCTTAAAGACATGTTTCGAACATATATATGTTCATCATCAGTTTGGTACAAAATTCATAATAGAGAGTGCCTATACTTTTATTTTATACTATTTTTCTCTCCACATATTCTTCTCTCTATTATGAATTTTGTACCAAATTGATGATGAACATATATATGTTCGAAACATGTCTTTAAGATAGGATTTCTATCCTGGTCTTATTAAAATTTTTGTGGAGACGACTTTGTGTTCTTTTCCCAAAAAAAACAAGATAAACGTTTATTTCGAAATAGCACCTTATTCAAATTAAAAAATTATTTCGATTGTAGTTTTAGTACAAATAAACAAAATTTCTTTTCGCCCAACAAAACTTACAGTTGACCCAAAAAAATATCTTGGTTTAATAATATCCTTGGTGTTGGATCAATAAAATGATTTAGTTCATTTAACAATAATAACAACAAATATCAACAAAAAAGGTTATTCATTTTCAACAATGGTTATTTTGTCCACTGAATCACTTCCATATTGAAAACAAATTCCATATTTTGTTAATACAACAAAGTTTTTATTTGAACAGAAACACATATTTTTTTGTTTCAACATTATACTCTATGTTGAATGTACAAAGCAAATACCTGAATGATCTTCATACCCGGAGTGCTTCTACTACTTCTTGCAAGGTGGCGCGACCTAGAACCCGTAAATTGTAATGATCCGGAATAGGAACAAATGGCAGTCTTCACTCTTCAGTGATCTACCATCTCCTTGTTTCTGTTAAAAATGAATGTGAAAAGACATATTTGAGGATGTCGGTTCTATAAATTCAACTAAAAATAGTAAAATTCCAATAAAATGATTTGTTAGATGAAAAAAAAACGTGTCAATGAAATGATGAGGTTATATATATTGATACAAACAAGTTTTTTGTTAAATACGCATAACAATTTTATTAATTCGACAATTTTAATGTTACTGAAACTAAAAATTTTGTCGAATTGAAATACTACTGCATTGGTCAAATACCATGTTCAATTACATTAAATAGATATTGTATCATCTTAAAAATATTGGGTTGTATGCATAAAACTGAAGCAAATGCTTTTACTCGGATTTCTTGAAAAAGACCTATTCGTTTTGTTAAGTAATGAGAGAGACAAATCTGAAGTATAAGCATTTGCTACTGTTTATGAAACCACCCAATATCTTGTCATCCAAATACTTCAGCTAAAGGACCACGCACACTCCTTATGCAAAAAGTCTTTCGGTCAAATTTTCCAAATTTTTAGAATGTTTTTGAACTCTGCTTCCTGAACAAAAGTTACCATAGGCACACAAAAATTCTATGTATAGTTTACGAGATAAAGAGTGTTGAAGTTGTCAGATGAAACTTTCAGGCCATTATTGGGTGAACTTTATTGCTGGGAATATCACAAAATTATTGGTGGATTTTCGATCTACACCATACTACTATACTTGGCCAGTGCAATGTAATGTTTTTCAAGCATTTTTTAAAACTGTATACAGGGTAAATCATGACTTTTTCCGAGTTAATAATAAATAACAGTTTTAGAGTTTTAGAGAGGTGGCCCGCTTTCAAATGGGTCAATCTGTTTGTATAAAAAATTGCGAGAACGTAGGTCAACAAACTTCACGCTCATACAGAAGAGTGCCACTTTACGAACTTGTATCACGAATAACTATTTCTACTGATTTTGGATGGTTATTTAAATTTCATAAAATAATTATGAAACGACCACACTTAACACACAATGAATCTGGGATCTGGGAAAGCCTCAGTCTAATAATCATAAACGCCAAATGCTTACAAAATCGAATCTACTTAGTAATCAGTCAAACGCAACCCTTTGCGTTTATCCGGATAATCAAATCAAGGGTAGAAAGTTTAGGTAGATGTTACGAAAACTGCTGTAAATCAGCACCCTTCAATTATCCCCGTATATCTGCTTGTATAAAATTCATACGGCTCGTATAAATCCATCAAAGTTTCTCCGTGCCATGCATAATTTGGAATTGATTACACCAATTATTCAGTGTCTCCTTTTTTAGAACGGGAGCCCAGGGTATTTTCATGGTGATCAATGCGCCACGGCAAGTAATAGAGGTTATACCCCTATTCGAGTTGGAAAACAATATCTTGAATAAAAATTGTGGAGAACAATGAAAGTTACCTAGTAAACAAAATAATGTAACATGTATGTACATTTTATATAATTTGCGATCTTGTTATGTCACATACAGTATCGGAAAGTTTTTACCTGGGGTATGGTGGTTTTATGAGAGCGTAAAGAATAGCTTGCATTATGTTGAGAGAGCATTACAATTTCTCCTCTTCTCGCTCGAGGAAGGGATATCGACGTGAGTTGTTAATTCGTCGGACGAGGTAGTAGGAGAGGCGCGCAGTAGTGCGTCTCTCTTATGTATGTGGTATTATGATGTCATTGCGTACCTTGTTGCTCGCGTAGATTTCTGTTTATACCCCATATGAAAAGTTTCCAATACTGTACATATAAGATAATGGTTAACTAACCTGTGACTCGCACATAACGTAAAATGTCCACACTTTCTGCATCCCAATTTAATATCACTGTAATGTTCATTTCAAAATATAAATTTCACGAAATGGATTTGATGTCACTGTCACATAATTTCATCATTTTTACATTCAATTGACAACCCCAGTGATATTAACTTCATTGTTATGTTAATTTCAGAATTAATATTTTACAATGTGAATTTTACATCATTGATGCTATCATATAACTACATAGAGGGTGTTAATAAAATACGTTGACAAACTTCTGGAGGTGATTCTTGGAAAGTTTTCAGGAAGAAAAGTTTGTATAAACATTGGTCCCAAACGGCTTGGTTTTCGAGATACAGGGTGAAAAAAATAAAATTTTTTTTCAAGATTTTTTCGAGTTTACTTCGATATTTTCGACAATAATCAGTTCAATAAGGCAAGTACAATCCATTCAATAGTACGGACGATACACAATAATTCATTTCTCAAATAACTCACAGGTTCATTGACATATTATGAGACATGAATAATCAATGTTATTTCATTTAGCATCTTTTGTACACTTGAAGTTTTTCATTTACTTTTATGATTCAAGAGCTACAATGAAAATATTAATGCAAACATTTTCCAGTATATTATAACAAAGAAATTTGAGAAACAAATATTCGCACAAACTTCGAAGAGCGATTCTTTGAAAATTTTCAGGACAAAAAGTTCATATAAACATACTTCCAAACGGCTTGGTTTTCGAGATACAGGGTGATGAAAATAATGTTTTTTCAAGATTTTTTGGAGTAAACTTCGACATTTTCGACAATAATGAGTTCAAATTAGTCAAGTACAATCTATTCAATAGTACACACGATACAAAATAATCCATATCTTGGATAACTCACAGGGTCCTCCTTTTTTCACATTTAGTTTTTCATTTACTTGTACGATTCAGGAGCTATAATGAATATACTAATGCAAACATTTTCCAGTGTCCCATAAAATTAGAAAATTTTAAAATAAAACATTCTCAATTATTGTATATTGGAAGAAATATTTTTTCAGAATTAGAAAAATCCATGATGAATAAAAATTATAAAATAAAAAATATAAAGACAGAAACATTGATTTTTACTGTTTCATAAAATGTCAGTGACGGCGGAAAAAAATTCTGATTAAATCTGATTAATTATTTTGTATCATGCATATTATTGAATGAATTGTATTTTCCCAATTTGAACTGATTATTATTGAAAATGTCGAAGTTAACTTGAAAAAATTAAAAAAAAAATGTATTTTTATCACCCTGTATCTCCAAAATCAAGCCGTTTGGGACATACGTTTACATGAACTTCCTCCTTCGTCCTGAAAACTTTCAAAATTTTCAAAGTTTGTCAACGTACTTAATTATCACTCTGTATAACGACAACTAATTTTCAGTGGAATCTGACCTTCTATGAACAAATTGATGGAGTCGCCATTGGCAGTACTGGTGGTTCACTTTTCGCATTGTGGTTTCAAAGTGACGTTTTTCACATTGCATAGCATATTTTTTTGTCAATGTCAAAAAAACTTTTTTCGCATTTTGACTGATAATGTGCTATTTTACTAAATTCAAAATCGTGTATTGAAGTGGCACTTTACCACATAGAACTGTCACTTTACTATACATTAATGCCACTGTCAATAAAACACGGTTCGACCGAAAATTGTTTTTTTGTACAACTGACATTAAAAATGACGTTTTTAATTCATTGACACATGAACTAAAAACTGACGTTTTCACAAAATCACTTTTAACACTAGTGTTAAAAGTACTTTTAACACTAGTGTTAAAAGTAAAATGACAGATGAGATGATGGATACTCAGTAATATAGATCTCTCTAATAGAAACACTTCAATCAGATATTATAATCAGAACACCTACTCAAGAGGAATCGTTTATAAAAGTTCACACATGTATTTGGTCGTTTGCGCAATTGATAATACTAATTCCTTTTGAAGTTACAAACGAAGTAGTATTTAGTCCAACTGTAGAATGTCCTTCATCACTGACAAATAATGACATTCATAAATAAAGTGCGTTGGGGTTTATTATATTTGAAGTATCTGTCAGTCAGCCTTGTAATCCAAAGATCGTGTGTTCGAATCCTTATGGATCTTATTTTTTTTTTGTTTTTTTCTTACTAGCAGTAACTGTTGAACAAAAAATTTTGTATGATACATTTGTTAAAAGTGATTTTATTTTGCTCGTGGGGTTGCTCCACTCGCTAACGCTCGTTTCGCAATATTCCCCACTCACAAAATAAAATGCCACTTTTAACACTTGTATCATAAATAACTATTTTAATATTGGAAATAAAAAACCCCGTGTCAGGTTACTAGGTTACAGACATTCTAGGATACCTACTATGAATTTTCTTATTGTTTGTTTAAAATAATTACATAACACCAAATGCTAAAAAATAGTATAAAAGAACCTCATAAAAAAAGCAGTTTCACCAAACTCAGAAGCTGTACTCATTTAGTAAAACTTTGATTTTGTAAACTTGTTATTTGATGTACGCTTTTATAGAAAATCAGCCTTCCATGGCTCTATTGGTCATAAAAAAGAGCGGGCGTGGGCTCCCAGTCTATATATTTTAAGCTGTCTCTGCAGCTACCCTTTGTATTTGGGTTTGTCCTTCATAATTAATTAATATATTATAGTTAAATGACTGTTTAATGACAACGGCGAGCTGGAAACATCGCAACAAAAAAGTATTCCATTATTGTGGTAACAAATAATTAAATTAATATCAACAATGGAGGAAGATTGATTGCCAGTCTGGCCATAGAGAAATGCTGGTTTATCAAATTTCCTTGGAATTTTTCGGTTTTATGTGAAGCTTCATCTTTTCATGGAGATTTAATAGAGATCGACCAAAGAAAACCGTATCTTTTTCTTTACATATGAAAATTGTACATATGAAAATTGTAAATGTTTTATGGAAACTAATAATGAAAAAGTGGATAGGTTAGACATCGTTTTTCCAGATTTTACGTCGAGTTATCGTAGTTCTGAAGGAAAATAGTAGCTACTTTACATATAGATAAACAAACATTTAGAATACAGGGTGTTATGTAAGTATGTGGACAAAATTGAAGGGATGATTCGAGTGATTTCAAATCAAACGTTTATATAGCAGCCCCACGACACGCTCTGCATCTAGTGTCCGGGACCTCTATACCCATCAAGCGACTACCAGGATGTTGAAGTCACCATCCTGATAGACCATTATGAATCCCTCGGTCACTAACTTCAGCCAACTCAACCTGAAGAAAGCACAGGTCAAATTTTTTGACAAGCCAAGTTCCCGATGTTCTTGAAGAAGACTCCACGCATTAGCTCATCCTTATGTAGTTGCAGGAGTACTTCAGTCTTGGCAGTTCTACTGTGGTGTTCTTGTTGAACGGGCTCCATCTTGGTGTCAGCGTTTGAGTCAACCCGTTTAGTGTCGGACACGAGACCAAGTTCATCGGCTGCTCGGGCTGCTGCCTTAAAGTAGAGAAGGGGATCTGAACTGCTGATCACTTTACAGGCTTCATCCAGTACCCGTCCACGGCCTCAATGTTGTCTGGAGACGTACAACCGTGGAAGGGCTAATTTAGGATGCAAGCTCCTATAAAGAGGTATTATTTTGCGTGTTTTCACGTCGAGTTGTTGCAGCTCCTCTTGAATCCATTTCACCACTCCAAAGAAGTAGAGTAGGATCGGAACGGTAAGCATATACTAGTTGTAGCAACTTTGCTCTTCTCTGACTACTTTGGGATCCTTCAACTGTGTTTACATCTTGGAAAAGGCGTTGTTCACCCCTAGATAAATATTCGTCTCTCCGGCATCAAGATAGGATGATTTCGTCTACGAGCTGGACATCATCTCCGTTTTTCTCGAATCGCCCTTTCATGAGATCAACCGTGGCACATTTGTCGATCCCAAATTCCATTCCAATAGCATGCGTGTACTCTTACACCACCTTCAAGGACTGATCTAGATCCTTCTCCCCGGAGGCATATAGTTTTAAGTCATCCATCTAAAATGAATGGGTGATCTTGTGCCTCGCTGGGGGTGCCACAGTTGAATCCACAGCTGTTTCTAAGTGCAACAGATTATGCCAATAGTGAGATGCAGGAAAGAATGGGGACTGAGAGATTCTCTCAAATACGCCCCTTTCAAAGATCACCTGCTCTGTTTGGACTCTGGCTTGACCTGATCTTATGGTAAAGTGAGTTCTCCAAAGCGTCATTTGTAACAAATATCTTGCGGCAATCGATCCAGGACATCGAAAAGATATGCTTATACTGCACGGAATCCTGCCTGGTCTATGTGTCGATGAGCAGGCCCTCCTTGCAGCCAACGTCCCCTTTCTTTGACCTTCTCTGCTCACATACACGTTCATACACCTGATCAACTGCTGAGAAGTATATGCATATATAAGATGCGGGTAAACACCTTATAACATGCGTTCAAGCATGTTCACGATTTGTCATTTTTTTGATCAAACAAATCTCCGTGGTTGGAGATGAGCATGATTCGTACCTTGACAGACCAATCTGAAATCTGCTGCTCCCTCTCTAGCCATGAACTTAAAACTTTCGCCAGATGGTGCGGTGGGTGCTTCGAAATGTTTTCTATCAATAGTTATTAACCCATCAGGGCCTGGAGCAGTGGAGTTTTTCGATCCTTTGAAAGCTTGTCAAATTTCTTTCTGGGTTACCGGGTTGCACAAATCATTGTTCTGAGGCTAACGAAGCCTTGTAGAAAGCTTCAAACTATGCTGAGTCTGGAGTATCTACGTTGAGTGGTTGCGGCAGTGGATAAGCTGCCGCACACGTGGAGGCTCTTGGAATAAGCAAAGTTTATTGCAAAACTTTGTTTTCCGCGACACCCCTCGCCCGACTTACTAGTGACTTCTTTGCAGCCCCTAGAATTCTTACCCTTCCAAGGCAGTGCTGTGTGATGGTAAACAGCACGGCTTGATTTAGTGTGCGGTGAGTTCGTCTTGATTTTTGCGGCAATTCACGGCATCGCGGACGTGAAGAGCCTGTGTGCCGCCACATAGTCCACCACACACAAGATACGAGACGCGTGTTGTCTCGCCGACTTGATCTCAGCTTCTTGTGTACGCGTCGCTCATGCCTCCCAATCAGAGGGGTAGTATCCCTCCTCATCGCTTGGGACAAAGTCTGCGCTGCGTTATACAAGGCAGAGTTGATCTGCCAGGTGTCAGCCTTTTCTGAAAGAACATCGTGAATCCTGGCATCTATCCGTGTCGGTTGTTGTGGTTTCAGGGGCTTGCTGTTATGAAGCGCCCTACGGATTCTGAGGATCTCCATTGATCGTGCGATGTGAGCCTCCACTACAGCCAGTACGACACGTGGCATATCTTGAACTTCTACCACTTCGTTAACAGGCTGAGGAAGATGGGTTACTCCCTCGGCGGGCTCATTGCTTTCGTAACAATTCAGAAGACCGTCCCTTAATTCATTTGACCACTCAAAGAGTCTTTGTATACTTTGCACTCATTGCAGTCCTCTTGTGCTGGCAAATCTTCTTTTACGGCCCCACCACCTTGTCTTTGGCACCATATCCAAGGGGGTCGGTTGCTAGGACCTGTATTTTTTGTCTGTTGGGAACCAGAATTTTAGGGTTTACCGGGGGTTTAGTCTAGTATAACCAAAGCTGACATCCCTTCCGGGTGCGCTTGAGCTGCTGGTCCGGTTTTGCACCAGTTGCTCAGAAAAGTGGTGTCGCAACTCACCAAGGCCTTGGATGATGGTTGGCCCCTCTGCCTATTGTTATAATTTTCATTAAGGTTACGGTTGAGTGTAAGAAAGCACTTGTCTGATTCCTTGTGGATCAGACAAGAGCTAACTCTGCCTTTTGGTAGGATATTGTTTTCTGATATAACTGTATAAATGTATTCTTGTGTTGTTCCCTTCTACCAATAAAAGCGTTTATTATTATTATTATTATTATTAAAAGAACCCGATTCGACAATTCTATTATTTCAGTTGTGGACATGATTTCGTTGAGACAGTTTGGTAAAGTCGATGAGAGAGTTAGAACTGAAGACTATACTTGACATCTGTTTCGTTTCGTTTCAAGTTTGTAACTTAATTAATTTCGAAATGGTCGGAGTTATTCGACTCGCTAGAGGCTCTATGGAATTAAAAAAATATATTATATTTGAGTACAAAATGAAGACAAAGATCAAGAACTATATTGAATCTCCAAGGAAACCTAAGAGAATGCGTTTTGGATACGACAGCAATGCCGAGAGCTCTCTTTCCCAATTTCGCTTTCCACGAAATACTCGCGAATGCGAAAAACAATGAAATTTAAATCACCGAGAGCATTCGACTTTGAACACCAGTGCAGGTGTTAACGAAAACAGAGCATATTTGATTTGCCGTTTGTATTTCGTTTCCAGACAAATTTGTTCGGATTCTTGGAAGATAGTTTCATTTCGAGGAAAAGTGTTGTTTCATCCCAAGGTTAGTATACGTCTCTTGGGATGATGAAGGATGCGTCCGTCTACGAGCTGGTCATCCTTTTCGTAAATCTTTTCATAAATCTTTTCAGATGAATCGTGGCATATTTGACCATCTCAAACTTCATTCGGATAGCATGCGTGTACTCTTGCACCACACTCAAGGACTCATGTATATCCTTCTCTCCGATGCATATATTCTTAGGACATCCATATAAAATAAATGGGTGACCTTGTGCAGATCAGAAAAGAAGAAGGCAGAGGGAATCTTCCTAAAATACGCCCCTTTTAAAGATTACCTGCGGGTACCGCAAGGAATCTGAGCAAATGTATGATGAGCTCATGCGACTTTGTATCAAATGCCTTGTGGAAACCGATCCAGGCCATCGTAAGGTTACTTTTATGCTGCACGGAGTCCTGTGTGATACATAAGTCGATGAGTAGGTTCTCCTTGCAGCCAGCAACGCCCTTCTTTGGCCTGCATTGCTCATATATCCGTTTATACACCGGTTCAACTGCTGAGAGGGTTCGCATGTATAAGGTGCGTTCAAGCATGTTTTCGATCTGTAATTCTTTTGATCAGACAAATCTCCATTTTGTTTAGATGAGCACGGTTTGCTCTTCGACAAACCCATCCAGAATCTGCTTCTCTCCATCTATGAGTTGAAAACTTTTGCCAGATGGTGGTGGGTGATTGGAAATGTTTTCCACCAATAGGTATTCAACCCATCACTGCCTGGAGCAGATAAGTTCTTTGGGCCTTTAAGGGCCTGTAGAACTCCTTCCGTGGT
The DNA here is from genome assembly GCA_958298965.1 of Chrysolina haemoptera. NCBI lineage: Eukaryota > Metazoa > Arthropoda > Insecta > Coleoptera > Chrysomelidae > Chrysolina > Chrysolina haemoptera. The sequence goes on along the minus strand of OY282590.1, from coordinate 3,875,019 downwards.
TAACGGTTCGCGTAGATCATTGTTCTCAGGCTGGCGAAGCCTACTGCAGAATGCTTCGAGATGCGCTAGGAATGGAGAATCAACATTGAGTGGTTGTGGAAACTCATACATGTTTTTCCAGAAGGCTTCCATCTGATCAGCGGCCGGCGAGTTATCCACAACACGTGGAGACTCTTGGAATAAGCGAGGAGGGACACTTCTCGCCCGTCTTACTAGTGACTTCTACGCAGCCACTAGCATTCATTTCCTATCAAGACAGTGATGTTCAATGGTAAACATCACGCCTTGAATTCAGTGTCCTCTTGTCTATGCGTCGCTCATGCCACCTAATCAGAGGGGTGGTATCCCCCCTCTCCACTTGGGGCAGATTCTGCGCGGCGTCATACACGACAGAGTTGATCTGCCATATTTCAGCCTCTTCTGAAAGAACATCGTGAATCCCCGCAACCATCCGTGCCAGTTATTGTTGCTTCAGGCGCTTGGTGTTATGAAGTGCGCTGCGGGTTCTGATGCCCTCCTTCTCCACAACCAGAACGACACGTGGCATATCTGCATATGGTCTCCGAAGATGAGATACTTGATCTCTAAGGTTTTGAGCGGAAAATTCGGCTTGCTCTGGGTGTCTCACGCACCAAAAAGTATGTATTCTCGCCATGTATCCTCTTCGACTCCTCCCCATCCTTGGGGGTTGGTTGCAAGGGCCTCTACCTCGTCTGTTGGGAATACGAGTTTTAGAGTATACCGGAGGGCTAGACTATTATACCTACCGCCGATATCAGAGGGAATTTTCGATTGATTCGGCCGTTACTTGATCCATAGTATTGTATAGACAGGAGACGATTTGATCTTCTCGAAGTTTCATTTAACCACGACATGTTTCTTGAGGAAGCTACTGTGATATAGAAACATGTGGTTGAATAAAAGTTTGTTGACGATCAAATCGTCTCCTGTCTATAAAATCAGAGAATGCTCTATCTATTCCTCACGTGTGCGCTTGAGCTGCCAGTTCGGTTCTGCTCAGGAAAGCGGTGTCGAAACTCAGCAATGCCTTGGATGATAATTGCCCCCCCCCCCGCCTATTATCATCATTTTTGTTAAAAGAACAAAACACCGAGTCGACAATTCCATTATTTCAGATGTGGACATGATTTCATTAGGACAGTTTGAAAAGTCGATGAGAAAGTTTTAATAGAAGACTGGATTTTTTCAGGTCTGTCCACGAATGTGTTTATTAATTTCGAAATGGTCGGAATTACTTGTTTAATTCAGTATAGTATATTGAAATCTCTCAGAATGAACGACTCGCTAGAATCTAGGATTCCAAGACGTTCAATTCAAAAAATATTTAAGTACAACTATGGAACGGCCGATTTAGGATGCAAGCTCCTATAAAGATGCATCATTTTGCGAGTTTTCACGTCGAGTTGTTGCAGCTCCTCTTGAATCCATTCCATCGCTCCAAAGAAGTAGAGTGGGGTCGGAACGGTAAGCATATACTAGTTGCAGTTGTAAGAGATATTGAATTTCCAAGGAAACCTAAGAGAGCCAGTTTTGGATTCGGCGCTGAAAGATACTATTTCCCAATTTCGCTTTCCTCGAAATGCTCGAGAATGCGAAAAACAATAAGAGAACGTAAATAAGTGCCAAAATTCACCGGGTAATAGATACATTCGATCCTGTATAATTTCATTCCCCTAGACAATCAGAAACAATGTATCGAATTCGAATTATGGATTCCAATTACCAACGGAAATATTTACTTTTGGAAATCAAATTTATTCACCGAGAGCATTCGACCGTAAACACCAGTGCAGGTGTGAACGGAAATAGAGCGTATTCCTGATTTGCTCTTTTAGTCCTGGAGGAATCGGCGCATAAGTATCGAAAACTAACCCATCTCAATTTTTTTAGGCGATTCTCTTAAAATTGTCCTATCGATGAGTTAAATGCATGATGCTATGGGGCAACTCGGTGCCTTATTGTTTAAACCGAAATTAATTAATCAATTGCCAAAAATTGTTATTTTCAAACGAGACAATTTTTTTGTGTTCTCCGATGAAATACGAATAAAGAAAGTTACGAAGGCATACAAAATATTTATCAAAACTTCTGGGATTGCCACTTTGAAATGACAATTATTGTCACCTTAAACTAATAGTTGTCACTTTGAACTGGCATTTGTCACTTTGAACTGACAATTGTCGCATCAAACTGACAATTGTTATTTTAAACTGGCATTTTTTACTTCAAACTGGCAATTGCCACATTGAACTGGCAATTGTCACTTTGAACTGGCAATTGTCGCATCAAACTGACAATTGTTATTTTAAACAGGCATTTTTTACTTCAAACTGGCAATTGTCACATTGAACTGGCAATTGTCACTTTGAACTGGCAATTGTCACTTTGACCAGTAAATTTTTACTCGAAAATTGCCAACTTCATACAAAATTATTATTTTTTGTCAATTTAAAATTGCCCGTTCAAAATGACAATTTCCAGTCTGAAGTGATATTTGCCAGTTCACAGTGGCTGTCTCTCTCTGACTCACGCGCTGCATCTGCCTCTCCGCGTTCTTAATCTTTTATCATTTATTTTAAAAATTGATAACTTTATTGAAAAATTTAAAAAAGAGAGCAATGTTAATAATAATAGAACTACCGACAATATAGATAAATAACACCGCGAATGAAGCTAGACAAATTATCTCTTGTACCTTTGGTATAAACATTAATTTATCAGAAAATCCGTGAACATCAGATGCCTTACATTCACATGTACTAAGAAAAACAGTGCAATTGTAAGAAACCCTGTAATCCAAAGCAAGTTTTTAAACAAATAAATGGTATATTTTCATGTGGTTGTGATTTTGATGAATGTTAAAATATAATATATAAAAATGATATTGACCATAAATGAAATATATATATTTAAATATTGTTCTATTATTTCATACTTATATTCAATGCAATATTAGTACTTTTTGTTCTAATAATAACAAAAGTAATTTATAGCGATGAAAAGTTAGTTTTAACTAGGTACTTGTTTGGTTTGAAATATTAAAAACTTTTATGGCATTGATTCCAAGAAAGAATTTATGAAGAGTAAATTGTTGTTGAATCAATTATCACTAATAACAGTACTCTCTTTAAAAAAAATTAATATGGTTAACACTTTTCAAAATAAATAAGAAAAAATAATTCAGAAGGCGGAGAGGTCGTTGCAGCGTGTGAGAGAGACAGCGATACTCAAAGGTAGTAATAAATAATTACTGTCTCCAAAAATATTAACGTTGTCGTGAAAAGTCATAGAACTTATTTTATTCGTCTGAAAATAACAATTTTCGGTAATTGTTTAAACAATTTCGGCTTAAACAACATGGCACCGAGTTGTCCCATAGCAACATGCATGTATATTATCATCAGTGGGACAATTTGAAGAGAGTCGCGTCAATAAATTGAGGTGGGATCAGTGGCGGATCCAGGATTTCTTTCAGGGGGGGGCGCACAGTACCGAATTCACATGAAAGTTATACAGAAGGAATTGTACAAAATATTGAACAGTAATTTTTCCATTTTTTGACATGAAATATAAAATATTTCATTTAAAAATATATATATATATATATATAGGGGAAAGGGATAACGGGGATTTTCAGTCAATTACAAACGGCAAAATCTTTTTATTACAAAATCATCAAATATATATAAACAAATCTTGACAATTTTTGGGGCAGCAGCATATATATTGGTTATAACAACATTGTCTCTAACAATTCCACTATAAGTTATATTTGTACTCGTCGAAGGAGCCATTTCCGATTCCGGTTTGAATTAAAATAATTGTCAATTGTAGTATTCACAGCTGATTTCTTTCTTTTATTTTCTGCCATTGTATGGAAGCACAGCACTGACCCTTGAAAAACTTTCTACGTTCACAAGGTAAAAGGTATGTTTCGCACTAATGAGTAATATATCAATATCAGATCATAAACACAGTCAAAACACCAAACCTCTAGAATGCGAAATAATAATTTTCAGATTACGCTGTGTGGTCGTCTGACTGCAACTGAATTGAGTATTAGCACAGAAAACTCATCGCGGGAGCGCGGGGATTCACATACCGTAGGCGGGGATTCACACACCGTAGCGGATTTGGGTATATGTTGGATTGCGTCGCACGAAGACGAAGCATCATTTACCCGTCACCCTGTCGTCCCTTGTGGTTCTTTGATTTCTTTTCGTGATGTCGAGTCCTCAACATTGTGAAACTCGCAAATTATTATGTATCCCTGCTCCCCCCCCTGGATCCGCCACTGGATGGGATAGTTTTCTGTACTCATGCGCCGATTGCTCCTGGACTATTTGAATTTCGTTACCAAACAAATTTGTCGTGATTTATCAAAGCCAATTTCATTTCGAGCAAAAGTGTTTTCATACGGAAATAAGTGAATTGCATTCTGGTACAGTACATCTCCTATTATTCAAGAATTGAATACAGAGAATTGGATCAGCAGTGGACACAAACGAATATTAGCTGGACCAGAAATGGAGTCGAGTGTACAATGAATGAAATGGAACCTTTGTAATTTTTTAAATATACAACTGCCAAGTGTGCCCCTAATAGCATTATGCCTCGAGTTTGAAATCAAGAGAGCTTTTAATGCTGCGCTCTCATGAGAGTAATTTTTGTTTATGTTGTGTCTGCTGAATCTCTAATTGTTCGGGTGAGTACATCGAGAGTTCATTTGAATTAACGCTGAGAGTGGGCTTAATACATTTTAATGATATATTTGCGTAACACCCCATATAAAAGTTAGGTAATCTTGACGAGCCAACGCGGCAGTATCAACATTTCCACACTTCCATACAGGCGATGGACCATATTTTGAAAATTGACGCTCTTATTTTTATTTTTTTTATTTTATTTTTTCATTTCGACAGATCGCCAACCTTTCTGCGATGTTCCAGAGAAGTAAGCGAGCTTGTCAGCGAATTATCACCGACGAGACGAATGGCTCTCTTTTGGACCGAATCAAAAAGTTTCAATGCGTGTTTGGGTGCACTACATACAGTGTGACCCATTTAAGATGGAAGCACCCTTATAAAACGTACATTTTTAAACCGATTGAAATGATTTTTTTTTGTCAGGTAGATATTCAAAAAGTCTATTAGGACACCAAATTTCATGAATAAATCTCAATTTCCAGGGCCAACTAATATTATTTTTGAAGGTAAAGAATCTAAAAAAATTACTGGCGATTTTTTTAGAAGAAATCTGACAAAAAAAATTCATTTTACATATTTTTCAAATTTTATTTATTATTACCTAACAAAAAAAAAATCATTTCAATCGGTTGAAAAATGTAAGTTTTTTAAGGGTGCTTCCATCTTAAATGGGTCACACTGTATATGGAACAGTATTCCAAAACAGGTCGAATATGTGCCAAATAAATTATAATCAGTTGACGAGAAATAAATTACTTCTTGGCGTGAAACTGAAAACCGAGTTTATGAGAGGCACTCTTGGCAATGGACCTTACATGGTTCTCCCATGAGAGGGTACTTATGATGGTAATACCGGCTACTGTAAGATCGGCCTTTCTAGAGAAAATACATGCTTAGGTTTTATTCGCGTTGAATTTGTAACAAGCAAATTGTTACAAGTCCTCTGAATCCTAAGAGTCCCAAATTATATAACAAACTATTCTTTCTTAATTATTTACAAACATTTCAATAACTTATCCTTGAAACGCAAATAAATGCCTAGATCCATGTTTGCAAATAAACGACTACTTCAATACTCGCCAATAAACGGCTATTGATCGCAATTTTGTGAGATCTGTCAGATCTATCTGTCACAGAATTTCGTGAAAATGGAGGAAATGGATTGTCAACCGGAAATAATTTTTTGTGTACAGTAAATTATTGATAAAACTGGTGAGCACCTTGTTTCTGCCCTTCTGTTGGCTGCTGAATTTCAAGTGCTACGAATTAGAGGCATAATTGCTGTGTATGTGCACGAGACGCCATTTTGATGATAAAATAATTTGAAGATTCTCTCGATTCATATCTTCTCGAATCATATTCCTATAAGGGACTATTAAAGGTCCCTTTTAGTCCGGGAGTATCTCCTGTATTTACCCTAGTCTGCTGAATTACCTATCATCACAGTTCGTGGTACCTAACACAGAGAATTCACCGTTGAGACTCACCGCAAAACTAGGTACACACCATTGTGTACTCCCAGTGTTTCATATCCATCGTCATTCTAAATTCTAAGTACTGTTCACTCAAACTGCATGTGAAATAAATGTCAACAAATTATATACACTAGCTGTTGCCTAATTTTCTCTAGCTATTCATTCTTGGTGGTTGCGCCCTTTAAAAACCCAACCCACCTGAGAAGAGTCCTGGCTATAATATTTTTGTTTGATGTTCACCTACTTTAGGTAACATACTTTCTACTTGAACGACTTATGGTTACACTAAATTGGCGCCCAACTAGCATTCTTGCACACCTTGATGACCAAATTTTTTTAATCACGTAACTAGCCATTTCAGTCCAATATCCGCAAATCTTTGCATTCTAGAATTTTGGCTGTGTTTATATTTATTTCATTCACGATTATTCCCCGTTAATTTCTGCATTCACTGGCTCTTATCGCAGCTTTGGAAGAGAAAGCGGTATGAAGGGTACTATCATCTGCCAAGCTGTTCACTGGACATGAGGTAGCTCCCAACAATAGAGGAATAGATCCCTGGGGAAAATCAGCATTTATTGGTAGAGTATCAGATGATACTCTATCAATCACCAAGTTGAGAGATCGGTCTGAGAGAAAGCTAGATAGCAAGGAACACAATCGGGAAGGCAAGCCATAAGATGGAAGTTTGGCTATGAGTCTTTGGTGCCAAACGCGATCAAATGCCTTGGAGATATCTAGTACAACGGCCAGAGTTTCACCATATTTTTTGATAGATTGCTGCCAAATATGTGAGATATAAGCAAGCAGGACACAGGTTGAACCATATTGTCGATCATTGATAATTCCGGATCGTTCTAGAAATTCATGAGCTCGATGTTGATAGCTTTTTCCATGACGTTCAAAATAACAGAAAATAGTGTGATAGGTCTGTAGTTGCTGCGTAGGTCCTTTTTCCCCCTTTTTTAGGGACTGGTTCTAACCTTGCAATTTTCCAGTTGGAAGGAAATACCCCCCAATTATAAGAGAGGTTGAATAACTTGTAAACTGGTGAGCACATTTTTTGAGGACGATCTGAGGAATTCCATCAGATCCACTAGCTTTGTTGGTGTCAAGACCCAGCAAAATGAGTCTGATTTTATCAGTTGAATTATCTGAACTGGAGCCTTTCTGTACAGTTTTTCTTGTGTCCTGTGTGAGCGTATTGATCATAAATATTTTTTTATGACATACTCTCTGTAGTCGTAATGCTATGCCATGTACTCGTTTTTTTTCGAATTCAATTCAACTACAGACGTAAAATTACCTCACAATTTTTTCTAAATAACTGACCGTCGTAACTTTTGTTAAGAAATACTGACATTCCAGCAAATATCTGCATAACTCGATGAATAAATACAGATTCCAAATCATCCTCATGACAAGGATCTTTGCATCTGTCCGACATACTCGGTCACATCATCCCGATATAGATGTGCCCTCGTAAAAAAAAGACATTATGCAAATCTCCACCGGACTGGCTGTGAAGTTTGCATACATTGATCGACTTGGAAGTCTGATCAGAATTACACGCCGTATATCACAGTCTAATCAAAGTTTTCCGCTGAAAAAACGGAATACTGGTAAAACATGGCGGCGGATATTGGAGATGCATGTGAACTTTCCGCACCAGGATTCCGATATGGTAATTCAAAGACGATGACGCTTGTAGCTCTATATACTCTGCTATAATATGTGATATAAACGATATGTCACATCCAATATTGCTTCAGCCCACGCACAATTGTTAACTGTGTGGTTTTAGGGTGGATTTGGAGTGGAAAGAGAATTGTCTAGTTCCTCGGGGAATATTTGAATTTGTTTTTGTGATATAGTCTAGTTAACAAGTGATCTTTTGTTCAACTTTTTTCAGCAGTCTCCGAAAATTTTGATTGAGGTGTCATTCGATTCGGAATGACATCTAGATGATTTTTGGAAAGTCCTGCTTGCAAAAATTGCAAAAGTTATTGACAATTAACTAGAAAAAAAGGGGATTTAGTTTTTTGCAAATATCTAAAAAACTAATAAAGATTTTCCAAATTTGAAAAAAGATTCTAAAAGAGGAAGAAATTTCCTAAAAAAAATCTTGACTCCCGGAATTGTAGGACCAATATTTATAATTTTCCCAGAGGGTTGAAAATACGCCCGAAAACGGGTACTCCGGCTTGCGCAAGCCACGTGCTCTTCGGACCTTTAATGAATAAATAATATTTAAACTTATTATATATGAAAATGAAAAAATTGAAAAAATTCAGGCGCCAGGACAGATCAATGAACAATAATCCATAGTCGAAAAATTTTTATCGCGATTTTTCAATAAGTTATCCATTAATTAATTAACAATTTTTTGTAGCATGAACATTAACATTGCAAGTGCGATAATTGTTAAACTATTAATCTGAGAATTTTTTGCTTTCGTGTTGCTATTTCTCAAACGTCTTAGAATAAATTCCCTCCGGAAAAATTAAAAAATTGTTGATTTTCGTTTTGTTATTAACAATTTACTAAGATGAATAATAATAATTTTTAATAATTTTTATCGTCTATTGTTTAAATAATTGTTATAAACAAATGCGTTGTTTATGAAATAATTTAATTTTTTTTTTGATAACAAATTTGAAAATATTTGAAATTAGTGGAATTTTAGGAAAATTTTATTTTATTATTTGATAATTTTTTTATTTATGAACAGATTTCGATGAAATTCTGACCAAATATATTTCGAAGTATTTTGAATCCAGTGGTGTTGTCAGAATTTTGATGAAAGTTCTGAAATTGAAGTAGGGGGTTGATTTATTGACAAAATTTTCAAATTTTATACCCATATTACTTTTTTATTGATGGACGCATTCTTACGAAATTTTTACATACACCACTTGAAAATGTCGTGAATCCAGTGGTGTCGCCAAATTCTATTTAAAAAATCGCTAGTATGTTTTTTGGATTTTTGACCTTGAAAAAAATTCGAAGTAGGCCTTGAAATTTTTATTTTTAATTCGAGTTTATGGCACTTAACTAGAACTATTGATGCTCTATCTTTAAAAAAAAAAAACTTCCGAATCGGATAATAAATAACAGTTTTAGAGAGGTGGCCCGCTTTCAAATGGGTCACTCTGTCGACCTCTCTTTGGCTCCTCAAAATGATACACATATGTAGTACTTTTCGGTCCAATTAAGTCACGCCTCATTAGTTTACACATCTTCTTCCTTTTATTCATGTTAATTGCTGAAAGAGGGACTAGGGGGTGTATGATTTTCTGAAATTGAACTATTAGAGTGCCCATCGGCAAAAATTTTACTGATAGATACTCCCTCCAAACTTTTTGTATGGATTCTTTAGACCAAGTCAGCCACCGTTTTTGTTTCGGGGGCGTTTTTCAAAAAAAAATATATTTTTTAATGCGTTTCCCTCGTGTTTCCTTACTACAGAGGGTAATTCATTAGGTCGTTTCAAGAAAAAAAGTTCACATGAACATATGTCCGGAGTTGCTTCGTTTCTGAGATATAGGGCGTTAAAAAAAACTTCATCACCCTGTATCTCAGAAACGAAGCAACTCCGAACATATGTTCATAAAAACTCTTTTTCTCAAAACGACCTGACGAATCACCATCTAGAGTTATCTCGTAGTTAGGAAATACGACGAAATAACATACAAAAAAAAAATTATTTGGAAGAATGCCCCCGAAACAAAAAATTCTCATAGGAAAACGGTGACAGACTTGGTCCAAAGAGTCCATACAGAAAGTTTGGAGAGAGTATCTATCAGTAAAAATTTTATAGTATGGAACACGGTTATAAAACCCTCTGAACAACACTCGCACCGAAATGCTGCAGTCGTGCCTGAAATACTCGTGACTAAGTGGATATTTATAACACTTGTTACAAATGTGCTTATCTTTAATCCTCCTGACATTTACAACTTCCAAATATTGGAAAGGCTTGTCTTGTTTACATATTTGATCATCTCTAATTCAATTCTGTGCGTATCTAACACGAATCGCGAATACAGAAATTGTTGACGAAAATTTGAAAGTTATAATTTGGAAGGAATGGATCGATAGTCTGAATTAGGTGGGAGGATTTGTGTCAAAGCAAATCAAATTAAACGTGAAATGGGAGAAGTGCTTCCGAAAAAAACCTATTGTGTCGTGCTACTCCTAATTTGAAATGAAAAGTTTGTCAATTATGTAAATAAAGGCACTTCGGACTGATTTGAAGGGCGGATTTGCTTGAACAAAACTGCCATTCATAAGACTATGTTAAATAGACGGGTTTTATAGCGAACTAGGCCTTTTGTAAAAAGACCAATTTATATTTCACTGAAGTTGCTTTATAATCCGAATCCTTTTCACAGTAATGAGTATGATTAACGTGCAAAAGTTATATCACTACAAGAGCAGCGAAAACTTTTAGTGCGTCTAGAATAAATTTGAAGGAATTGTGAAGACATTCTCGCATATTTCATTTCCACAAAATGCCGCTGTGAAATATTATGTCCAAAAAAACACCGGATATTGCAGAAGAATCTCCGATCCTCGTATATTTCATAGAGTACACCAATTTATCATAAAAAGGATCTGAATAAAGAACTGCAGATTTCCATAATCCGTGAATACAGGCTTACGATTCTGAAATTGAAACGATTTTGTGAAATTGAAATTCCATTATAAAAAAAACTGGATATTGCCAAGAATGGAGCCTTAGGCTTCTACCATATGTCGCGAATAGGGCTTATAGCCTCTACCGTATGTCACGTATTGGGTATCATAGGCCTCTTCTATATTATACATATAGCGACTAGGGTATTTTTGGGGCGCAGGTAAAGAAAACCCCATTATGGGAAGGTTATGAGCCTTATGTCTCAAGTTCCACTATGAGAAACTCCTGTTAACCCCCTGTTTAAGAAAAAAATTATAGCAGTTTTTTTTTATTCGTTCTATATGTTTCTTGGGGTGCTAAATCCAAATTTCAACTTACGCTACTTCCCACGGATATGGTTTTACAACAAAAATCGCAAAAAAATTAAGTTTTGTATTTTTTTTTATTTTTTTAAAAAGTCATCAAACTACGCAATTTTCAAACTAGAACATTGAAATTCTTATAAAAGGCAATCTCTCAAATGCATTTTTGGCTGATTAGTTTTGTCGTTAGAGCACGCTAAAAAAGGGCCAAACTTTGTTTATCATTTGAATAAGTGGTATTTATTCAATCATTGCATATCATTCGTAAATGCAATGAATGCCTTCTACTGATATTGAGCATACAGTGAGTTTCCGACAGATATGCAAAATAATTAACATGCATTCATCAGAACATCGCAATCCTGATTGGAAGGTGTATCTCCAAGTTATCTTTTCGGAGCTCTTCGGATGTCTCTGTAGTCTGTGCTACCTGAGAAGATGCTTCAACGATCGCTTGTCTGCTTAAGTTAACTGACTCTGTGCAAACAACGAAGTCGTGCGGAGTGGTCCCTCTAGTGGAGGCGCTGTGTACTACCAGCTAAAGCTAACTTGCCAGCAACGGAGATTTCTATGCGAGGATTCGGCTGAACAGATGCCGGCAAAATTTATGAGTATATTTAAACACGAGATGGCTTGGTTCGACCTAAGGCTTATTATTATATTCATGAACATATTAATTACGGAGTTATAGAATGGGAGGAAAATGTTGCTTCTATCTGCCTAACAAAACTGGGACTTAGTAATTTCGTTACACCTTCTATGATCTTTCCATAGCCCCAATAAAACCTGTGTGTAGATCTGAAAATAGATTATCATTAATTTCGATAAACTTGGATTCATTGTAATAATAAAATCATCTCTGGGACCATTAATTATGTTCATTGATATGATGAACAATTTCAAATGGATTCAGTGTACCCCTTTCATTACCTCAATGAACTTTTTCATAACCGCAACGAAACCTGTTCATAAATGTAAAAATAAACTTGAATTCATTGTATCAATAAATACCAATAATCAGTGAATGTTTAATCATCATCACGATGAAAAGTTAATTGTGCCAATGAACGGAAAGGTGATAAACGGTATTCATTGATATTATGTACCACATTTTTTTCATGAAATAATATACATTGTTCCAATGTACTTTTTTATTCATTTCAATTATCTTTTTCAGAGCCGTAACGAAATATGTTCATAGGTCTGAAATTAGATCATCATTGATCTCAGTGTACCCCTTTCCTCACCTCAATAAACTTTTCCGCAGGAGCAACGAAAACTGTTCATAAATGTAAGAAACGATCACCTTTGATCCTAATAAACTTGAATTCGTTGTATCAATAAATACCTACAAATGTCAGTGAATATTTATTCATTGCCACGATGAAAAATGTATTTTGCCAATGAACGGGTTATTGATATAACGTACCACATTTTTTTCAGTGTAGAGCTCGTTGAAATTGCATGTCATAGTCATAGTTATAGCCCTTCGACCAAAATTTAGTCGAGATCTATATTATTACTATTTACGTATTAAAAACTACAAGACAAACATTTCATTTCATCTCCCCACCATTATAGTGACCAATCATAACTGCAACAAGGACGGAAAACTTAAGAACTTTTGTCTCTTCTTATCGGTATGTCTACCGAGCCATTAGAAATCTATATAGCAAATGAAACAGAAGAAGCAACCAACATTTGCTATGCTAAGGATAAAGGTATAATAAAAGAAATATATACAGCATACTAATAGTAAATTATACAATAGCAAGATTGCAACACTTATGCGGTAACAAAACTTGAAAAATAAATAAAAAATTAAGATTTAGTTTAAAATACTAACCGATTTTGCTACTTTCAAACTTTTTGATAATTTCAATATTGTCTCCAAAGCCACAGGCAATGCAATTCCATGGCGAAGTGTTACCGGCTTTTCCTAACCTCACTTTGCATAAGTACTTTTGTTTTTAATATCCCAACTGTTTCATCAATACATTAATTGTTTTATATCAGCATCTGACGAGCAGCAAATAAATTCCCCCAGTGCTTGAACAAAAATGAGAGTTGAAATTTCTGTAACCGTAGGCGAAAAATACTTCTACTACTTAATAATTTGTCAGTTCGGCATTGCTCGTTCAACCATCAAACGGAAACCCTTAGCGTTGCCTGCAGAATCTGAGTACAGTTTTATGTGAAAAGAAAAACAAATAAAAAGTTCAACACCACCCTTTATTTGAATTACCGTAATATGGGGTGGAAAGAAACAGTTTTTGGAGTTTGGAGTTAATATTCCCTTTATCGACAAGGAAAAAATTAGATAACGGTGTCACGGCTGATTAAAGAGAAATCATATAACGCAATTCAAAAAATGTCACAGTTTTTTTTTTTTTCAAAAAATTGTTTTGGCACGTAATTCGCTAATAAACAATGCGGGAGGCGGAAATAAACAATTAAAAAGAAAATTGAGGGGTACCAAAACTAGGTGAACAGAAACAGCCTACCGAGAGAAACAATAAGTGAATAGGAACATGAAAAGTGACTTTAGTTATTTACGAAAAATATTTAGTAGAAAGTACTTGATATATCATAATTTTCCACGAAATTACGTTAATGAGATATATTGACCTATGTCAGGACCAATTTACTAGCTTGATTTTTTCTTATTTTAGCACGTACAGTTTATACGGCGACACACACAACCGTGTGTTCAATGATTTTATATTGTGAAATATGCAATCTAAATCACTCAGAAGTTGAAGGCTGTTGAATGAATTAGCGATTCTTTTTTACAAATGCCTTTTGTTTCTATCCACCCTTCAGTTTCAATTCACCCCATTTTGCGGTACGCCTTGTATGCACAGCATTGACGTCACTGACTTTTTCACTCATACAAAAATGATCGCCTCTTGGACGATCCATCATTGTTATCTCATAGCCAAGTTGAAATATGATGTGGTTAATACATCAAACATTGCATAGTGGGCAGGTAGATCTAAAGTCAAGATATGGTTGATGTTGAAGGTTCTGGTGTATGCGTAGTATATAAACATGTTTGTATAGGATGGATAGATGACGGGACAGGAAAATGTCTCGCGTAAACTGATAAACCTTCTCTTCTACGGCCATAACACAATACTGCTCTTTCCTAACTGTTTTTGAATAAACAATGAGGTATATTGTATGTTCAATTTCATTTCCTTGCCCTTATCTGATAACACAATGAAGTCATTCATTATCACGTCTCCCATGGATGTCAAAATTGAAAAAAAAACAGAGCTGTCAGTACTCGTTACAGCTCTGTTTTTTTTCGGTGTTTTGGCATCGACTGCTATGGTCATTAGCCACGTGTTTTGGGTAGGCTGTGTTACTAACTCCTTGCGTCACTTCACGAACATCACTGTTGATTTTTGATCAGTGAATCGTGGAGGATTCAATTCTAGCCCTATAAAGAAAAAAAAGTGAAAGCCTACAAATATTCAAAATTTTAAAAATTTGAGACTAGTGTATTTTATATTCATAACAAAATACAAAGACCTTCACAGTACAAAGAGTTGAATACTTGAAACTTCCTAATTCTTAGCAATATTGCTATATACTGCTCATTGCTTCAGAAGATCTTCGGCAACAATCCTTATAGACCGTCAGCTATTAACAGATTTAGGTGCCCCTTTTTCGCATACAAATCTCGGATAGGGTTGAAAAGTATATCTATCGATTTGGAGTGAAATGAAGATATACATCGGCTCACTGAAACGACATGAAGTTGGAAATCAACCACGGTTGCATAAAGTTGTATTGAAGAGTCTATGAGAAATAAATTCGATTCCAAAAGTTTTCAAACTTTGGTCAAGTGTATGGTACATCAAGAAAGCAATAAATCTCAGTTTCCAACCTCTTTCGAATTTCAAGTTCTGCAAACTTGGAATTGTATTAAAATTATCATTTCATATCACGAATCAAGTTTGCAAAAATTATATTTTTTTTGATATATCATAAGAAATAATTCCAAAAGTTCTGCAAACTTGAAAGATACATCGGAAAAATATTCCGAACAGTTGTATAGATTTACAACCTTTTACGTTGACGGGAACATATATATTTTTATGCACTAGCGGGCGGTAAAGTACACTTTACCGCCCGGTTTGCTGGGCGTAAAGAGGCACTTTATCGCCCGCGGGCCATAATGCGCCCGCGGGTAAAGTGAACAATTTACTCAAATTTTCCATATATACGCACATCATTTCACGGAAGACCTACCACGAAACAATCAATTCAGTTCATTAAAGAAATACTCATTTAACAACATTTATTCATAATCTACATATTTTGGACCATTATAACACTGAAAATTAAAATTTTATATTAACTATGCAATTGTTACAATCATGAATATTGAGGGTGGGATATTGTCTTTTCTCTTGAAAATAATTATTCCCAATTGAAACATCCTCATCACTCGTTTTAGATGTGGATGGTAGGTCCAAATAATTATTTGGTATCGGTCCATCACCATCCCCGGCAATTTTTTTGGCAATATTCAATTTATTTGAAATCGATTGTTCAATGTACCTCTCAGCTACTGTAGTTGATTTCCAACCAGCGTGTCTTTTGATATTGGTGATACTTTCCCCAGCATCAGCCAATAAGGTGGCTGAAGAACGCCTGAAACAATGACCCGTATACTCTTCTGGGCCCGGTAGCTTCAAAAATGTTGCAATTTTTGTTGGAATTTGACCGAAGATATTCTTCCCAACAACTTGTTTTGTGCATTTGTTGTTCTTATAGAATATAAAAAAACGCCCATGTTCAGTATTTGCGGGACGTAGACTAGCATATCTTCTATAAATATCCAAATAATTAACTGATTGGTTTTCATTACTACAGATGGTGAATGTTCGTTGTATTTTAGTTTTTGACTCTCGAATTGTAATCAATAAAGCATATGTTAGGTCTTGAATGTCATCAAGCTTCAGATTTGATAATTCTTCTCTACGACAAGCACCATGTATCCCAAATATTAATGCAACCTATAAAAGAATCAATAAGTTTTTTAACTACTTGAAAAATATAGGTATGACATACCTTCATCATCAGATATACATTATCTGGAGCTTCTTTTAGAAAAAGTCCTATTTCATCTCTATTCAATATTTTAGATTTCTTTGGCTTATATCCTTCATTCTTCCGTTTCAAAAATGCTATCAATTTTGGGAATTTGCTTATGTTTATATTATTATACAAATTCAAAGTAGACTTCAACATCGAATAGTATGACCACAAAGAAGATGGTTTTCGATTCTTGGACTTCTCAAAAAAATATCCCAGCAATATATCTTCTGTAATCACCATCACATTATTTCCATTGCGCCATTTGATGAATTCATTATACGTCTTTTTGTAAAGTTTCTTCGACTTTGTTGGTAGCAGTTCGAGTTTTGCACTCTCAGCCGATTCCATAATTTCCATCGGTATGTATATATTATGTTCTTCATCTGATGATTCCATATTCGTGTTGAGTTAACTCACGTACTTTTTTGGATAAACATGAAGATGACCGTTTACCTTGTTTATTGAATTTGTTGCTAGACAACAGCCACCAGCTTGCTTAACAACGTCAGAATTAGTTGTGTATATACTGGGTATTCTGTGTACAGTTCGAATAAATGAATCTATTTCAGTATACAGAGATACTTATTGACACGATAATTGCGATATACATATTACAGTGTCCGCCAAAATCTTGGAACCATATGGGAAACTTTTATTAATAGTTTCTCAGAAAATGTCACTCTTCATAAAAGTTGGTTTTTCATGCTGTTCCAAGATTTTGGTGGACACTGTATAAACCGCTAGTGCATAAAATTTTGTATGTATCACGTGCGTAAAATGCGTTTATGGCCTTCGGCGTGTAATGGCCCTCGGCTAACGCCATCGGGCCATTATCCACGCCGCAGGCCATAAACGCCTACTTTACGCCCTTGATACATAAATAACTATTTTAATTCGTTGGGATTTTTTCGATCAAGGTGGTCTCGAAATAATTACAAAAGTTTTGAAACTTTGTTGCAAAAACATCTATTCTGATGTATTCACAAATTTGTAAGCTGTTACCTATCCGGAACTTCATGCAATTTGGAAAAATCTTATTTTATAATTTAAGTGTTTATTATAGAACAACTAGCATCTGATTGCTGTCAGTATCAAAGAATCTTGAGCATGGCTAAACACTGTAGGTACCTGTGGCTTTTCTCGGAACCCTTTCAGATGACGAGGCTTTCAGGATATCTATTGGACTGCGACTGGGTTACGGTATTTGTATTCCTCATAAATGTATATGTGGTAGTGAAGTGAACCAAAAAAGAACTCATGGTTTGAGCTGTTATAAAAGTGCAAGTCGTTTATCCAGACATTATCCAGTCAATTATATCATTAAACGTTCTATGGTATCGGCAGGTATTCCAGCTGTGTTAGAACCTCTTGGCACTAGCCGAGATGATGGTAAATGTCCTGATGGTATGACGCTGATACTTTGGAAATTTGGCAAACCAGTGGTGTGGGACTTCACTTGTGCTGACACAGTTGCAACGTCTCATTTAGCAAACACTTCTAAGTCAGCAGGAGCTGCAGCAATATCCAGCAAAAACAAGCATTTTGCAGCCGCATCAGAGGCCGCAAAATGATATTTTGCGGCCGTTACCCAGAGTGACGGCCGACAAACATTTTTACGGCCGTTCCCATAGTGACTGCCGGCAAACTGAACGCCACTACAGCATTTGACATTTCTGAAATATGACAATAACAATGTATTTCGAACCAAAAACTATTTCCAAATTCACAACAGAAACATACTTTATTTTTGATATATATTAACATTAATTGTACTGTTTATATTATTACCGATATTCATCCCTGAAGATGAAGCAACTAAATCTATTGTTTCTGAACAATCATTATTTACATTAGACAAAAACGTATTATTTTCTTTGGACATTAACATTTTGCGATTGACTACATTTGAACTAGATGCTACAGTGCCAGAAATTGCATCGGAAATTTTTTTCTTATTATGGATGGAATCCTCGACATATCCTTCCGCTACAGTAGTGGACTTCCATCCACCGTGGCGTTCAAGAACTGATATATCAGCACCTGTATTGGCAAGCAGCGTGGCGGAACTTCTTCTAAAACTGTGGCCTGTGTATGCCTCACTATTTGGTAAGCCGAGATATTTTGCAATCATACTAGGTATTTTTCCAATCGTATGCACTCCAACAACCTGTGCCGAGCACTTTCCATTTTCATATCTCAGAAATAGACGACGAATAGCAGTATGTTTTGGTCGAAGAGTTACATATTTATTTATAGTAAATTCTTATATAATCTTGATTAGTAATGGTAAAAACACGCTTTTGATCAGTTTTAGTATCAGGAACAGTTACTATCAATACAGTTTTGTCTTCCTGAATATCTTCGAGGGTCATTCTCACTAATTCATCTCATCGCAATGCTCTTGATATTCCCATTATCAAAATTACCTATAATAATAATTATTATGAATAAAACATCATACTTCACTTTTTTTCCATATTTATATACCTTCCACAGTAGATGATTTGCATCACTAGCTTGTTTGAGGAATGAATCAATTTGCTCGTGCGTAAAAACTTTTGATTTCTTTGCTCGATAACCAACTGACTTTTTCTTGAGGAATGGTACCAATTTTAAAAACTTCTTTACGTCAATTCCATCTCGTACGTTAAGCATAGTCTTTAACATAGAATAAATGCTCCATAAAGTTGAACTCTTCACAACTTTTGATCGCTGCATCAAATATCCTAATAATATGTTTTCTGACACCGTCTTGACATTTTGGTTGACACACCAATCTTTGAAGTTGCTGTAACATTTTTCATATTTCCGTTTAGATTTTTCGGGTATCAAATCAGAAAGTGCTGAGTCTATGAGATCTCTCAGCTCAGGAGGAGTGCAAGTAACTGAAATATCACTATCGCTATCGGACATCTTCACGACTTCACGAGAAATGTCAAATTGATTTGTATTGCTAAATATTTCATCTCCATAGAAACATTGTGATATTGAGGTGTAATTTTCTCTATTCGCGTTGAAACGCTGTCTTTTCTAAAGAGACATAATGTTTATTGAAATTATGTAATTTTCACGGTTGCACGAAAAATATTGTGTATACTATGGCCGCGAAATGTTTTCGCGACCTCGAGATTATCTTGTCTCGGCCGGAGCGGCCTCGGCGATAATCTCTCTCTCGGAACGCGAAAAAGCATTTTGCGGCCTTAGTATACAAATAACTATTTCCATCCATTAGCTGTCGAAACTTTTGGTGTCTCTGACCATGAATCTTTGTCTTTTATTCATGAAATTGGAAGGAGATTGGACCGCGCAAGAAAAGATAAACGTTCAACGTCATTTTTTATTCAAAGAATTAGTATAGCTATTCAAAGAGGCACTGCATCTTCCGTGATGGATACAATTCCTCCATCGCATCCACTGGATGAAATACTTTATCGTCCCAATTTTCCAACGAGATACATATTAGTTATCAAAAATAATCAATCAGTACCTTCCAAAAAGTCATTATTAGTTTCGCTATAACCTTCTTTGAATTACAAGAACAATTAACCTGTGGATTCTTCGTTGAACATTAGTGAGCATGCCATAATAAGAAGAGATTCCATTTCTACATTTGGCCTAAGAGTATTGAAGTATGTAGGGAATACCTGTTTTATGAAGAGCATGATTCAGTGTCTTTCGAACACCAATGTTTTATTGCAATGTTTCAAGAATGATTTTTGTATGGAGAATTTGAATACTACTACATCAAGAATAAAGGGAAATATAGTGAAATATGACACTATACAGCATATTGCAAACACCCGGACATCAATCAAGATTTTCATCTTGATATTATTTTATATTCAAAACGCTTTCGTATTTTTATAGTTCAATCATAAAAAAATGAGTCCAACGATATTTCGAAAGGATTCGTTGGCGATTCAAAAATTAACAAATCTAAAAAAAATTTCATGAATAATTGACGCTATCTTGAGATTTTTTATTCTGTTAATTTTCTATAAATAAACCTCTGTAATTTATCCTATATTCCACCATTCACCCCTATGTGTTGACATTTAAATTATTCATCAGTCAATTTCAAAGCAATATAAACATGATAACCCAGCACGTTTTGGCCTGGTGAGATTTTAATTTCATACGAGCATACAAATACCCATGAACTCGGGTAAACTTTGTAAGTGGCATTGAGCTGCGCAAAGATTTACTTTCCATTTCTCCATTGCAATGAGCAAAGCTGACTTAATGAAATTGATACTGAAATACTCTCATAGCAGTTAGGTTGGAGAAGGCAATGAAATTTCAAGTGTTTCCATGATAATTTCGAAATTGACTGAGGTTTCAAGGACGGCTGTCTACAAATCGCTCTTCTTCGAACTATAACGTTGACTGATATGGAAGAATAACAATAATCATCTATCTTCATTGTTCATGCCTTGGAAATTAGGATAATTCATCTATTTTTTGGTCTCTCTTAGAAGCACTTTCATCTCATCTATGCTTTCATTTATTTATTTATTCAATTATTTATTTATCAACGGGAAATTCCCCATTACGATATAATATAGCAAATAGGTATACTGTTAAAATGCGTTGACACTTACCACAAGCTGAGTTCTGAACCTAAATGGAGAAAGCAATTTGTAGAAATCTTCCGGACTTCCGTTGTCTAGAAACAAGGAAAATGTATTCTCTGCATGTTTTTGAGTCACGACGTTTCAACAGTTAATATATGTTGTCGTTACCAGGTGTGTGAATGCGACAAGACACTTGATAACGACAGAAGATGTTAAACAATTTGTTGAATGTATTTTATGTACGACAAATATATAATGTAAGTATTATACTTGTGGTTTTTACACTATAATGCCATATATTAATCCCTTAGGAAATAATGACGAGGGATTGATATAAATTAGGAGATTTATTCATAAAGCTCTTGATGAAATTTTTCTTTTGCATAAATTTACCTCATGACAAATACATTTGTTCATTTGAAATGTGAAATAAATAAATTAGACGTATTTGAAGTATTTTATACTACTCATAATAATGGCTATTATTCTCTCAGAATGTACTATACATAATACGAGATAAAATTATTCGAATGAAATAAATGTTAAAATACACTTAACAAAATGAAAAACCCACAAAACAAAAGGAAAAACAAGTACTGATTTTTCGTTCTCTCAAAATCTTCAATGAATTTTTCAATTGACAAAATGAGACCCCAAAGAAAAGCTACGGAAAGCTGTTTGCCTCACGTGCTGGGAGTTTAATCCGAAAATTAATTATACTGTCTTAAATATCTGGAGGGTAAATTGAAGTGTATAAGTTCGAGAAGTTCAGCACTGACGATTTTAAAGAGAAAGCATAAATCTAAATTAATTCTACTTTCCTCCAGATTTCTTAATACAAAAGCATACATGCGAATCGATATACCAGATATTTTCATGGACTCTTCTGATATACCGGGTGTCCACGGAAGGTGGTGTTTTTGAAGATATTGGAATGAGATTATAAAACATAAAACTGCATTTTTTGACAAGTGACTCAGCTTCATGCAACTTCCGGTCTCACCGGTAGTGATATAAACTTTCGATTTTTACATGAGACAGCCGGTATATTTTCACTTTTTTGTTTCCATATGACACTCTGAATACAACTACTATGTATAACTTATTACTCAGTTTTGATTCGGACAGGAGGACCACCTGCAGACTAGTTTCGAGGTTGTTGCCTCGTTATCAGTACAGGGTAGGTCGCCATAGAAAACCTCTGTTTCCCGTCCGAATCAAAACAACATTCTGCTATTTGGTTACAAGAAAGCACTTGCAATTGTTTTCTCCGCAATGAGGTATATTGCACAAGTATCTTGTTAGATATAATGCAATACCCGTCGAGGTATTAGCTAGGGGAGTAGTTGAACAGCATTGTAATTTGTTGGGAGTAAAAAGGTAAAATATCGGTCGGCAATGACTATCGTTTTAATAGATATTGTGTCGTGTGGCACTACCTAGCGAATGGAAAAAAACATGTTTCCTATTTTTTTTTTTTTTTTCAATCATTCTTCATCAAAATTTGCATGAGTCCCCCTGTATGGATACTAAATGAGGATTTATTACTCTGCGCCTTCAATTTACGGACCATTGCTGCTGTACTCTGCGTGTGTACGTTGAGCTTACAAAAAAAAAGAGAGAAGGCAATTCGTGAATGGTATAAAAATGGATTACTGAAGAGCTGACTTGAATAATATAAGACAGATGCATGATGTATGCGAAAATTATTGTCCGCTCACAAACATACACTGCGGTCCATAGGTATGGAATAAATACATTTTTAGCGTTATTATGTATTTTATCAAAAAATCCTGAAACAGGTCAATTTTTATTGTCAATTTGACAATTTACAGTATGAAAATATTACCCCCTTCTTGCACCCCCTCTGAATTATGAGCATCCCCTCAAAAATTTTACATGAGAAGGGGGGTAGTGTGGCACCTTTTTTGTAAGAGATTTTCATTCAGTGTTTAGCAATTCTTTGCGAGTTTTGTTGTATCGAAAAAACTAACCGTTACATGTACATTTGAAGGCAACGTCTGATGAAATTTTCTAAAGGCATCCATAATCCTAATAACTATTGGATTTTCATCATCATGTTACTCGTGAGTAGAGCTATCAACCCAAATTATTGTGGATTATTTTCGTGACACTCTGAATACAGGATGTCTCAATACGATTAAGAGTAAGACAGGGTATATCTTGGGATAGAGAATTGTAATTTTGGGGTGGTAAATTAAAATGATTAGAGCAGCTTTTTTGATATTATGTTATCCACTGAGCTTTTTGTTTTCGGATACGTAACATCAGATTAAAAATTATTGGCATTTCTATGTTCTTCCCGATGAAACGATTCTAACAAACTACACTTGTGGTCTAAAATGACTAATTGAAGAACTACAGGTACGTCAATATCCTTTGTCCTACGACGTTTTTTAATCAAATCTGAATAATTATTATAATTTTCTTTTAATCATGACAAAAAATATAGGACTGCCCAAATATACAGGGTGACCCTAAAATTAAGTAATTTGGCAATTGCTCGTTTCAGACATCGTGAGAAAAAGGATTTTAAAGTACTCGAAGTTCTTTGATTCAGACCACAAGTGCGAGAGTTTGTTGGAAATGCCAAAATATACAGGTTGTCCCATTAATAATTTTGAATTTGATGTCATGTGACCGAAAACAAAAAACTAATTGGGTAAAATAATATCGAAAAAAGCTACACCAAATGCTTCAATTTTCAACCTCGAATAAACAAATATGTACTGTTCTCCAAAGTCTCCAGTTCCCAGATATTTTCTCTCTTAATCATCGTGGGACACCCTGTATATGGCGTCTGAAATTCAGCGATAAAAAGCTATGGCAGTAAATCATAAATATCGGATTTTCTTGATAACACAAATCACACAAATCGTTTTATTTGTGTACATACTGGCCAGTCCAAGGAACAAAAGGGAGCCGCATGAATTACCAATCCCCATCGAGATAATGTTTTGGTTACCGAATATATGGGAGTAGTTACGGAAAATTTCTCAAGGGATGTTTCATTGAAATAACTGTTGTATTACGTGAGATCGATCCATTCTTTCAGTAGCGCTAGAAGTGCTATTTATACTTTCTGTCTGCAAAATCGTCATGATGAATTGAGGTTATTTTTAAAAGGTGAATTAGTGGATGAAATTTGAGAATGTCTGATTGGTGCAGAATACCATCTACAAATCCTCATAATAACGATACAAAAATATCTCAACGTGAATTGAGGGGATTTTGCATTAGGAAAAGTTGGATGTGAGTTAATGAAAATGATTAGAAAGATGCAGTGAAATATTGGGATGATGGAATGCTTCACTACCAGAATGTTGAAACATGAATTATTTAATTTTAGGTATATTATAGTACTAGGTTTACCTCTTTGCTTCTTTGATTGACGATTTTTTTATTTTGTGGAAATTCATGTTCACTAAGGATACACTAAAAACAATTTTGTCTATTTTCCACGATAATTTTATATTTGTTGACTAGTTTCGGTCATTACACCATTTTCGAAACTAACTAGATTACATCCAAATCTGAATATTTATACCTACATTGCCTAACCTAGGTTATACCTTAATTAGTAGCGGTATATCGATTTTCAGAATCAATATCAATAATAAATGAACAAAAACAATTAATTTGATAATGCAGGTATGGCGAATTAGGTTATAGGTTCAGGAGAGGACTATTGTTTAAATCGAGTTGTTCGTTGAGGATAATAGAATTGGGGTTTTTCTTTGACTTGTTTATTTCCATAGATTCCAACAAATTCATGATCTTCCACAAATGCGAAAAAGGGAAGGCTCCTGGCTTGGCTAGTTGGTCCGCCTGCTCGTTGTCTTCAATTCCTACATGGCTCGAGACCCACATTATCGTTATTTCCTTCTCAGTTACAAGACTCTCCCGAGCATCTCTGCACTCCCGAACCGGTTTTTATCTGGTTCTGGTTGCGTTCAGAGCTCGGATAGCGACCTGACTGTCCGAGCAGACATATACATGTCTCTCTGGACCGGACCTCAACTCTTCCATTCTGGTTGCCTCCAGGATGGCAAACACCTCCACTTTGGAAAACTGTTGTTAGAGAACTTAGCGCATAGGCTCTTCTCTCTCCGTTTTCCGAGTAAACTCCTGTTCCGGCTTGTCCCTCCAGCCCCTCTGTAAAACAGACCAAGCTTTCGGGGGGAAGTATCACTCGTTTCTCCTCCCACTGTCTCCTGCCTAGGATCTCTGCAGAGGAATTGTTGTTCTTGAATTTTTGCAGGCTGAATGTTCCAGGAAAAATCTCCCAAGGCAGTAGATGTGGTAGATTGCAAGGGGGGTTGTACAGGTAATACTTTCCTGATGTTGAAGGGCGTTAAAAAGGCCCTTCCAGGAACTTATGGTAAGTCCACGGGATATCGCCAAGTCTTTGTATAAATGCCACCACAGCCTCTCACCGAGCATGCGGTATGTAACCACATAAGAAGCTAGCCTTAAAAAGACTCTATTATTTCAAGGCCATGTTGCGGTGAGGCAAGAAATAATCCGTCCTTACCCGGCGACTTGAATGCTATCAAGTATCTGATAGCCGATTTGATTCTTCGATTCGTGAAGATTTTCCTAGGAAGGCTTCTGCTGGGCCGTTGGGATTGTGAACAACTTCTTTTAGACGAGCACTTCGCTGTTCAGTCTCCAAAGCCGTTTCAGATCCAGGCGAATACTTGGGCTTTTCTCAGGGTTAACAGTTTATCCTCCGTTCGATTTTCAACCGTTGGGGTGTTCTTTAGAAAGATTTTTTTGTAGACATTATGCTTTTCGACTTCCTTAGTATTGTACTGTTTTCAGTGTCCCAGTCTCTTAGCTCCACTGAAAAGTCTTTTGACTTTCTTTCGAAGATGGAATCTTATCCCTATGATCCTGCATTTTTCGCAGCCTTTATATTATCAATATTATGTCAAAATATTCGTTTCCGTGGATTTTCTTATTTCTTATTCTCTGTGCTATCTGAACATATATTATTTGAACTAGATATGTGTGAAGAAAATACTTGGTTAGAGTCACTTTTGAGTTGCAAATTAACTTCATTTGAAGCATCTATGGTTCTTCTTCAGTATCACTACAGCTATCATTACACACTTTCTAATTCTAATTAATGTCAGGGGTCGGAAATAAAGAACGGTCTGAACAGTTACTGTTCTGCACCCTTAAACTTTATAAATTTTCTATTCCGCAACAAAATCGAACCGTTATTCATTTTTATTCTGTATATTCTTTCCCTGACTTCTTCCATAATAATACCTGGTTTCCAAACCTGGTCTGAGTTGAAATATTTTGGCAGTTTCAATAGTTAATAATAATAATAATAAAGGTCTCTTATTTCCCATCAGTTAAATGAAAAAAAACAGGTTTCAACATATAAGTAGTGATGAGAAAAGGCCGGGGATCAGATGAGCTGCAAGCAGCCCCTGTTATTATTCCCAAGCCATTCCGATTCCGATTGATTGGACATACGTTGGCGAAGTTATTACATGATTGAACTACCAATTCAGTTGAGTTCACAGATGGTGAAAAATTATAATTTTTCTGAAACGAAAGGTGAAAAGTTCTTTAAAAGTAGAAATGGTAATTTAAGTACAAAAATAACATCTTAAACATCGTTCTTAGTTTCATCTTGATTCGCTGTTATCGAATCCTTAGTTTGTTGTAGCAGTTTTTATCATGAGTTCTGGAAAGTTGAATTGTTTCAAAAATTGGTTATGATC
This sequence comes from Chrysolina haemoptera, assembly GCA_958298965.1. Lineage (NCBI taxonomy): Eukaryota > Metazoa > Arthropoda > Insecta > Coleoptera > Chrysomelidae > Chrysolina > Chrysolina haemoptera. Next base: position 3,848,368 of record OY282590.1, on the reverse strand, counting down.
GCACTAGTTATTTCCCACGTTCCCTCATTACCATACAAATGGAATCGCTTGGATATTAAAACACAGAGGAAAATCAAGTGGTGAATATTTCATATATGAAGCAGTATGCACAGAAATGGATTGTCTAGATGCCAGCATCGGTGGGCGAAATATTTCATACACCGAAATATTTCATACACATTGGTGAATGGGGACCAAATATTGTGAGTAGTGGTAAAACAGTCATTAGTCCTTTACTCGTATATATTCTGTTAGAATTTGTCCAGAAACAACAAATTCAATTGTCAGACTTGAGACTTACCATTTTCATTTCATCCAATTCATAAAATATTCAAGTTTACAAAAACAATCGGTGACAACCGTTCAACAACACTCTGAATGAATTCACTTGAACAAATGGTTTGTATTCTGTGATCTGAAAAACATAAATAATATGATTATGAAAAAAATTACATTTTCAAATAACCGGATAAACTAACTTTCCTTTCCTGGGGTCAATCCTAGACTCGAAGCTTATCTGGACCGAACGTCTGATAAGGGCGAAGACTGATGATGGTCAGGCGCTCCTTTGGAAAAATTTGGGGTGAAACAAACAATCCCTTGTGCTATATTCAGCACACGGAGGAAGGGGTTTAGGATCGTCAATGATCTTCCTGGGAGAATGCCTCAGAAAATACCTACTCACGGAAAAAAGATGATGAAGCCAACCAACCGATCATCAAGACAGAGAGCGATATGGGATTCACAACTAACCGAGGAAGTGAAAGTGAAAAATGTTGTCACGTTTGTCGTTTTCCGTTTTTTTGGTGAAAACATTTATGTACATCGTTGTAACACTGACATTAACATGAGCAGTCAGGGCATACTGCTCCCTTTTGCCCCCCGTGGCGCCGCCACTGCTCATAACATTATGTTATCTCCATTTGAAATGATATCTTTGGAAAAAAGAAAAGATAATTCTTTATATCGATAGTCGTCGCCGACCGATGTTTTTACCCTTTTTACTCCCATATACACCTACTACGTAGGGTAATTGTGGCAAATACCTGTCAGAAAACAACTACTCCCCTGGCTAATACCACGACGGGTATTGAATTATATCCAACAGATACTTGTGCAATGTACCTCATTGCAGAGGAAACAACTGCAAGCGCTCCCTGTAACCCAAAGTATCTGTTGGATATAATTCAATACCCGTCGTGGTATTAGCCAGGGGAGTACTTCTTTTCTGACAGGTATTTGTGTATATGGGAGTAAAAAAGGTACGATCTCCCAAAAGAACGCTGAGCTTTGTTTCAGATATCTGAATGAATCTCTCAACCCGCAGAATCGGAGTGCTTCTTGATCTACTCGCCACCAGGTGGAGCGGCTTACACCCGTTTCATCAGCGCGAGACCAGATTGACCAAATGACGGAATTGTGGGATGATTCAGACAAGGAACAGATGGCTTCAAAGCTGTCTGTAGTGACCTACCCTGTACTGATGACGAGGCAAGAACCTCGAAACTAGTCTGCAGGTGGTCCCCCTGTCCGGATCAAAACAAAATTCTACCATTTGGTTACAGGGAGCTTTTGCAATTGTTTCCTTTGCAATGAAGTACATTGCACAAGTATCTGTTGGATATAATTCAATACCCGTCGTGGTATTAGCCAGGGGAGTAGTTGTTTTCTGATAGGAATTTGCCACAATGAGCCTACGTAGTAGGTGTATATGGGAGTAAGAAGGGTAAAAACATCGGTCGGCGACGACTATCGTTATCAAACGGTATCACAAAAGAACTCTGAGCTTTGTTTCAGATATCTGAGATAATTCTTTGTACAGAATTCTCAAAGTTCATCTTATTTCGAAGTGAATCTCGGGCATTTACAAAGTCTTGCGTTCCATTAACAGCAGGTGCCCAATTGAAGTCTACGAGTCGAATGGCCGCTTTTTATGTCAGAAAGTTCATCAAAAGTTTTCACTCAGTTCATACCAGACGAATTGACATTGAAATCAGAAGACGATTTTGAGTGAAGCAAATTATAGTGCGATAAAAAACAAAACGAAAGATTTCACGAATGGAAGTCTCGCCTGACGAAAAACGCATTCACTTTTCGATATCACGCACCGTTTGGTTTCCGAGTGGTAATTTGCGATCCGTAATTTCATTATTCGCAATAAAGGAAAAACTGTGTGCTAGGATCAATCAGAGACGTGGGGAATTTCCAGTCTAGTGAATAGCACTTTCGCAAGATTTATCGATGTGTCCGTTGATTATTTCGAAAAATAACGATCACTGAGAACGCCCAACATCCGAATACTTGTATGTTTTCTGAACAATCTGTAACACCAGGTGACAAAAATATAATAGATTTTCGGCGCATTGAAGTGAAATGGGTTAAAAAAATTTGGACGCCTTTTTTGTCAGCATAATCTAGTCAATCGGTGGTCGGAACTCCAGTTCCAGTTCAAAGTAAAGCGGCAGTCAGAGCCGGAACGAGGTCGTGGCGAAGAAGGCATTTGCCACGAGCGCAAACGACCAAGGGGCGCAACATTTTTGAATCAGTGAAGGAAACGGAAATTTATGACTTTTATTCTTATTTCTTCAAGCGAAAACAAAAAAAAAAACGTTTTTAACGAGGACGTTCTTGAGGCTTAATCCAGTACGATTGGGTTTTGAGACAAGAATCGATTGTAGCACCACCAAACTTGGTATGCTAGTAGTTGGAAGCATGATAAACACGAAAAACGGGGTTGAACGCCGATATGAAATTTCACGTTCACCCTTACCCGCCGCTGAAAATTCTGGCGGAGGCGAATATTTGATTGGTGATAATTATGCTAAAAATGATCGGAGAAGAAAAAGGAAAAGTTCATATCGTTTCTGAAGCCTCCTACTTTCTCATGCAAATATAATATGCGAGTATTTGAGTACCTAAAATGTGTTTTGTCGCACTTCACGGAGATGTTTGCGGATGTTCCGAAAATCATGAATAATTTAGTAAATATGGAATTATTATACTAAAGCATCAACCTATACCCTTTTTGGACTATATGAAACAATTTTAAAGTAGTGTGATAGGTCCCACCTATACATGCCAAAAAAAACTTTGTTTTATTCCTGCCTCATATTCAACTTACCCATAAAACAGGCATTCTCTTCAGTGAATGTTGAAAATAATCGCTTATTCATATCCTGCATATATTTATTTAATAACACTATTGTGAAGTACAAACCTCAAGCTTGAAATCACATACTTCATTTTTTATGTAGGATGTGTATGAGCGGTTATTTTCAACATTTACTGAAGAAATTGCCGGGATTATGGGTGAGTTGAAAACTGAGGCAGGAGTAAAACCCAGTTTTTCCTTTGGCACGTATAAGTGAAACTTGTCTCACTAGTCCTAAATCGTTGCATATGGTCCAAAGAGGGTACTGATTCCTGCTTCAGTATAATGATTTCATATCAACTAAAATATCCATGACTTTCGGATCCTCCGTAAATATCGTAGAAGGGTTATGTGAAGTGGGATAAAACACATTTTAGGTACTCAGATACTCACATGTTATATTTGCATGAGAAAGTAGAAGTCGTCATGAAATATAAAACAGATGCTTTTTGCAGGCGTAGTAACATTTTAGGAAATCAAAAATATCAATGATCTCAAACTGAAATCCCAACAGATTTTGGGATTCACGAGAAATTTTGTAAACCCATTGTAAATCATTGAATCATATTGTTACTTCGTTTTGATTCCTCAATTTCAGATTGAAATCGAGCAAACCACTGACAGAAAAAGAAAAGTAATGGCATTACAAATTACAATGCCATTATTTGCGTATTTATAAATACTTCAGGTACATGTCGAATTCGTTATTTATTTCATCACTGATTGATCGTTGCCATCGTCGATACATGTCCAGATATCCATCGATTATTTATGCCAGACTAATTGATGAAATGAGCTGTTGAAATGGATAATCAAATTTGATTGGCAGTGATTGATTGTTTTGGACTGTTTTATTCATCTCCCTTTGATACTGTCTCGTTTGAGGTTGATACAATTCTTGGGATAGGATTGGAATGAATCGGTTTGGCACTAAAGAATGATAAAATATTTCGCTTGATGAATTAGGGAGAGAAGATTGAATCCGGATTACTATTCGAATGTAGGAGTGATGGATATATTGAGGAAACTGTTGAAAAGTCAAGAGAATAATTAATAACCGAGGATAATCGATCAATTTATTTGCCTCGCTGATGTTCACAGTAAGTTTTCGAGTATTCGTTCTGAGAAGATAGATGTTCATGATGATAAAAATAAATAAAAAATATGTATCACACAAAAGACTATAGTCTAATTATGAACTTTCTTTTTACAAAGTATAATCTATCACATCATCGAAGTTCAGTGATTCCCTTTCGATAAAAGAACTGAAATGGATTTAAAATTTTCTTGTAATAGAGTATTCCGCTGATAATTTTTTATTCGTTTGAGAACGAAAAATGATCTTTCTCCTCTTGTGTTACAAATGGGTATACTATAGTTAAAAAAAATTTCAAATTAGTTTCAACATAGAAAGCTATTCTGAGCGAAGCTATTAATTTACCTGTGTCAGCAATTCTCTTCAATATTTCATGCTAATAATTTTCTTCTCGTTTTTTTGGGGCGACACATAGAAAATATATGTGTCTGAACATATCTTTCGACTCCTCTCAGAGTATATTGCCACTCTCGTTTATCTTTCGTAAACTGAAAGTTCTGGCGGAGCCAAATATTTGATTGGTCATAAATCTACTAAAAATGATCGGAGAAGGAAAAGGAAAAGTTCATATCGTTTCTGAAGACTCATACCTTCTCATGCAAATATAATATGCGAGTATGTGAGTACCTAAAATGTGTTTTGTCGCACTTCACGGAGATGTTTGCGGACGATCTGAAAATCATGAATAATATAGTAAATATGGAATTATTATACTGAAGCAGCAACCCATACCCTCTCTGAACTATATGCAACAATTTTAAAGTAGTGTGACAGGTCCCACTTATACATGCCAAAAAAAAACTTTGTTTTACTCTTGCCTCATTTTCAGCTTACCCATAAAATCGGCATTCTCTTCACTAAATGTTGAAAATAATCGCTTATTCATATCCTCTATATATTTTTAATAATACTATTGTGAAGTGCAAACCTCAAGCTTGAAATTACATACTTCATTTTTTATGTAGGATGTGTATGAGCGATTATTTTCAACATTTACTGAAGAAATTGCCGGGATTATGGGTGAGTTGAAAACTGAGGCAGGAGTAAAACCCAGTTTTTCCTTTGGCACGTATAAGTGAAACTTGTCTCACTAGTCCTAAATCGTTGCATATGGTCCAAAGAGGGTACTGATTCCTGCTTCAGTATAATTATTTCATATCAACTAAAATATCCATGACTTTCGGATCCTCCGTAAATATCGTAGAAGGGTTATGTGAAGTGGGTCAAAACACATTATAGGTACTCAGATACTCCCATGTTATATTTGCATGAGGAAGTAGAAGTCTTCAGGAACGATATGCACTTTTTGTTTTTCTTTTACTATAATTTTTAGCAAAGTTATGACAAATCTAATTTTCGGCCCTGCCTGAACTTGCAGTGGCGGATAGCGCGAGTATGAAATGACGTCGGCATTGAACCACGTTTTCTGAGAAAACGATCTTATTTCATAAGGTATTACTGAAAATCATTTTTGTGGAGAATTGAATTATCTCTCAACCTATCGAAATCGTTTTTTGATAAATCTTATATTTTCTGAAATAACAAAAAAAATTATATTTTTAGGTTCCACCCATAATTTTTTGGTAAACAATATTTTTTCTAATAATACCTAATGTCGAGATGTCATGTGCCAAGTTTCAGAGTGCTACAATTAATTCTTCACTTTTTGCTCGAGTTTGTCTGTCGTTACTGGATTATTAAGCAATCTGTACAGTTCTGGCTTTCCTGACTGATACGCCAACCAACAAACTCATGAAAAATAATAAAAGCGTATCGAAGCCGAGACTATTAAAACCAAATTAAGATTGATCAAGCATCGCCTGTCACACTAAGTTAAGCACGTTTCTCGGCACACTTGATATTCGTCTCCAGTCTTGCTCCAGAATTGAAAAGTCACAATTGCTCTCCGAGTAGTATTGAATCGAATCAACTTTTTTCAGCTAATGTAATACGCCCAGCTGGGTCGACTTGTTTATTCAGAAGGTGAGGGGCGATTTGAATAAGGTCGGAGGTTAGTTCTTCGAGAAGTAGCTCGGTGTTGCTCATTTCCATCTCCAGGTGTTGCACGTTGTGTTTTATGTTCTTTATGGCCCATTAAGCAATGAAGGTCAATTTGAAATTGATGGTTAAATCAATTTTACTAGCAGCATCCAGGATATTTTCGATAGTGTCAATAACCTAAACATATAAAACAAGATGGGTTAATTACACTCAAAATAACTCAAAAACGGCTGGACCGATTTTAATGATCACTTGTTTGTTGGATTCGTTAAATCGGAAAAATTAACAGTCACATTTTTTACAGATTGTTGCAAATTAAAGAATTTTCCCGCGAGTTTGCCAAAATAATATACAGTGAGTTTCAAAATGTTGGCACCATATGGAAAACTTTTTTATTATGTATTTTTCAGAAAATTTATTTTGTTCTTCATAAAAGTTGGTGCATTACTACTACTAATTTTTGAATCTCCTGGTATATCGCAACGAAATTTGGAAGGCTCAAATAGGAGATAAAAATCTACTTTTTAATTGGAAAATTCTTGCTAAAAGTTCCAAAATGGCAGCTGAGCGCCATCTTCAATAATTTTTTTAAATAGAACACCCGGTATATCATTGCATGATCGGTTAGGGACGATCATAAGGAATCCAACAACACCAAGTTTGATGCTACTATGTCCAAAGACTATGGAGATAGCGCCTATTATTTTCCCCATAAGCCGAATGAGTGTGAGAGTCTGCGACTCCCACAGAGAATTGTATTTTTTCTTTTTTTGTCCGTATAGACAATGGAAGTCTAAAATAACCTTACTAAAAGCGACCAGTTTTACTTCAACCCAGCTGTCGAAGACTTGGAATATTTGATAATATTTTCCCACTAAAAAATTACTACTTTCACCCCTCGTACTTTTTTTCGACTTTGACCATAATATATTAAATATCAAAGAGTTTTCAAAGGGCGCAGAAAATGACAACTCTTTGATTTGCTGTACTTTCGATTTCTTAATTTGCTGACATCAATAAAGCCCTTCACGTTTATTGTCATCTTCAACATGAATAAATTGCCCGTGAAGATGATGGTTTCATGGTTGCATAAAGTTCTTGGAAAGAGGCAAGTGACACATTTTCTGAGAATGAATCTTTATGTTTCTCTCTCCGCCATTCCATCAGAAGATTCTATGCATGTTCGTATTGATACCGAGATTTTTCTCATGGTGTAATGTATCGTGGGGTTTCTTACTTATTTGCTCGAAAATTCACTATGAAAATTCTAGGTAGTTGGTGAATATTACAATATGTCACTCAATAAACTCAATAACAATATACATTTGCAGTGAACTCCACTTGTAGGAATACAATATGACGCTTCAAAGAATCAATAAATGAAACATCTGGCATTTCTTCCGAAATTCGAATATTTATTAATATATTGAATACAATAACAACGGAAAATGCAACACCATAGCATCTGAAGATTTGTTATTTATTCAATCAAAACTTCTAAAGAGATGCGTTTGATTGTGGATATCCACTCTACAACAAATAATATCGGAGGGGTAATGGAATTGAAAAGATCAGAAACGATATTCACCGATTACAAAAAGGTGGCTCTAGCTAAAGATGTACAGCGTAGTCCTAAAAAGCCAAGATTTACAGGAAGGGTAGCTTGAAGCAAGGATTCATTAGTGAAATCATTGTTTGTGACAAACTCCACCGTGATGTGAAGTAAATTATCAAATTTATCATATCGTGGCTCACTAGTCCAAGTGGAGGAACATCGAAGTGTGAACATACAATTTTTAAAATAAAACTGCAACATATTTGTTCATCAAATCAAGAAGTCAACAATTGGAATGATTATCGTTCAGCTTCAAGGTGTTCAGATAGTGTCAGATACTGAACTCTTAGAGATGAGTGCACCAAAAAGACTCCTTTCTGTCTTATCCATGATGTTTGCACTAGATGCTGATTTCAAAATAATAGAATACGAAACGTTTTTAGAACTCCAAAGAGTTATCAACTCGCATTTATCGAAAGTCAATTCGTGTCCAAGAAGTTTTGGAAATCCTTCGAAACAATGTCTTCAGCAGTTCAACTTCTCTTGTTTCTTTCGTGACCAGCTCGTTGTCAAAAAATGCAGATTCCTTTTACATGTTACTGTGATTTTTTGGGTATTGTTTGTTGGGCTGAAGTTGAGATGGTGCTCGTGGTTTAGATAACGCTATACTACGTTCGCAGTCTCAGATTTTGCATTGATATGGTGATTCAATTGAATAATTTGTAACAGACATTAGTTATGGTCTGCAGGGACCTACCCTATACTGATGAGGGCAAAACCCAGAAATCGATCTAAAGGTGGTCCAAATATTTACATTACCATTTCCATGCAACTAGCATTTTTCGAGTCGTACAAAATAAAACTCATCTATGTCAAATATTTGTAAGATTTGTCTAGGGATCCCTATGCAATGGTGCAGTAAAATTCATTGAACCCAGGGTGTACAGGACTTTCAATCATCATACGATACTTTCCTCTTAGATCATTTATTATTGACAAATTTTCTTTAACCTTTTGTTTTGTTGATTCAAGTCTATTCTTATAGTACATTTATTTCGTATTCCTAATATTAAATTATAATATAGAATAGTATTTTTTTTTGTAGTGTAGAGAACTTACATTTTTGGACGAAATCGTCAATCCTTTAGTCATCCAGGACTTTTCTTTGGACTTCTGTTTGATTTTCTTATATGGAAAAGATTTATCAAATATGCAGGCCAACTAATCATGGAAAGCACGAAAAGCATGAAGGGGGGTTGATGGAGCGGAAGGGGTGAGAGTATTGAGATTCACTCATTCATTATTTTGGTTTCTCCGACCTGGTCTCGAAAAAGTGTTGGCCATTCCTTTAAATCTTTTCATTTTCTAAATATTGAATATTCCCAATGGTAACTTTTGTATTCGACACACTGTCTGTATATAAATTTTGTTGTTCGTCAATATGTCAATATGTTTTTGTGGAAAATAACAAATCCCAAGAACGTGACCATAATGAAATTTACATTTCCATTTGAAGGGCAGAAACGGCATGGAAAGCCATAAAAGCTACGGAACAAATAATTCATGAAATCGGACCATAATAAAACAGTTGTTTTCGTCGTTTGAGCGTGATGGGGCTCACCAGACTTCGAATGCAATTTACAAAACATGCCCATCAAGTTATTCTTTCAGTTTGAAATATAATGCATAAAATAAGAAAATCGACAATGGGCATTTTCATTATTTTTAAATAATAGTATTGTATACCTAGGCGGTAAAGTGGCATTTTTCAGGGCGTAAGAAGATATGGAAAATTGAGGCGCAGCCGAGCCTGGCCACTTCTTGAGGCCTGAAAAAGCACTTTACTGTCGTGGTTTACACATTATTTTTTATCCTACACAATTATATTTGGTAATATTTTTTCTACAAAAATTTTATTTATTGAAAAACTGACAAGTTAACTTCAAACAAACATCAAATATGACAACTTATGATTTAAAGAATTTGCAGACATTGACAACTACTAAAAATTTATTTTTGTACAACTATCATTAAAAATGACGTTTCAATTTATTGACAAAATCACTTTCAACACTAGTGCTGAAAATACTTTTAACACTAGTGTTAAAAGTGAAATGACAGATGAGATGATGGATACTCAGTAATATAGATCTCTCTAATAGAAACACTTTAATCAGAAATTATAATCAGAGCATCTACTCAAGAAGAATTCAATTATAAAAGTTCACACATTTATTTAGCCGTTTGTGCAATTGGTAATACTGATTCCTTTTGAAGTTAAAAACGAAGTAGTATTCAGTACAACTGACAAATAATGGCATTCATAAATGAAGTGCTTTGTGGTTAATTATAGTTGGAGCCTCTGCCTGTCTGCCTTGTAATCCAAAGATCGTGTGTTCGAATCCTTATGGATCTCAATTTTGTTTGTTTTTGTCTTACTAGCAATAACTGTTATGCGAAAAAATGTGTATGATACATTTGGTAAAAGTGATTTTATTTTGCTCGTGAGGTTGCTCCACTCGCTAACGCTCGTTTCGCAATATTCCCAACGCACAAAACAAAATACCACTTTTAACACTTGTATCATAAATAACTATTTTATACTGACGTTTAATAGCGTCGCCACCTAGCGTGAAAATGTAAAATTTATTTTCTCTTTCCGTAAAGCCGGTAAAATTCAACTTTCTCACAGTGTAGGATAAAAACACTTTCTTCCACATGACATAACGGAAGTCAGTTTATGAAATATAGTCCAGTCGTTAGAGGCTTCTTCCTCTAACCAGGATTGCAGTTGATGAAATTTGACATACTAGTAGATATTGAGGCGGAGAATCGAAAAATCGAAGAATCCTTGCTGAAAAATGGCAAAAAAGGGGTGAAACTACCCCATGAAATTTTTATTCACGAAGGCGTATTTTTTTCTGAAAAATAGTCCTGCCATTAAAATAGTCCTGCCATTCGAAAGAACGGAAAACTGTATACACGAAATAATCATTCATATATCTAAGATTTTTTTCTGCTGAGTTTGAGACATTTTCTGCCAGTTTCTGCACTGAAATTGAGGATTTGAAATAAAGTGGAAAAATATCTCGGAAGGTAATATACCAAATGAAAGTACAAGTCTGAACTTTCGTTTTATGCACAATAACACCAGCGGAATCGTTTATATAAAAAAAATAATGTTGCAAGCCAAAACCAAAAAAACATCATGCATCCAGAGGACAATGGAAGTGATTTGAAATTAGGATAATTTAGAAGATTTACAGATTAAAAGGGCTAGGCCAGGATCAACCTGGATGAAACAATTCTAATAGAACATGTTTTATGGTTATATGTTGGGTCGGTGGTCTGGCGGTCTAAGGCGCAGGCTGTTCGAAACTTCAGTATAGCGGTAGTCGGTTCGAGCCCGATGTATGTACGAGGGATTTTTTCTCAATATCTGAATCGATAGACGACCTCAGTCCTTGTTGAAAGCAAGCCTATTTTGTGTTGTCTAGATGCCAATCGATCTCGTCTAGTGCTAGCTTGGAGTGCACGCCGGCCACCCGAGGTGGTGCTGTAGGTTTTCCAGGTTTTCCTGCAGCTGAAAGGTGAATACGCCACCATAATCAGTAAGTCGCCCCGGAGCGCCACGGCAAATAATAAGAATGGCCGTCCTCTACCCGCACAGGCTATGCCTTTGGGTACGCACTCTACGAGTGTTTATGAGGGAGTATTATTATTATTATATATATTCGTTCCACAATGGAAAATTTATGGATAATACCTAGTCCAAAACAAATTCATTTGAGGTTATGTATGTTCTTATTAATTAGGTGATCAAGGAAAGTTAACTCAACCAAAAATCTATCAGTTTTCTGGCGAAAAAGTGGTAGGGTTAACATACCGCAATTACGAGAATTAACGAATAACGTCAAAGTCATATTTTGATACGATTCGATAATATATTCTCAAAATATTCAAAGGGAATATTAAAATAAAATAAAGCATATTTGAACATTGTCAGAAATTTCATAGAATATTGAAAAGGGGAACATTCTCCATGAAAATTGAAAAATGAAAAATGTGATTTATTTATAATATCTAACAGAAAAAAACTACTTCCCCGGCAATAGCCACGCTGGACATTAAACTACATCTGATAGATATTGTGAAAAGACTATTACTAAAAATAAAAAATCTGAAAGTGAAAATTCGCATTTTCATTCAGATAGTTGATTTTTTTAATTTTCTCTAGTTCTCATTGAAAATTCATTAAATAAGCTAAGGAGAATTTTATTTAAAAATATCACTCACAAAAATCGTTCATTTATGTTATGTTGCCCTTTTGTTTACGCTTTTCCGTAAAATAATGAAATTGCACACAAACCGCACAAAAAGTGAACTTTTTGACAGTTGCAAAAAAAACTTATTCAATTAACTGAAAACGTAACCTTATTGTTGTGTTGTTATGAGAACACATTATTTTGAAGCCTGATCCATTATAGAATCATGGCTGTTTTTGAATCTGGATCAACAAAATGTTGCTCGGTAAATCAGTGTATATATACAAAAATGTTATGAAATTGATTGAACAGAAAATTGAAAAGCCAAGTGGTCCTGGCATTTGATCGATATATCACACACTTGATGGGCGCGTTATAAATTGAACGTTTCTCAGAATAGGAGAATTATGCAATATAAATAAGTCATCAAAGTTTGACGACATGTGATGGACAGAAATAACCACGTGAACAATAACAATGACTTCGATTTATAGGAAAATCCTTAAACTATTACTATACAGTACGGAATTGATAAAATATCCATACGGAGTTATTGAAGGAATTCTGTTGACAATTTTCTTCATGTTATATAAACCAATCAAATGCCATCATATCTCATGTCAAACCAATGAGAACAGGCCCGTGGTATATTCAAATGGTGTTTCGCCTCTTCCTGTATACATTTCCATAGTTACGGTTGAATATAGAAACGTCAGTTTGATGGTTCAACTCTTCAGGTAACATTAATTACACAAGATGAACTGTTCCTGCAATCCACATTTAGTCCATAATATATAGTCCGGGAGGGTTTTCGTAGCCGACGAAGCGCGACGGGATCGCCCAAGTTATTCTTATGTATTTTGACCCGCTGAATCCGAATTTTGAGGGTGATAAGCCGTGAAAGCATCCGGAAAATTTTTATGGGCGATTTTCCGAGGGAAATCGAAAAATGCATTTTTTCCAAAAACAAATGATGTCATAATATTCTGCATAAAATTCTCTACGAAAAAGGTATTTACAAGTTTTTCTTGAAAATTCACCGTTTTCCAGTAAAACGTGCTCGAAATTCGGACCTTAGGAGCAGCACTGTTAATTGCTATTATTGTCAATAGTTTAGCGAATAATAATAATAATAATAATAATTGATTTTATTGGTAGTAAAACATACATACAATCAAACATAACATGAATATCAAACTCTTAACTTGGCATGTATGAATACTATCAATAGGCAGGATTCAGTTTCTCACCTAGTCATAGACTAGGTTCGAGCTTGCTCTTCCATCCAACCAAAGACAGAGACAACGAACAAAAAAAAAAATGAACATCATTAATTGAACAACAAAAAAAAAAAAGTTAGTACAAAATATATAAATACAAAAAATCAATGAAAGCCAGAACAATGAGTACCTATAGTAATATTAATGAAGATTAGGCAATTTGTTTTCCAGCAGAAGGTATTTAAGTTTACTTTTGAATGCGTTGATGGAAAGTGATTTGAGGGAAGTCGGTATCCTATTGTATAGCCAGGCAATATAATATGTGCAAGAGCCACGAAAAAGAGATGTTCTGTGGATAGGGGGCGTGAGCAGGTGTTTAAATTTTAGGTTCAAGTTATGGACGTCCGTTCTGTAACTTATTTTGTCGTGAAGATAACTGGGTTTTGTAGTCGTAATTATTTTATGAAAGAGTGTACTGGCGTGAAAAATTCGTCGTGTTTCCATATCCATCCACCCAAGAGTTTTTAAATGGTGTGATATATGTTGGCGTCTACTCGCTCCCGTAATGAATCGTATGCAAGAATTTTGTAAAACCTGTAACCTGTGTTTATCAGTTTGCAATAAATTCGGTCCATATACCACATCTGCGAAGTTAGCGTGCGATAAGACTAGAGCATCGCATAACATATTTTTCGATTTTTTATTCAATACTTCTCTGTTGGAGTAAATTAATTTCAGATTGCAATATCCACGTTTGAGAATATGCGACGTGTGCAGAGAGAATCTAAGTGAATGGTCTAGGAAAATACCTAGATTCTTCGTATTATCTTTAAAGGGTAGTAGCTGATCCTCAAGAAATATATTTATGTTGACAGCGTGTCGTGTTCTCATGGCTGCTCTGCCAAAAATATTTTTCGAAATTTCTATAAGACCTTTCAGATCTTCATTGATTTGTTGACAAGCTAAAATGATAGATTTTTCGTCGAAGTGTTTATAAATTTGTGTATCATCCGCGTAGCTATGAATATGTGTGTGTTGCAAGCATTCTGGAAACTGGGAAGTATATATTACGAATAGGAGAGGGCCAAGAATTGAGCCTTGTGGAACACCGTTTCTTGTGGTTAGGAAGTTTGATTTCCGGTTATTCAGAATAACACATTGTGACCTATCAGAGAGATAATTGTTCAGCAGTTTCACAACATCTTCAGAAAATCCGAGATATGATAATATACACAAAAGTAGGGAGTGGTGAATTCTGTCGAAGGCCTTTGAATAGTCTATCAAAACCAATATACTGAGTTGATTGGCATCTACGGCAGTGTGTATATCGTCTACTACTTTCAACATAGCTGTTGTGCAGCTGTAATCTGCACGAAAGCCTGATTGAGAGGAAGGTAGGTAGAGGAATGACGACTAGTAATCGTTGGAATTGGAAAATTCTGAAACGGTTGTGGAGAAAAACTATTTTCCAAAGGCACAACAAACCCCTCCAGTTGATATTGAATGACGTGTTCATTATAATATTAAATTTCGTAGATGAAACATTAGAGAACTCACACCTTAGTACACATTAGTACACCACACCTTATGTTCCCTGAGGCATACTGAATTTAGGAGAAACATCAACTCTGACTATCTTTGTCTTAGTTGTAACGATGTTCTCAGATAATTTCAGAATGTTTCTTTACCACAAGATCGAAGAAATGTAAAGGACCTTATCCCAGTTTGTTGTAAAAGTAAACTCTCATTAGATTATATATTAGGGACTTTCGTGCTACAAGCCTCTACACCGCGACCTTTTCAGATCTATTGTGTTTGTCCTCGATATCATTTAGAGTTCTTTGTCTAGCCCTGTCTTCTTTACGAGACTCCACAGGCTAGTTTTCAGAACTCCCATGAATCTGGGAGCTCTTGGTTTTTCTTCTCCCAGTGTTAGAAACCTTTGCCTTGATAAGCACTCGCAGTGGCATAGTATGTGTACTGATGTTTCCTCTTCTTCCTGACAGAACCTGCATAGCATTTCTTCTGCCAGGCCTATTGTACTCATATGTTTGTTGAGCCTACAGTGCCCTGTGAGCGGTCCTACAACTATTCTAGTAGTGTTCCTCTTCTGGCTTAGTAGGTAGTCTGTGAATGTTGGCTGCGGTTGTTTGATAAACTCTTTGGCCTGTCTCATCCCTGGTGCATTGTTCCACCATTCTTGAGACTTCTGTTGAATCCATGATTTGGTGTTTGTTTTTAGTACAGCTTTTGCTATACCGCAATACGGTTCTGGGCCATTCAGGGCCTTACTTGGTCCTTCTCGGGCTAGTGTATCGGCCTCTTCATTGCCTCTATAACCTGTGTGTGCTGGTACCCAGGCTAGTGTCAGTCTGTTCTGACTGCCCAGCTCTTTTAGGGCTTCTATGCAGTCCCAAAAAAATTTTGAGGTAACTTGCATTGAGTTGACTGC
Organism: Chrysolina haemoptera; assembly: GCA_958298965.1. Lineage (NCBI taxonomy): Eukaryota > Metazoa > Arthropoda > Insecta > Coleoptera > Chrysomelidae > Chrysolina > Chrysolina haemoptera. The sequence continues at coordinate 3,832,628 of OY282590.1, read as the reverse complement.
TTTTATCGCAGCTTGGCTATCTGAGTATATGGCAATGTTTTTTCGTGAAAAATCGTGCCTTATTAGCTCGAAATATCGTCGCATGTTTGCCCAAGCTCAGTGAGATTTTCATCTTCGGCTTGGTTCCGTAAATGCCGGCTCCTGCACCTTCATCCGTTTTGGAGCCGTCCGTGTATACAGCGATTTCCGCATTGATGGGAGGCCCCTTCTTCCACGCATCCCTGTCCGTTATACTTGTCTTGAAAGTTTTGTCAAAGCTATATCTGGGAAGAATGCTATCTGATGGCATTCTTGTAACCGGGTCGTTATCCAACTCTTCATATAGCTTGTTGTAGTCTCTCCCGTGCATATTGCTAATGGGTGCTTGTCCTCTAAGCAACCTGCTCGTGACAGACCTGGCTTCGGCTTGGATGTATATGTGTAGTGGAGGTAGGTTGAGCAAGACCTCTAAGGCGGCTGTTGGGGTAGTTCTCATGGCCCCGGTGGCACTCAGACATGCTTGTCTTTGTAGTCCTCCAAGCCGTCGAACCACTCCTGCCTGCTTGGTCTTTGGCCACCATACCACCGACCCATACATTATCATGGGTCTGATAACTCTGGCGTAAAGCCATGTAGTCATTTTTGGTTGTAGCCCCCAATTTTTCCCGCACATTCTCCTGCACAGATTGAAGGCTACAGTACTTTTTTCTATGTTTTTTTTGTAGGTGTTGATTCCAGGTCAACTTATGGTCGAAGATGACTCTCATGCTTATAGAACGATTTATACCCTCCATCAACTCGTGAGATTTTCGAATCAAATATGTAACATTTATGACCCTATGCATAAGATAGTGACTAGACGGCATCATATATCTCGAATCTGAAACGTTTGACTAAAAATAGCAGATACTGAAGCTCCACTTTCAAACACCTCATTGTTTCTAAACCCCATCATCCACCGTTCATCCACCGTGGGAATCCTTGGAAAATAACGTCTAGCCTGCAATGTCATGTTAGGAGAGATTTGGCATTCACTCTGCTGCAGATACGATAACGTTGATCGGATAATCCACGAACTAACTGAAACACGATTCTCAGCTGGGATATTAATTGAGATAACATTAGTTAATGGAACCTATTAGTGCAGTCGTTGAAGCGAAATATACGTTATAAATGGGTGGTATGAATAAAAGCTGGAAAATTCTTATACAATAAGTTTGTCTCTCTCATAACTCAACAAAATGAATAGGTCTGTTTCAAGAAATCCAAATAAAAGCATTTGAATAAGGTTTATTCACATGGCCCATTATATGCCCCATGAATCGGCATGGAAAATTCCGAACATAAACTGTTACAGTTCGACAAACCTAGCTGAACATGTGAAATTGCCTGTACTTACGTTCATGTTGAGTGCCTTTTCAGCTAGGTAAATAGAACTGTAGTAGAGGTCCCATATATCATGAAACCACAATAATCCGTTTTAGAGTGACATACCTTCACCCCTAAAAAATCACCCCTTTGGTCATAAAGCTTGTGTTCGCCTACAACTCGTCAACCGCTAGAAATATCAAAAACTTATTTATAACAAATAAGACAGCTTCATTCATTTCCTAAAAGGCAGTTCTTCACCAATTTTTCTGTATAAGCTGTTAACGACAAAATCGATGTCGAAATTTTGTCAAGATTCCCAATATGGATTTGCGCAATCTAGGATGAAGTATCAAAAAAAAGGTGTTAAAAAATTCTTGCAGTGTTTGTCATTTCAAATGGTCATAGATATGTATACCTATGTAATAAAGCATGTCAAGTCTAAGTATCCACCGATAGTTTGTGTATATAACAGCATACTTTCTTACGGAAAATTAAGGTCAAAACATGTTGAATGAAGACAGAGATAGGGAAAATAATTTATTATATTTTTTTTGTCTGAAATAGATTGATAATAATACGCCAATATGGTTTTCGGCATGAGAGATCAACTGGGGACTTTTTTGCTTATGTTATATTTGGCAGCAATCTTTCAAAAAATATGCTGAAACTCTGATGAATCTTTCTCGCGTGACTTATTCAACATAACACATTAGTACCATAAATAACTATTTTTGCCGCAATGGTTGTTGTAATAAACAATGGAAAGCACATTCACTTTTCACTTCACTTTATAAACAGTTGACAAAAAAGTTTACGTGTAGGTTGTGTACTGCCAATGTCTCTGAGTGCAAGAAGAAGATGCGTCACAAGCCGAACGCTTAGGCCGATCGTGCCTCTCTATCGCTTCTGCCGCGCTCTCGCTTGCACGCTCGGCTCAGGCGGAACGAGACAATGAGTCATACTTTTTCGTACGTGCAGCCGGCGTTCATCGATTTATAAGACTGAATGAATTTTCCATATGCCCAGTACACGATCGCCAAATTTTCATTTTTTGAGCTCAACAATGACATAATTTTTAGTGGATAAAATCCCTGAGAAGAAAAAATAAGTCAGCAAAATCTGTCATTATCTGACGATCTATCACGATGTTCTCTGAACAATACTAGTACGGTAACCACAGATAAATGTAAGCCACAAGTGAAGAATGAATCGTAGCACTTTGAAACTCGGTAAATGACTTCTTGTATTGTTAGAAAAAAAATGTTTACCAAAAACTCAGGGGTAGTAATTTACGTAACAAGACCGGAAAACACTGTTTTTTTTTACAAGAAACAAGAGCGTAGCGAGTCATGGAAGTCTGCGAGTCCAAAAAAACTGGTTTTGGACGTGTTGCGTACACAATTTTTTCGATAACAAATCAAGACACATTTATTTTTTATATTTCTTTGTAGAAGAAAATTTCGAACATTTTAATTCTTATTTGTATTGAATATCGAAATGTGAACAGAAGATAGGTACTAACTTATTTATATAAATATTTATATTTTCCGGACTAGTCCGGAAAGTACGTACTTCCCGGACTAGTCCGGGAAGTGATAATTTCTCAAAGAAAAATCGCCCGGGAAGTAGGTACTTCCCGGACGGTTGCCGAAAAAAATAATAAAAAAAATTAAATTAATTTTGTTTGCTGTTGTTTCGGAAAGTATAAGATTTATCAAGAAACAATTTCAACAAGGTGAAAGATAATTCAATTCTTCACAAGAAATATACCTAGTAGTTTGTCACAAAATGCGCTCGTTTTCTCAGAAAACCTGATTTCATTTCAGGCTCGCCAAACCGCCACTGCAATTTCCGGCAGGGTCAAATAGTAGTTTACCTAACAAGTGCGGAAAGTGATAATTTTCCACACGCGATTGCAGATGGCCGAACTCCGCTGACGCGTCGTTCGGCCATCTGCAATCGCAAGACACTTTACGCTCGTGTTAGGTACACTATTTTTTCTACTAGCGGAAAAAACACCCAAAAGTTAACATATAAAGAACATTTATTATTAAATACATATTAAACTATACAATCATACTTGGTAAGCTTTCTATTTTAACCTTCTGCGACGCAATATTTAAATGTCAGTATAATCCGCAAAAACTAAACAAATCTACTTTTCCGCACTAGTGCGGAAAAGTGACTCTTTCAAAACTAAAATGAGTGCGGAAAAGTGGATTTTTCCGCACGCTAGTAGAAAAAAATAGATTTGTCATAACTTTGATAAAAATTAAAGTAGAAGGAAAAGAAAAAAAGATTATCGTTCCTGAAGACTTCTACTTCCTCATGCAAATATAACATGTCAGTATCTGAGTACCTATAATATGTTTTGTCCCACTTCATAATATGAACTATATAATATAACCCTTCTACGAGTGCAATAAAAACTTTATGGCACTAGTGCAATAAAGAACTTCTTTTTCCACTAAATATAGTTCAATGAAGTGTTGCTTTTTGCATGAATGTAGAAAAACACATTTTAGATACTCAAATATTCGCATATTATATTTACATGAGATCATTTTTAGCAGAGTTATGATCAATCAAATATTCGGTTCCTCAAGAACTTTCAGCGGCGGTTAAGCGTGAACCAGAAATTTCATGTAAGCGTTCAATCACGTTTTCTGAGAAAAGCGCATTTCATAAGAAATTACTTGGAATAATTTTTGTGGAAAATTGAATTGTTTTCCACCTCGTTGAGTTGTTTATCCGATCATATACTTTCCAGATTACAGCAAAAATCTATTTATTTATTTATTTATTTCTAAACGAATAAAAAAATGTGGACCACCCCTGGAATTTTGGTAAATAATTTGTTACATGTTTATAATGGTTTCAACTACTAGCATACCAAGTTTGGTGGTGCTACAATCGATACTCGTCTCAAAACCCAATCGTACTGGATTATACAGGATTTTCTTTTTTGTGGGAACCAGAACAGAGAAAAAAAGACGCTTCCAACGATACATCATTTGTTAAATTATGATAAATATTTCAAAAGATGTAAGGAAACAGATGAACATACATACATACATAACCACCTACCCACATACATACTGGTCAAAACCATAACCCCCCTTTTGCTCCGCTAAAGTTGGGTGAATATATCATATTCAATCTGGATCTCTCCAGGAGAATTGCGCTTCCTGCACTATTGGAGCATCACAAAGCTCAAACTTCGTTGTAGATAATACTCTCTGATGGACTCGTAACGTGGTGGAGCAGTACAATTACAGTAATTAGTCAGTCTGCAGATTTAATTGAAAATGTTTACTGTAAGTACACTTCAATGTAATTGTGCAGGTAGTTTGATGAGGTTTTGTCGTGTTTCTTTGTTGAAATGGAGCCAAATGAAGCTGCGGACTGGGGTACTTCAATTACTTTGTTACAGAGCTTGCCAAGCCCGCATGAATTGAGTACAAGTTAATACTGGGAATAATGGTTCAGTTATTTGAAAAGTCTGGTATTTGAGGAAACTGGCAAAAAACGAAAACGATGTGAATAGTCCAGGAACCAGGAGTTTTAAACTGACCCCAAAACCAATACAAATGATTTTTGGCACACAAGCAGTTTTCAATTAGTACTTTAGGAAAAAGATATTCACCACACAAGCACCAATGAAAACTCGGAAAACTCAGTAAATCAGTATTCCTTATATATGGAAACAAACTTGTTGAAAGTAAAAATTTATACTCTCGGCCGACTAAAATCTCTGTGTCTCGTTTGTTTTTTGTCGAAAATTCAGAAAGTAAATGATATTTTGAAGGAAAATACTTCAATAATTATCATATATAGCCGGCAGGTGTTGGTAGAAGTTGTTTTATTTTATATTCGAGAGTAAAATAATAATCTTTGATAAATAAACAATGTAATTTTACTAATTTTTTACATTTTACTATCAAATTAGCTCGACAAGCTGAGTTTTCTCAAAGATTTAGTAGACCAAATTTGAGCAAATGGGGTCCAACATTCGTTCCCAATTTATCTTGGGCCTGACTAAATAACATTTTTTCTGTACCCGTTATTTTTTAGTTCGGGAAATTTCAGAGATATAAAATGATGAATGGAAACTTTGTTGTTAGGGGTAGTTTGAAGATACATATTGTTAATAAAATGACCAGTACGCTTTTTCAGAAATGCCCAATTTGATATTTTTTCGTCGATTCTAAAGACATCGGTCATGAAAAAAAAACGTTACAGAAAAATTTTATTCAGTTAGGCCCAAGATAAAAAAAAAATTTAATCTTGCAATGTTTATTTATCAAAGACCATTATTTCACCATCGAATTCCAAATACAACCACTTCTACCGATACCCGCCAGCTTTATACATTTAAGATGGAAGCACCCTTATGGAACTTACATTTTTCAACCGATTGAAATTTTTTTTTTCGTTAGGTAGACATTCAAAAACTCCACTAGGTTACGAAATTTCATGAATAAATCTCCACTTCCTGAGCCAAGTAATTTGATTTTTCTTGGTAAAAAATCTAAAAAAATGACTAGCGATCTTTTTAGAAAAAATTTGATTACACCACTATATTCGCGACTTTTCCAAATGGTTTATATGTAAGTTACGTTAAAATGGGTCAATCAATAACTAGGATATAAGGGAATGCAATTTGAAAACTATGCCGTTTAATCTCATCCCACTAATCCAATTTCAGAACTTCCATCAAAATTCGGAATACACCACTGTATTCAGGAGGTCTCCAAATCATCGAAATCTGGCCATAAATAAATAAATCATAATTTAATAAAATTTGAAAAAATTAATTTTTTTATTTATCAACAGATTTCGATGAAATTTGTTGTTTCAATGGCTTTTCGAAATTGATTTGTGGTCCAGTTGCGTGCTGTGTTGGCGATCTGTGTTTTTTTTTATTTACCGGTTGGAAGAACCTACTTTTTCCAATTGCATGATTGTAGTGTCCATGCAACGATAAGTAGGTACCTACTTACTTTTAGCAATTTTAACTTATGAAACATATAAATAAAATCTTGTGATTTTAACTAATAATCACAATAGGATATAACAAAAATTGAAGAGTTATGATTTTTTACCATAAAAGAATGTGATGTGTATTAAATTGTAATATGCATTAACAACAAGAAAATGTTTACTTTCCTGTTTTACTAATTGAAATTCACTTTATTAATAAAAATACCTAAACTACCTTGAAACTTGAAATACAGTTTGCTGTGAAACGAATAACGTCCGTGCTCAAGTTATTTCTTGGTTGGGAAGAATTTGAAAAAATCGAAAAAAATTACTGAAATAAATCAAGCACCTTCGAAAGCGCTGAACGGACATGATGAAAAAAATATTATAATTGCCAGTTTAAACTTACAATTAGCTATAATTGCCAGTTTGAACTGACAATTAACTATAATTGCCAGTTTGAACTGACAATTAGCTATAATTGCCAGTTTAAACTGACAATTAGCTATAGTTGCCAGTTTGAACTGAAAATTAGCATTAATTGCCAGTTTAAACTGACAATTAGCTATAATTGCCAGTTTAAACTGACAATTAGTTATAATTGCCAGTTTGAACTGACAATTAGCTATAATTGCCAGTTTGAACTGACAATTAACTATAATTGCCAGTTTGAACTGACAATTAGCTATAATTGCCATTTTGAACTGACAATTACCTATAATTGCCAGTTTGAACTGACAATTATCTATAATTGTCAGTTTGATATCTCCATAGACTCTGGAGATAATAGCATCAAACTTCGTATTGTTGGATTCCTTATGATCGTCCCTAACCGATCATGCAATGATATACCGGGTGTTCTATTTAAAAAAATTAGAAGGTGCTAAGCTTGCACTTTGAAACTTTCAGCTAGAATTTTCCCATGAAAAAGTAGGTTTGTATTGAGCCTTCCAAATTTCGTTGCGATATACCAGGTGGTTCGAAAATTAGTAGGGGAGGAACGGACTTCAGACTAGCACTGTATATAATATTATAAATGCCAGTTTAAACTGACTATTCAAACTGGCAATTATAGCTAATTGTCAGTTCAAACTGGCAATTATAGCCAATTGTCAGTTCAAACTGGCAATTATAGCTAATTGTCAGTTCAAACTGGCAATTAGGTACAATTGTCAGTTTTAACTGGCAATTATAATATTTTTTTCATCATGTCCGTTCAGCGCTTTCGTAAGCACCAGTGACATAACATGCTATCATATTTTGCTTTTACAATGAAAAACTCATCTGCTATCAGTCCCAGGTAGCGTAGCAGATGTTTTCTGGCCGCATACATAGTCATCTGACAGCGCGGCGGCTGTCCAAAGGTACACCGTCCGCTACACAACTTATAGTGCGAACGGCGCACCTCTGGACATCCGCCGCGCTGGCTTTGACTATGCATGCGGCCGTAAGTGTTTTGTTGAACGTAATGCATAATACAGTATCGGAAAGTTTTCATCGGAGGTATGCTGGTTTCATACGAACGTAAAGAATAGCTTGCCATTATGTTGAGAGAGCATCACAATTTCTCCTCGACTCGCTCGAGGAAGGGATATCGACGTGGCTGTTAATTCGTCGGACGAGGTAGTAGGGGAGGCGTACAGTAGTGCATCTCTCTTATTTACGTGGTGCGTTCCTTATTGCTCGCATAGATTTGTCTATACCCCCCATGAAAACTTTCCGATACTGTATGTTTAATAAAAACATTGGGGGCGGGGATTAGCGCTCGCTCCTAGTGACCCAGTGCTGCTCCTAAGGTGGCATATGGAGTTAGTAACAAGGCCTATCCAGAACACGTGGCTACTGACCAAAAAAGAAAATAACAACATTGAGATACATTTCTCTTGTTTGTGTATTTAGCTACTGTATTCTATTGGGACAAAAGTTTTTCTAAACACTCAATCCCAGTCCTATGAGAATGTTCGCATATTTATAATTAAATTAAAGTATTCGTATGTGAAAACATGAAAATTAACATTTTCCGTCATTGTACAGTTTCAGTCAAAGGCATTGGAGGTGAAGTCTTCTGGGAAGGCCACTATAATACCCATATTCATGAAATTTATATCGAATTGCTGTAACACAGCAGCATATTTCAGAAGTTTTAATAAGCTACGTTATACTCCAAACTCTGAATTTCCTTTTGTTCCAGCAAGTTGAGCAATTTACATTTCATACTGCGATATGCTATCAGATAACAGTTAGACTTTATAGTCCATGAGCCAGAACCGAGAATATTCTCTGAGTTTATTGAAGCTGGTTTTTCGTTGATTAGTTATAGACGATGTCGCTCCTGAGTCACCTGTTCTACGATTCGATTGACTGACCTAAGTATGTTTGTGTACACATCGTCTATGACTATTTAAGGACAAATCAGCTGTAAAAAACTCATAGAAAATTTTCGGCTCTGGCTCTCCGTTCATTACTATTGGTCTTGGGGCTTACACACGGCATCCAGAGATCATTATTCAAGTCGTTTCTACTCGTTTCTACTTCTCTCTTGGCGATAACTTGTTGTAAGATGCCGCCTTTTGTTTTAGAAAGCCGTAGATAGTCTACGAATTCGAAGAAAACTACTTCCGCGTACGAAAGTTATGTGTAAAAAATGCTTTCAGCGAAATTGGACTGTGTATATAGCTGAAACAATTCTTGCGCGCCATATTTACGGCGCAATAACAGTTACTGGATTTTTTTTCACCTCATGGGTCCAAAGAAATAATTAAAATCTGAAATATCGAGAGAAAATTGTTAAAAACCAAGAGTCCTCTAATAAATTCTTCTTTTTGAAATAGAGTACTACAGCCTAGTTACTTTGGCAATAAAGTTCAGCAATATTTTTTTTTTCAAGACCCTAGTAGATCACAGAATTGGGCAAAATAAGTATTTTTTTGGGATTCTAGCACTGGTAATAATTTTTCACGTTTCCAGGACCGGTAATAAATCTAGCAATAAATCTTAACTTCCTTATTAGGAACTCTGCCAGTTTCATATTTCAGAATAGGAATCAGGATCGGTTGAGAAAAGAATCCACGTGTTCAGAATAATTTTTCCGGGCGTCCAGGGCCGGCTTCACTCCAGCAATAAATCTTAACTTCCTTATTAGGAACTCTGCCAGTTTCATATTTCGGGATAACAATCAGGATCAGTTGAGAAATAACAAATAACTATTACATCATTTGTGGCAGTGCCTCTTACCTTGTTCCAAATGCCATCAACATATTACAAAACAGTGTCATCGGCGAAGGAAACAATTTTACCATCGGAATTCGCTAGTTAAAGTAAATGATGAAAAGCAAAGGTCCCAAGACTGTCCCTTGTGGTATACCACAGGTAACTATCCTCCCACCGCTAAATTTCTCATTTACAAAAACTTGCAATTTTCGAACAGTTTCAATAATTTCCAATGACACAAATGCTCTCTTTTCTTTCAGACTTAGTATGATATTTTCAATTTCTTGTATATCGGTTCTAGAAATTGAAGATCTAATTGTTTTCTTTTTTTCAATTACACTTTTTATATTTTAAAATAAATATTAGTTTTTCATGACCTTTCTTTGGTTTCTTACCTGTAATATCGTTTACAACATCCAATCATTTTTTTAAAAATTTTTGTTCCCACTTCTGTTCTTGTAATATTCAGTATTTGTTTTTCTTCTCGCAGAGTTTAATTAAACTGGATATTGGGTATAGGTATTTTTAATTATTAGATCTCCCGCGGCTCTCAAAGTTGTTTGTTTAAGTCTATTAAGTTATTTAAGAGATGTTATTATTCCGATGGTTATCCAAAGTTTTTTCTTGGGTTTGTTATTATATTATAGTAGAGCATCTAATTAGTAGTAGAGCGCCTCATTATCTTATTCAACATCATAAAAAATGTCTGTTGCGATGAGAACGTCATGCGGCGCGGCGCTGTAACTATTTCAGATCGATAGAACAGATTTTCATAATCCTGAGTCTCGTTCTCCATAAACGTCAAACCTACTACCATCGACCGTGAGGGACCCAGCACATGATATATTTTTTCCATATCCATGACCTGTGTAACATAAAATTCAATACTGTAAGCACCGAACGTGATGGCAAGCCCGCCCCCATGCGCACAAACTCATTTTCAATGTGACGCCCACTACAGCTCTTCCAAGACATACAGACCATACAGTATCCTCACCTCTATTTACAGGAAGAAGATGCAGACAGGGCAGTATCTCAACTGCGGCTCCAGTTTCCACATTCCATAAAAAGGGGCATTGTAAGGACGTTGATACAGAGAGCGATGTGTTTTGGCAGCATCCAGGAGTCATTGGATACTCCTAGAAAAAACAACTCGAATGGACCAAGATGATCGAAGGACGACCACAAAACCCCGTTCTTGTCCCTCCCTACATCAGGGGTACCTCAGAAGGATATGAAACAAAATACAATATCAATACCTTTCTCTGAATCGACGGGAGCTAAGCCAGTTTTAATGCAATACCTAATTTTCTTACTTTTCCGCGGGGCTGAATGATAATCAGCATGGGAATTATCTTCAAGAAGTTTCCCTTTCCCTTGAACGTCCTGTACGAACCAACTCATTTTTCTGTGATTTCTCATCGTGTCTAGAAAAGCTCGTCGATATAGAGTCGCTATGAAACCGATTCGACATAGTTCTCCTTGATCTCACGTAGCACCGCGTGATATGAATAAAATTAGGTATATTCTTCAACTACGATATTTTCAAGTAAGTGGATGGGGCGTAATGAATGAAAGATCAGTTTCTTTTCTACTTGGCAGTCGGCACACGAGGGAGACACTCCAATCCTTACCTGGATAATAAGAAAATTCCCAGATTCATGTTCCATATAGTGTGAGAAATTGTGTAGGTCACAGCCATGGGTGAAGAATATTGCGAAAAGAAACAATTCGAAACAGTTTTACAGTAAGCGCCAAACGTGATGGCGAGCGATTGCGCAGGTATAGGCTCTACCATAGAAATTATAATATATATACTTACTCTAGAATGCCAATCCCCTCTTCATGGGACACTGAAAAGTGTTGTAAAATTCCAAATGTTTTCATCAATGCGCATGCCCATAACCAGTCTCCTAGCTCTGCAACGTTGACAAATTTCAGAAAATTTTATCTTTGTAGTCGAGATTATGTCGAAAATAATCTAACATTACTGTGAAGCCTACCCAAATTCCCGTTGAATTGTTGGGATCGTGCAACAGTGTTAATAGTTTTCAATTGCCGCAGAGGAAGACAGTTAGTTTGCCAGAGCCGGTTTGGGTTAGTTTGGTGGTTTAGGCGATTCGTGTTCATTGTGAAATTAACCATTAACGTTATTGTGTTTATTTAGATGTGCTTTTCTTATTACTGTTGTTTACCTCAATTATTCATCGGTAGTGTGTATGTTATTGGTTTTCGGGTTTTTCAGTAGTGAAATTTTAATTTTGACAATGTTGACGTGCTTGGTTCTATGGTGTGGAAATAAAGGAAATATTCCTGGAATCCATTATTTTTAGTAAGTACCTACTTGAATATAAATAGAGCAGAAATAACTCCCGTCTTTGATAAAACTGAGAATATTAATCCTTTCTGTGCGTTTGGCTTATATAAATCATTTTAAGCTTGACGAGAGCAAGGCAAGGCATGACATTTGGATGAGACCATTTGGGAAGAGATCCTACCGTGGAGCATCTGACTGAACAAAATGTCATTTGCAGCAAACATTTTTCTTCAAACGATGTATATATGAAGGGTAGTCGAATGTTATTGAAACGAAATGCAGTTCCAAGTCTTTTTTTACGAAAAAATTATGAAGTTCCCACCCAAGAAAGTTAGTCTATATAACAACTGTAGGACATTTCAAATCTTTAATAAAATCTGTTCAATTCATTCATGATGTAAGTTTTATAAAGGATTGCATTTTTTAAGGAATTCTGATTGATAATTATAAAACCGCATCTGAAATTATGCAAACCAATACTACTTAACAATTTTTTTTTAAGAACTCTTCAAGAATTGCATGACCATACGATGCAAAATATAGATCCCCAACGTATTGAAATGAATGATAACTTGGAAGTACTTTTTGTTGAAAACAAAGAAAATGTTCCTGGTGTTAGTCTTCATGTTTCTTGTACACCTACTATTGAAATAGCAGTCAGGTATATTTGTAATATGCATAAAATTTGCTTTTGGTGGCATAGCCTGTGGGGGTGGAGAAAATAATGTATAATATTATTGTTTGCTGAACAAGTATGTTTTCATAATTATTCAAGTGGTCCCTGTTAAAAAATCATAAAATAGGTATATTTCAGAAACGTCACCAATAGTTACCTACTCAAGATATATTTTTTCATTGTTATGTTATTCGATGAATTTCTCGGATATAATCAGTTTCACAACATATAGGTATGCCCACCAAAACTGTTTATGTCTCATAGACTGCCCTGACACCAACGTATTATCAATTCGATTTTACTCAATATCATGAATCATTTAAAAATCTTACTGAAACCCACCCTGGTATGAATGAAACTGGTCCTGATCATGCGCACTAAATAATGCATCGAACTTTTTACAACACTTTTGTCCCATTGAATTGGCATTCTAGAGTAAGTATATATATTATAATTTCTATGGGCTCTACCCACTAAGTTACTATTGAATTACGATAAGCCCTTTGACGGCCAGTGTCGTACTAAATTCAGCTTTCTCATCGAAAAACGCTAGTATTCTTTAAGTTTTTTTTTATCGTGAACTTGATTGAATCCCTCATGAAGTTCGCGATGGAGAAGGCATAGCTTGTTCGGGTAGAGGACGGCTATTATTATTATTTTTGTGGTGCTCTGGGACGATTCACTGATTTTTGGTGGGGTGTTCACTTTTTAGCTGTTAGTAAAGTATTTGAGAAAAATCTTTTGTACCTAGATTGTGCTCGAACCGACTATCGCTATGTTGGAGTTTCGAACGGCCTGTGCATCATACCGCTGAGCTACCGGCCACCCAAGACCACAAAACCCCGTTCTCGTACTCCCCTACAGCAGGGGTATCTCCAAGATCAGAAGGATCAGTAACAAATACAATATCAAAGGTTGCTTTCAATCCGGCAGCACCTCATGGAGCTTTGGTACAAAATCCAGGGGTTTTCTAAATCCAATAGAAATGATTTTTGGCACACAGACAGCTCTTGAGGAGTAAGTACCTCAAGAGAAATGATTGTTCTGAGCGCAAACATCTATAGAAAGTGGGGAAATTTACCTGGAAAACTGGGAAAATCGATTTTCCATCAATAACGAAACTTTATAATTATTTTTTTTTCTAATCGGCAATTTTACGGATAATATGAATAGACTAACTTTCCTTAAGAACTTGATGCATTTCCGATGGAAATCAAGACCGCCAATCATAAATATAAAATGGAAATACACCATATTCAAGGATATTTGGTGGAAAAATTTTCTCATGCTAAATTAATGATTTTGATATATTTGTTGTTGAATGAATTAATTTTGTGACATAAATTCCACCATGACTTCCGAATTCAAACCACCCCAAATTTTTCGAGTGGAAATATAAAGTGTGTTTCATTCAAAGAAACAACTTTGACAAGTCACACATTTATCGGATACTCATATGTTGGTACTTATTTTTGGAACATTGTTTCCATGTTTCCAATGCTTTGCACAACTTTTATTTTAGAAACTATCGTTCGTCCACGCATCATTGGTACTCCCTGTATATTGAGGACAGAAACATTCTTCACTGAAATTTGAAATAATGAATTTATCTAGCATCTAACAAAAAACTACTTACTTTTCCGGCTGAAAAGCCACACTGGACATTGATCTATAATGGATAGATATTGTGAAAAGACCATAACTAAAAAGAATAAAAATCCGATAGTGAAAGTTTGTATTTTGTTTCAGATAGATGATTTTTTAATTACCCAGTTAATTGAAAATTCATTGAAATAATGATAGGGAGAATGTTAATGAGAATTTTTCAGCCGCAGATGATTCCACAACTGATTTATTAACATCCTGTTCATAGTTTTAAATAAAAATCAAAACCCTGTATAACTTATCACCTTACATCGTATAATCTACAGCTCAATCTCTTCAACTCCGAAACTTTAGAAATAATCATAATCAATATTTTTCGTTTTATTTGTTCCTGGTTATTTTTTAGCAGAACGGAAATTTATCTTCGGAAGTTTATTTTATTTTTTCCAACTTCAGATGGCAGACTATCAATATTGTCGAATTCTTCTCGCTCATCAGTCTAGATGAAAGGAAGCATTTTCTGCGCCCCGGGGCAAATAAAACTCTTGCAAACTGTGAATACTTTTTCAGACATCAAACTTTTCACAAACTTTCTAAAATGAAAAAATGACTTGATCCTTATTTTTCATTGACTTTGGTAATTTTTTTTTTCAGGTTTCCATTCGTCGCCTCCAAGATGCAATTAAAGCGAGATCACAACCATTTTGCCAACAGAGCCATCTTCTGAGATGACACTGGTCAACAACAACAACAATTACAACATCACTGCATTCAGGATTGTATTGCAAACGTTCTTACCATCGAATTTCACCTTCAATTTATCGAATGAAGACCTTCAAATCCTAATTGAGAACAAAAGGAATAAGTACGTATATGAGCTTTTCCTTTAAGACTATTTTTTTCGAGCTATTTTGAATTAAGCTGGATTTATAAACTTTCCGTTCGCCGTTGTCGTTGGCGTTAGCGCTGGCGTCCGCCGTCGGCAGATCGTAGCAACGACATTGACCATTTATAAACTTGCCGTTGGCTATTAGAAAAACTATCATAACCTCAATTTAATGCGTTTCTTTATTATTCGTTTAATGAAAAAAAATGTTTATAAAACTATTCACTACTACTCAAATCACAACAAAACACAAAACAAACTAACAACAAACTGCTTATTCAAACAAACACACCCAAATGACTTCTTTTTCTAATAAATGGCATTTGACATATGACGTGAACCAAGTGACAGGTAAATATCGTTTTGATTGGCTGTTCAGACTTGCTACGAACGGTGCTACGGACGGCCGACGGCAAAAGTTAAAGTTCATTCAAGTCGAACGGCAGCCCAACGGCGAACCGCAATGCCGACGCTAGATATAAATGGTCTAACGGGATTCTGCACTTTTAATTGGAACGTCAGCGCAAACGCCAACGACAACGGTGAAGTTTTTAGGAAGTACTTTGGCAATGGACATGGTTTTCTTATAAAAGGTCCGAATAGATCAATTTCTTGGCCTGCAGGTTCCCCAGATCTAACGCACTGCGATTTTTTGTGGGCTAATTGAATTGGTCGGTTTATCACGATGGAAAAGTAAATACTTAGTGTGGGCGAACTGCAACACCGCATTGAAATTGCTTATGATGTTATTCGTGGTCATCGTGATTTTATTTCTGACGCGTGAAGTCACTGAAACTTTTTGCCACGGCTTTGACAAAAGACCAAAAAGAGCTGGATCCGTTAGGAAACTCAGAGTGCTTTGATTTTATTTTGGCGTTGTGAGCCTCTTTCGGGGATTCGATTGTCTCTTTGCAGATGTTTCTAATCCAGTACGATTGGGTCTTGAGACGAGGATCGATTGTAGCACCACCAAACTTGGTATGCTAGTAGTTGGAACCATGATAAACACGAAAAAAAATTGTTTACCAAAATTCCAGGGGTGGAACATTTTTTTTTTCCTTTAAAAATATATAAATAGATTCTTGCTGTAATCTTAGAAAGTTTTTCCGATGAATCGGAAAAACAACTCAACAAGGTAAAAGACAATTCAATTCTCCACAAAAATTATTCTTGGTAATTTCTCATGAAATACGCTCGTTTTCTGAGAAAACGCCGCAGAAAGTTCTGGCGGAGCCGAATTTGATTGGGCATATCTCTGCTAATAATAATAATAATAATAATAATAATATTTTATTGATCCATTCAGACATTGACAAAAATGTATTGGACAAGTCAATTTGTATAGGACATACACATAATATTATTAATCACTGTACAAAATAATAATATATTAAAAAAGTTGCAAGGGGGTTTACCCCTAAAAATCATGAAAAATACAAAGTCGTCACATCGACTTGAAATTTGCACTGTATACGTCAAATTTCATGCTCATTCCGAAAATGTATGATTTTTATATGCTCAGATATAAGATTTAGCCGGAAAAAGGTTTTTAAGGTAAAAAATCCAATTTTCTGAGATTTTTTATTTTTAAAAAATTCGAATTTCAAATTTTTGTCCTCGAACGTATCTTAACGTGCTGATTCCGAATCTTTGAACAAAAATGTCGAAAACTTATCATAAATAATTTTGGCGGCAAAAAAAACACCTAAAAACTGATTTAGAGCTGACCAACTCGAAAACAGTCAGAGATAGACAAATTCTGCGAACGCCAATCGATTCAGAATGGTCGAATTAGTATGTATGTGAATTTCGAATCAATCGAAAAAAATTTAAAATTACCCGGAAAAAGTTGCAAGGGGTTTACCCCTAAAAATCATGAAAAATACTAAGTCGTCACATCGACTCGAAATTTGCATTGTATACGTAAAATTTCATGCTCATTCCGAAAATGTATGATTTTAATGTGTTCAGATATAACATTTAGCCGGAAACGAGTGTATAAAGTAGAAAATCCAATTTTCTGAGATTTTTTATTTTTCATTTTTCGAATTTCAAATTTTTGTCCTCGAACGTATCTTGACGTGCTGATTACGAATCTTTGAACGAAAATGTCGAAAACTCATCAGAAATAATTTTGGCGGCAAAAAAACCTTCTAAAAACTGATATAGAGCTGAGCAACTCGAGAACGGTCAGAGATAGACAAATTCTGCGAACGACAATCGATTCAGAATGGTCGAAATAGTATGTATGTGAATTTTGAGTCAATCGAAAAAAATTAAAAATTACCCGGAAAAAGTTGCAAGGGGTTTACCCCTAAAAATCATGAAAAATACTAAGTCGTCATATCGACTTGAAATTTGCACTGTATACGTCAAATTTCATGCTCATTCCGAAAATGTATGAGTTTTATATGCTCAGATATAAGATTTAGTCGGAAAAAGGTTTTTAAGGTAAAAAATCCAATTTTCTGAGATTTTTTATTTTTAAAAAATTCGAATTTCAAATTTTTGTCCTCGAACGTATCTTGACGTGATGATTCCGAATTTTTGAACGAAAATGTCGAAAATTCATCAGAAATATTTTTGGCGGGAAAAAACCATCTAACAACTGATTGAGAGCTGACCAACTCGAGAACGGTCAGAGATAGACAAATTCTGCGAACGCCAATCGATTCAGAATGGTCGAATTAATATGTATGTGAATTTTGAGTCAATCGAAAAAATTAAAAATTACCCGGAAAAAGTTGCAAGGGGTTTACCCCTAAAAATCATGAAAAATACTAAGTCGTCACATCGACTTGAAATTGGTATTGTATACGTAAAATTTCATGCTCATTCCGAAAATGTATGATTTTTGTATGCTCAAATATAAGATTTAGCCGGAAAAGGGTTTTTAAGGTAAACAATCCAATTTTCTGAGATTTTGTATTTTTCATTTTTCGAATTTCAAATTTTTGTCTTCGAACGTATCTTAACGTGCTGATTTCGAATCTTTGAACAAAAATGTCGAAAACTCATCAGAAATAATTTTGGCGGCAAAAAAAACACCTAAAAACTGATTTAGAGCTGACCAACTCGAAAACAGTCCTCGAACGTATCTTGACGTGCTGATTCCGAATCTTTGAACGAAAATGTCGAAAACTCATCAGAAATAATTTTGGCGGCAAAAAAAACACCTAAAAACTGATTTAAAGCTGACCAACTCGAAAACAGTCAGAAATAGACAAATTCTGCGAACGCCAATCGATTCAGAATGGTCGAATTAGTATGTATGTGAATTTCGAATCAATCGAAAAAAATTTAAAATTACCCGGAAAAAGTTGCAAGGGGTTTACCCCTAAAAATCATGAAAAATACTAAGTCGTCACATCGACTTGAAATTTGCATTGTATACGTAAAATTTCATGCTCATTCCGAAAATGTATGATTTTTGTATGCTCAAATATAAGATTTAGCCGGAAAAGGGTTTTTAAGGTAAACAATCCAATTTTCTGAGATTTTGTATTTTTCATTTTTCGAATTTCAAATTTTTGTCTTCGAACGTATCTTAACGTGCTGATTCCGAATCTTTGAACAAAAATGTCGAAAACTCATCAGAAATAATTTTGGCGGCAAAAAAAACACCTAAAAACTGATTTAGAGCTGACCAACTCGAAAACAGTCCTCGAACGTATCTTGACGTGCTGATTCCGAATCTGTGAACGAAAATGTCGAAAACTCATCAGAAATAATTTTGGCGGCAAAAAAAACACCTAAAAACTGATTTAAAGCTGACCAACTCGAAAACAGTCAGAAATAGACAAATTCTGCGAACGCCAATCGATTCAGAATGGTCGAATTAGTATGTATGTGAATTTCGAATCAATCGAAAAAAATTTAAAATTACCCGGAAAAAGTTGCAAGGGGTTTACCCCTAAAAATCATGAAAAATACTAAGTCGTCACATCGACTTGAAATTTGCATTGTATACGTAAAATTTCATGCTCATTCCGAAAATGTATGATTTTAATTTGTTCTCTCTTGACGTGCTGATTCTGAATCTTTGAACGAAAATGTCGAAAACTCATCAGAAATAATTTTGGCGGCAAAAAAAACATCTAAAAACTGATTTAGAGCTGACCAACTCGAGAACGGTCAGAGATAGACAAATTCTGCGAACGCCAATCGATTCAGAATGGTCGAATTAGTATGTAGGTATGTGAATTTCGAGTCAATCGAAAAAAATTAAAAATTACCCGGAAAAAGTTGCAACTTTGTGACTTTGTGACAAAGTTGTGACTTTAAAAATCATGAAAAATACTAAGTCGTCACATCGACTCGAAATTTACATTGTATACGTAAAATTTCATGCTCATTCCGAAAATGTATGATTTTTGTATGCTCAAATATAAGATTTAGCCGGAAAAGGGTTTTTAAGGTAAACAATCCAATTTTCTGAGATTTTGTATTTTTCATTTTTCGAATTTCAAATTTTTGTCTTCGAACGTATCTTAACGTGCTGATTCCGAATCTTTGAACAAAAATGTCGAAAACTCATCAGAAATAATTTTGGCGGCAAAAAAAACACCTAAAAACTGATTTAGAGCTGACCAACTCGAAAACAGTCCTCGAACGTATCTTGACGTGCTGATTCCGAATCTGTGAACGAAAATGTCGAAAACTCATCAGAAATAATTTTGGCGGCAAAAAAAACACCTAAAAACTGATTTAAAGCTGACCAACTCGAAAACAGTCAGAAATAGACAAATTCTGCGAACGCCAATCGATTCAGAATGGTCGAATTAGTATGTATGTGAATTTCGAATCAATCGAAAAAAATTTAAAATTACCCGGAAAAAGTTGCAAGGGGTTTACCCCTAAAAATCATGAAAAATACTAAGTCGTCACATCGACTTGAAATTTGCATTGTATACGTAAAATTTCATGCTCATTCCGAAAATGTATGATTTTAATTTGTTCTCTCTTGACGTGCTGATTCTGAATCTTTGAACGAAAATGTCGAAAACTCATCAGAAATAATTTTGGCGGCAAAAAAACCATCTAAAAACTGATTTAGAGCTGACCAACTCGAGAACGGTCAGAGATAGACAAATTCTGCGAACGCCAATCGATTCAGAATGGTCGAATTAGTATGTAGGTATGTGAATTTCGAGTCAATCGAAAAAAATTAAAAATTACCCGGAAAAAGTTGCAACTTTGTGACTTTGTGACAAAGTTGTGACTTTAAAAATCATGAAAAATACTAAGTCGTCACATCGACTCGAAATTTACATTGCATACGTAAAATTTCATGCTCATTCCGAAAATGTATGATTTTTATATGCTCAGATATAAGATTTAGCCGGAAAAAGGTTTTTAAGGTAAAAAATCCAATTTTCTGAGATTTTTTATTTTTCATTTTTCGAATTTCAAATTTTTGTCTTCGAACGTATCTTGACGTGCTGATTCCGAATCTTTGAACGAAAATGTCGAAAACTCATCAGAAATAATTTTGGCGGCAAAAAACCGTCTAAAAACTGATTTAGAGCTGACCAACTCGAGAACGGTCAGAGATAGACAAATTCTGCGAACGCCAATCGATTCAGAATGGTCGAATTAATATGTATGGAAATTTCGAGTCAATCGAAAAAATTAAAAATTACCCGGAAAAACTTGCAAGGGGTTTACCCCTAAAAATCATGAAAAATACTAAGTCGTCATATCGACTTGAAATTTCATGCTCATTCCGAAAATGTATGAGTTTTATATGCTCAGATATAAGATTTAGCCGGAAAAAGGTTTTTAAGGTAAAAAATCCAATTTTCTGAGATTTTTTATTTTTAAAAAATTCGAATTTCAAATTTTTGTCCTCGAACGTATCTTGACGTGATGATTCCGAATCTTTGAACGAAAATGTCGAAAACTCATCAGAAATAATTTTGGCGGCAAAAAAAACACCTAAAAACTGATTTAGAGCTGACCAACTCGAAAACAGCCAGAGATAGACAAATTCTGCGAACGCCAATCGATTCAGAATGGTCGAATTAGTATGTATGTGAATTTCGAATCAATCGAAAAAAATTTAAAATTACCCGGAAAAAGTTGCAAGGGGTTTACCCCTAAAAATCATGAAAAATATTAAGTCGTCACATCGACTTGAAATTTGCATTGTATACGTAAAATTTCATGCTCATTCCGAAAATGTATGATTTTTATGTGCTCAGATTTAGACGGAAAAGGGTTTTTTCTACTAGCGTGCGGAAAAATCCACTTTTACCGCACTAGTGCAAAAAAGTTTTTCCCACACTCTTTTTAGTGCGGAAAAGTACATTTGTTTAGTTTTTGCGGATTATACTGACATTTAAATATTGCGTCGCAGAAGGTTAAAATAGAAAGCTTACCAAGTATGGTTGTATAGTTTAATATATATTTAATAATAAATGTTCTTTATGTTAACTTTTGGGAGTTTTTTCGGCTAGTAGAAAAGATAGTGTATCTAACACGAGCGTAAAGTGTCTTTTCAGCACGCGATTTCTGCAATCTGCAATCGCGTGTATCGCTGTATCACTTTCCGCACTTGTTAGGTAAACTACTATTACTATACTATTCGACATTTTGAGAATAGGGTCCCAGGACTGCGTATGGGTAGCTCGACCAGTTGCTCCAAACCATAAGTGATAGCGGAGGCCTCGGCTTAAAATTTGAGCTAGGGGCCCAATATCTAATCAAGATTCAGCCAATATGAGGTGATGCTTGAAAATGATCTATTCACTCTTTCTTATCTCTATTAATATCTAATATAATCAATAATCTGTTGAAATTAACCCATAACAGACTGACGTTGCCATATGGCAATGGCGACAATCTTCTTGAAATATACACTCTTTCAAACAAAAAACTGGAGTGAATTTTACAGTTTCATGTAAAAGTACAGATCCCGAATTGTTAACGTTACCACTGAATAGATGCAGATGACTCTGTCTAAGTACTTAATTCTAGTATAAAGTGATATTTACTGACTGGAAGATGGATATAAACTTCATGTAAGTTCAACAAATTATCAATCTTTTAAGTCTTGAATACCTTGTCTAACTCAATAAAGTTTATCATATTCATATGATTCCTTACCTTAGAATTGCCATATGGTAATGCCAGGCTTTGAAGGCTGCTTGTTTATAGGTATAATATTTTTTGTGACTTTAGACGAAGCTTTTCAAATTACTGATTCGGGCGAATTAACTGATGAAGATTCTGGTGGGGAGGATGAAGGAGGGCTTGTCCATAACTCTTTTGTTTGGATCATGTTCATCGTGTTAGACAAACGGTGCATTGTCACATCGCTGAACGAAATGCCTGAGGAAAAGCGACACCCCCGATATTTTCTATTTCATCTTTTTACCACTATTTATTATCTCACTTCAAACAAATGGGATATGATGTTACAGGTACTATCTCAGAAAATCACATTCCGAGAAATTGTCCTATCATTTCAAAGATGGCTATGCAAAAAAAAGGTGGTGAAGTAGCTACCATACTTGATAAGCGATTAGTTAGATGTAAGATGCCTAAAAACCCTGGTGTACCGACTTATACCTGTAAATCTATGGGATAAAACGAGAGACATTCGCCAACTTGATTACGAGAAAACAAATGAATCCGTGGGCTGTTTTTCGAATATCCCGCGACACTTGAGTGCACCGCCACTGTCGGTTTTCTTGTTAGGGTTAATTTTCATGAACAGAAGTTTGAAGTTTTGCCCACGATTCACGAACATAAAATTAATAAAACAATATAATTATTGGAATATACGGAATCACTGTCCCGAATCAGTTCTATTTGTTACATTTTCGACATGATTTATTAATTTTTTTGCTGGAATATAATTAACCTAAATTTCACATAGAAGTATTGCAGTTCAGCTGCATCGCATGGAAATGCACCATTAGCACCTGTCAATCTTATGCGCAGCGCATGCTCTCGCACTGATATCTGTGCATTTGTGCCCGAGTTTTCACTATACACTTTTTTAAAGAAATAAAGAATAATTTTGTGGCTTTGAGTTTAATTGCATTTGGGATTTGATATTTGTGATGAGTTAAAGTGTTATATTGTTCTTCCACTTTTAAAAAACCGTTTAATATGACATTTAATGGTGAAACTATTTCTATTGTGCAATTTTGTTCGACAGAAAAGTGTATTTTTTGATCAACTACACTAAAAAGATTTCCCCATTTGAAAATATAAGGAATGCATGGAAAATAACCAAAACCTTAACAAGGTTACTGAAAACAAAACATTGATAGATTTCAGTGGGAATGGAGAAAAAATTTAAATTTTTTACTTTATCGCGGACTTTCGCTACTTATGGAAGATTTCAAGAATCGGTAAGATATAAAAACGCATCCACAGTTGATTGAATTGATTAGAAAACATTTTTGCCATAAAATATTGTCAACATGCATGGCGTTTTAAAATAAAATGTCTGTTTCAAAGTATGTTCAGATTCTAAGTGGTGAGTACTCAATTTCTGTACTGAATATAAATGAGTTACCTACTTTGTTCATCTTTCTGGATTGTCGGCACGAAAACGGAACATGATCAAATTATTAAAATAAAAGGAAAATGAAGAAACACATCAATAATATAAGAAAATTGCACATTTTTTTTATTACACCACAACTATTGACTTTCAAATGGTTTTTAGATTTTTTTTGGAAAAAATTACACAATTTTAGTAGTGTTTTTTTTCAATAAAACTTTTTATCTTCCATTTCGAGTATGGACTATTACTTTCGTATGGTAATAAAAAAGTTTAATAAAATACCTTAAAATTCAATTAGCAATCAAAATCACCATTTCCTTGGAATGTTGACAGTGTTGACACGAGGAAGATGACGCCATCTCCGGAGTGGATTATAAAAGTAGACCACTAATTCATTTGTTTTGTCTTCAAAAAATTCTAAACAAAATCTAATCAGTCGGCACACCAGGGTTTTTAGACATCTTAGTTAGATGGGTTGATAATGACGGAGTATCTCCAATGGGTAACGTCAAACTATATTCTAAGGCAGAATAGAAAAACATTCAAATTCAAATGCCTTGTGTGGTAGGTGAATACAATTCATTAATGGGTGGCACCGACATGATGGATGGAAATTTCCTGTTATAGAATTAGTACGGTAAGGTACGAAATTGTCAAAGAATACCTTATAAACTATCACAAACCCGGTGGTGGTCGATCTCACGATCTTAAACAATAATATGAAAGCTTGATATTGTTCGTATTACATCAAAGAAAATCCTTCTTGCTGCATGAATACCTAATGCGTAGGTTGAAACTTCATTGTAGAGTGTTCATTGTTACGTACCTGTAATATAACATTGTTATAATAAGCCAGGCGTCTATAAGATGTTAGTATCTTCAGAATAAATGAACAGAATCAAATTGACAAATGGGAATAGTTTTATATTCTCTCAGGAACCAGTAAGATTTTATATGCAGTATTGGTGATAAATGTATGGTCATAAAACAAGTTTTCATTACACGGCCAGAGAATTTATCGCATAGTTCATTCTGAATTGGTAGTAAAAATGTCCGGTTATAGTTATAAAATTGACGCAGACTCAAGTTTCACTTGTTTTTCTTGGGTTATACAAGTTCATTATGCTAATAGGGAGTGACATAAGTTGCGAGATTCATAATAAATTTGTTCAAGTTTATTAAATTACTGCAATTTTTTGGAATTCTGGAAAAGCCAATAAATGCTTCAAAGAAAAACAAGGGGCATAAGTGGATATATTGCTGAAACATGGGAAAACAACCATCAACATTTCAAGAAAAAAGTTGATCTTATCACTTACTACAGGAGTTTCCTTTTTGTCGAAGTAAACTTGACATTTCATTGGGAATTTCGTTGTTTGGCGGTTTAACGGAAAAAACTGACCATGAAAAAATTACTAGTCCTTGAACGCCAGCGGTTTTTGAGTTGAATTATCTAAAGGCAAGAATACTGGCTTTCGTTCGGGCGATCTCTCTGCGTAGGAATTTTAATTTGTCATTTTTTATGATGATCTTCAACCACGTAGGGGGCTGCATCCATTAATTTATACAAACAATACTTACATACTGAAAACTTCAAGGGATATTTTCACTTATAATACCACTATAGCTTCAATTACAATTGGACATTTTTTCGAGAACACGAATATTTAAAAAATTCTAAAAAATATTCGTTTTCGGGAAAAAAAATCTGTATCACAGACTGTAATTTCATAGAAATCTGTTGATGAATAAAAAAAATAAAAAATTATGATGTAAAATGACATTTTTCCTGAAATTCCATTAATATATTTTTCAAATTTCATTATCTTATTATTTTCTTATTCATAAATAAATTTCGATGAAACTTTGACCAATAATATGTCAAGAACTCCTGAATACAGTGGTGTATTCTGAATTTCGATAAAAATTCTGAATTTTAATTGGTGGATTTTATTAATTGACGCATTTCAACATAATTCATAATTGAATCATTTGAAAATGTCGCAAATCTAGTAGTGTAGTTAGATTTTTTCTAAAAAAATCGCTAGTAATTTTTTTAGATTTTTGACCTTGAAAAATCGAATTAGGTGGCCCTGAAAATGGAGATTCGTTAATGAAAATTGGTGTCCTAGTAGAATTTGGGAATGTCTAACCTAATGAAAAAAAGAATCATTCCAATCGGTTGGAAAATGTAGATTTTGTAAGGAGGCTCCGGTCTCAAGTGGATCATACTGTATATATATTTTTTTCAATTCCTCTTACTTATGTACACCAAACTAGGTTTGTTCAACTGCTTCAGCAGATAATGCTCAGAAAAAAACTATCAAGTCTATCAGTTGGACGTATCAATACAAATAATAATGAAGGCCCGACAATAGATCCTTATGGAACTCCCAAGCAGAGACTTGCATTTTACTCAGTTCACATCCTCACTCTTTTTTCTCTTCCGTAGCGCCAAGATGATCACCACTACCAAAGACGACATCGGGTCGGATTGCGGAGGGCAGGCCCTGATGAAACTAGTCGCGAACTACGCAGAAAACTACCACATATACTGTTCAGTGTTCGTGTGCGTGTTCGGGAGTGTAGCGAACATCCTAAACATCGTGGTCCTCACCCGCAAAGACATGGCCTCGGCTCCCATCAACAGAATCCTGACCGCCTTGGCGATAGCGGACATGATGCTCATGATAGAATACGTGCCGTTCGCTTATTATTATCATCTGACGTTGTTCGGGAAGAAGGACTTTCCATACTACGGTGCCGTGTTCATGCTGTTCCATAACCACTTCGCGCAGATTCTGCACACTATATCAATATGTCTCACGCTGTCGCTTGCCATATGGAGGTTCATGGCAATAGGGTGAGTAAAGTTCAACTTTTTTTTATTGAAAAATTGTTTCTCAATTTTGTTGTAATCATTTGTCACATCTACGATTGGCCTGGAGGTAATTTTGAACCTTCCTCCTCTTCATTTACATATTGAAGCAGAGGTGAGGATAGAAGACTCCAGACAAAAGTGCCTGGACCAATGATGGAGCAACAATCTAGACCACTCCAACATAATAGAGGTCATAAGAACTGACACATCTGAGATGTCATACAAGATGGGGAAGTCACATCAGCGGCCATTACAATGCTGTCGACAGGGGAAATCTGGTATATGTATGGATCTAAGACAAGCATTGGAGGCTGGAATACATGGTGTGAGACCAAGGCAAGACATTGGTCGAATCCTCGGTACTAAAGCCTCCATATTCCAAGCCGAGGTAATGACTATTTCCTTATGCACGGGAGAGATGCTAAGGAGGGGTCTTCGAAACCAACCCATACTCATTCTCTCTGACAGTCAGGTAACAATGAAGGCCCTGCGATCATGTACGTTTTCTTTCAAACTATTTTGGGAGACCCACAGAAACCTCAGCGATCTAGGAGCACAGAACTGGGTGAAATTTGTCTTGGTGCCAGGTCACAGGGACATCAGCAGCAACAACTCTCTGCAAACCGGAACCAACCTGTGAAATCCCATTTAGGGACTTCAACTAGAACACGAAGGAATGGGTTCTGTACTGTTCTGCTTAGTGGGCTTGTCAATACACTGCGACCTATAAGATCTATTGTTTCCCCTTCTGCTGCCCAATCGTCTAGGATGTCTGAGCGACTAGAGTAGTTCCTATGGCTTTTAAAAAGTTCAGGATATCGGATAGCTTTAGGTTAGGTTACTCATTCTCTCTGACAGTCAGGTAACAATGAAGGCCCTGCGATCATGTACGTTTTCTTTCAAACTATTTTGGGAGACCCACAGAAACCTCAGCGATCTAGGAGCACAGAACTGGGTGAAATTTGTCTGGGTGCCAGGTCACAGGGACATCAGCAGCAACAACTCTCTGCAGACCGGAACCAACCTGTGAAATCCCATTTAGGGACTTCAACTAGAACACGAAGGAATGGGTTCTGTACTGTTCTGCTTAGTGGGTTTGTCAATACACTGCGACCTATAAGATCTATTGTTTCCCCTTCTGCTGCCCAATCGTTTAGGATGTCTGAGCGACTAGAGTAGTTCCTATGGCTTTTAAAAAGTTCAGGATATCGGATAGCTTTAGGTTCGGTAGATTCCCCTCTTTTATTTGGTATTCTCCGATGTATCTTACCCTCGGATTTTGCGAGGTAATGCTTCCTGAGATAACACAGATAGAGGTTTCGTCCTCTTCCTCGCAAAATCTGCATTCTTCTTCCTCGACTTTCATCATTTTATCTCTTCCGGTTGTGTTTCCCAGTAGTATTTTGGCCTGCCTCGTTCCTCGTGATTCTATCCACTATTGGGATCTTTTCTTTGGACTTCTTCAAGTTCATTAAGTATTTTTTTGTTTTAATTTCTGGTTCCCACGAAAACGAAAATCCTGTATTGTTCATAGAACATCATGAGAGTCGAGGAAAAGTAGATAAAAACTGGTGTTCTTCTTGAATTTCTGAACACTTCCTGATGCAGCGACTTCCAAAGCTTTGCGTTCGGTGGAAAAACTTAAATATACAGTGACTGCCAAAAAGTATGTACCATATGAAAAAAAAGTTTATTGTTAAAGTATTGGAAGAAAGATTCTGGGGAAAAGTTTGAGCATGTCCGATAACCTAAAAAACGATTTTGACACATGTCACGTGATCACTGATATGGCGGCAAAGTGAAAAAAATTACTGTGAATAGACAAAAAGTTGGGTAAAATGGCAAGATATCGAAAAAAGTTATTTGAAAAAGTTGCTTGGATTTAAATTTTATATATATACACAAAGTTTGAAAAAATAATGTGAGAAAATTGAAAATAACAATTTTTTTTAAATATTTTCCCAGCTATATAAAAATATCAAATTATTTTCTTATGAATAGCTTGATCATACTGAAATATTTGTATTTCAATGATAATAACAAAACTTTCTAATTTTCTCCACAACAGAGAGCCTTTAATTAAAAAAATGAATTTTGTCTAACAGATATATCAGAATTCCACGATCCAAAAATATCGTGTTTTTCCGATTATAATCAAGAGGCTAGAGATTTCATCATTGCATGCAGAGTGAAACGCTCTGGCATAATTGTCATCGAAACTTGATTATAATCTGGAAAACACCATGTTTCTGGAATGTCATGCCATCACAATGGTCGTAGAATTCTGATATAACTGTTAGATAAGAATCAATGTAAAAGGCAGGGTTTTGACAAAATCCAATTTTTTTAATTTAGTGCTCACTGGTGGGGAGAAAATGAGAAAATTTTGTTATTATCATTGAAATACAAATGCTTCAGTATGGTCAAGCTATTCATGAGATAATAATTTGATATTTTTCTACAGCCAGGAAAATATTAAAAAAATAGCTATTTTCAGTTTTCTCTCATTAACTTTTTAAACTTTGTATATGTGTATAAAATTTAATTCTAAGCAATTTTTTTCAATAACTTTTTTAGATATCTTGCCATTTTACCCCACATTTTGCCTTTTCATAGTATTTTTTTTTTTCAATTTGCCGCCATACCAGCGATCACGTGACATGTGTCAAAATCAATTTTTAGGTTACCGGACATTATGTTCCACATAACAACCCATTTTTTTAATTGCCCCAATTTCGGAAACACCCTGTATATCTAAAAGGAACAGTTCTCATCAACTATCCATGACTTAGAAGCAATACTTCTCAAAAACAGATCAAAGATATTGCCAAAACCTCCTTCTTGCTGTTTTCTTTATCTTTGTCGCTTTCGTTCCAATTTTTCATAATTAATTGTTAATCGCTAAACACACAACTCCATTCAATTAGGGAAACTCGGCGAAGACTTCCCAAAAGAAAAGTTTTCAGCTAAGTGGTACCGCTTCCTTGATTAATTTGGCCGGTAAATTGAAAACGCCGGCCGTTTACTTTAGAGAAACTTTTAAAGTAACCGCCGACTTCAGCTTACCCAGCAAGAAGCTTAGGCCATTCACGGACAACATCTCTCGTTGCGATTTTCCGCGCTGTCGGGACTTTCCTTATTGAATTACTAGATAAGAGAGGCTTTTAAGACGTTACAAGAGAAATCACGACGAGCAGACACTCCCGGGTATTCTACATTTACAGTTGTTTGTTCGCTCCAGAGGATAGAAAAAGTGGAATCTGGTGTGGTGAATATGAGAATATCTGGCACTTAATTGAGTCAGTGAAGGCTCTGCCGGAATGGAAGATTGTCTTGTGTAGATAGGGGGGGAAATTATACATTTTCATACTGTTGAAGATTCATCGTTGATTTGTTATGAAGTAGAAATTAATCAGTAGTCATGTAGCTCAGTGGTTGAGACTCTCGTTCGAAACCAGTGACTGCTGGTCGGCTAGGTTCGAATCCTTAGCGACTACAGATTTTTATCTGATGGCCCGAGAAAGTGCTAGGAATCGCACGTTAAAAGGTAAGACCTCGTTAATCCTTGGCTCGCACAAGTTTCGACTTTTGAGGGCTGCCGTTTGTAAGGGGACGACACCTGGTTAACGGAAAAAACAATTTTTTAAAAACAATTTTAATAGCTCACGTGTTTGTTCTTGTTCGATACGAAAGTGCCTCTAGAAAACGAAGTGGGTGGGTTTTCGGGTAGGATCGATTAAAAAACATTCGGACAAGTGAACTTTATATTGGAGAAGGGCGTATTTGCAATAAAATCATCTGCATTGCGTTTTGTTCTTTGGCGCTGTGACAACAATACAAAAAAACTGAAATTGCTTCACATTGCTTATTAAATAGACGCATTATTTATTATGTGCAAATTCATGTTGAATGGGCCTCTATATTTACGAAAAATATCGATTGTTTCCAGTTTAAAAACGTCTATTTAACAACTAGTTTTGAGGAAATTTCACATTGGAAACTATACCTCTGACGTCACGTTCATCGGAAACACCCCCCACCACGTTCCGAAACAGGTAATACCGCCCCCCCTTAAAATATATCTTCTAGCACACAAATCAAACAATCAAAAACTTGTCCAAATCTGAAATCCGGAAAACATAGAGAATTATAGACCAAAATCTATTCTATGTACCTTTGCAGAGGCCTTCGAGATATATGTGTATGACCAGTTAATGCATCAAATCAAACCCTTGATTTCAGCTAACCCAACATGGCTTTCTAGGAAATCCACTGTATCTAACCTTTGTATAATAAAGTAGTTTTTGTCAAATGTGATGGACAGAAAGGAACAAGTCGATGTTATATTTTGCGAAGGACTTCGACTAAATTGATCATTCAGTTTTACTGTGTCTAATCCAACTGCTATGTTCTTATATGGACCAAAGAGTCAACTGTGTATTCCATAATGAATTTGCATCTACCCTTTACATATCATCATCAGTAGAATGGGTGACGCTTTAAAGAGATAGAAGCCCAGCCTACGCGTTTGTCAACGTTTTTCGTTTTCGATGACGCGTTTTTCAACGTTTTTCGTTTTCGATAACGCGTTAACGTTTTTTCGTTTTCGATGACGCGTTTTGTCAACGTGAACACGTCATCGAAAACATTAAACGTTAACACGTCATAAAAAACGTTAAACTTTAACAAAACGCGTCATCTAAAACGAAAATCGTTGGCAAACGACACGTTCACATGGGCATCTGTCTCGTTGAAGCGTCGCCCGTTCTTCTTTTTTCAATCATTGGCATACACATTAACTTAGGCGAAAAAACGATATTTTTCTTGAAAATAGCAATTCCACAGGCAACATTTCAATAGTTCCATAATACCCAGAACCGTTAAGTTTAGTCCTGTTCTTCAGTTCTGCGTCCTCTTGCAGTTTTTTCCGGATAACTTGTACTTCAATTTTCTTTGCAGGCCTCATATAAACACTATCTAATGAACGTATACATATTCCCTTTGGGTTTCAATTCATAATAATTCATGAATAATATGAGTATTTTCTTAATCAAATTCCCCTAAGGAGATACACGTCGATATACACACCCGCTAAATTTACCGCATTTTATTTTGCATCGGATTGCCTTGTTGGAAGCAACTTGTGAGAATTGAAGTTGTTGGTAATGCAAAGTTAGGCGGAAACACCTGGTTACAAAATTGTATACTAGGAGAATTTCTGGAAGTTTGTTTTGACGGTAAAGCCCTACGGCAACACAATGGCTGTTTGATGAAAAGCTTGAACTCCATCGTATGAGGTCACAATAATTATCACCGACTGTTTTGATCGTGCTGAAATAAGCAACATCTGAGAATAATGCAGTGTTTTTATTCATCATATGTCATTCTACGTGTTACATATATAAATATATTTTTTATAATTCTAATGAATACGTGAAGCTGAGCCAAAGACATTTTTCAACTTCAACTCTATGTCCTCTGCTTCCAGTTCAATTGTTGTTGTAGTCTTACCGCACCATAATAGTGCGGTGGAATAAAGCTCTACTGTATTGATAAATGAGGTCCTATTGCTACGCTTCTTAATGAAAAAAGAAGAGATAATTAGAACAATAATATGAACCACTAGCTCAATTCGGATGTCATGGGTCTTATTAATATTATTATGAAAGAAAATAACAATGGTTGTTTGTTAGTTTCATAAATAAATAATTTAAAAACGACTTGTTATTTGAGGAAATCATATGCATAACATGGGGGTAAAATGTCTTTTCCTCCCTTGGATAATTACTGCTCTCCGCTACGCAACGGGCAGGAAACTTCATCTTCGGGAGAAAAAATAGCACTTTTCTCTCTTGTTATACAAATAGCTATTTGTATTACTAGGGAGGAAAGTGCACTTTTCCTGCCGCAAGATGTAGTTTACATACTCGACGCGAAGTGGAGAGCACTTTACTCCCATGTAATACATATGATTTTCCTCCTACCCACGTAATGAACCTTTTTTTGTAAATTTAAAACGCATCTCAACTGCTTTTATCTAAAACGGACTTACACTTGCATAATGGAGAGTATAGACAATACAGACAGTCATGTTCACCTGATAATCTGCGGTATTGCAATGGCTAGCGTTTTGGGCTTGTAATCCGAAGGTTCAGCTCCTGGCAATTGCAACTTTTTTTTAAGAACGTTATTTTACTTTTTTCTTGTTAGTGATTTGCATAATTGGACATTTAGATAGCTTATACATTTCAGGTTGCTATTGATTTCTTATAAGTAATGTTATGTGCCTATTTGAATGAAGTGTCGATCATTTTTTTTCTAAGAGCTGCGCTTGTAGAAAAAATAATGTGTGTATTTCGATCACAAAGTGTCATTGTTGTTCTCCAAAGATTAATCTTTTTGTCGAGCGACAATCAATCACTTTGCGCTCTAAATACACAAATAGCTATTAAAGAACTAAAGTAGAAGTAACATTCATGTTTGATTTTTACCAAAATACAGGAAACATAAGATGTTCTAGAAATTACGGAAACAATTTGAATATAATAGATTCAAAAGTTTCATCGTTTAAAACTCACTTGAAATGAGGGGGAGGAAAAGTATGAGTTTCCTCCCTGGTTTGAGGTAGGAAAGTGTGTACTTTCTATAGGGGTAGGAGGAAAATGCTATTTTTGTATTTAAATGTTTATAACAAATCATTAAATGGCAATTGCGAGTCTAAAACATAACAGAATATAACTACGGACTCAAGTGATGGCACAGCGGATTTCCTCTCAGTATTTTTTTTAAAAATCACTCATTTTATGCTCTATTGATTGGTATAAAGTGGAGGTTGAATGAGCAGAAGGGGGTGGGAGTAATCGAGAGTTAGATCGTGTACTATTTTTCCCTTACACTCCCCCAAGCTTGCTTCAAAACTGGTTTGGGAATTTCGTAATGTATCTTTCAATTTCCGAGAATTTTCCACTAGTATCTTTTGAATGTGACACACTCCTACAGTACATTTTCATTTCAGGAAGTCCCAATATTTATTAAAAAGAAATGTATTCATCAGTTCCATTGTATGCTTTGCCTAGCAAGGGTATTTTTCAATCTCTTATCACCTTGTTGTATTTTCGGCGTAATGTTCCCACGCGTTACTTCCTCTCTTGTGTGGAATATAAAGCCCTTCACGTGACAACAATAAACCATCTGAAGTGCCTATAAAATCAATTTCGCCTGTCAAACATTCTGGCAGGCGTACGGAGTAGGTAGTAGGTACGAAAATATCGTTCTGCATCCATTTCTGGGGACACATATTCGAAATATACAGTTATTAACTTCATGTTGACATGTTTATGAATGTAGTCGTGGGATATTGGAAGATATGGATGTCACAGGCAGGGCTGGAAGTGCTGGAACCAGACTGATTGGTGCCCTGATGTGAGAACTTACTTCAAGTAGATACCTACATATATTCAGAGGATCCGACAAGATATTGGTGAGATTAGGTTTTTTCATTCACCAATAATTCATCGAATCTCTTTACAGACATGTTATAGAATGAATATTATTTTTCAGGATTTTTTTTATATGCTAGTTCCCATAGTACAGTAACAACAAACAAATGTAAGCCACAAGTGGAGAATGAATCGTAGCACTTTGAAACTTGGCACATGACTTCTTGACATTATGTATTGTTAAAAAAAGATTTTACCAAAAAATCAGGGGTGGAACCCAAAAAAAATTTTATTTCAAAAAATATTTTTGCTGTTGTTTTGGAAAGTATAAGATTTATCAAGATACAATTTCAACAAGGCGAAACATAATTCAATTCTCCACGAGATATATACTCAGTGATTTCTCACAAAATGCGCTCGTTTTCTCAGGAAACCTGATTGAATTCCGATATCAAATTTCAGGCTCGCGTTAACTCGCCACTGCAATTTCCGGCAGGGCCGAAAATTAGATTTGTCATAACTTTGCTAAAAATTATAGTAGAAACAAATGAAAAAGTGTATATCGTTTCTGAACACTTCTACTTCCTCATGCAAATATAACATGTGAGTATCTGAGTACCTAAAATGTGTTTTGTCCCACTTCACATAACCCTTCTACGATATTTACGGAGGATCCGAAAGTCATGGATATTTTAGTTGATATGAAATAATTATACTGAAGCAGGAATCAGTACCCTCTTTGGACCATGGAACGATTTAAGACTAGTGAGACAAGTCTCACTTATAAATGCTGAAGAAAAAACTGGGTTTTACTCCTGCGTCAGTTTTCATCTCACCCATAATCCCGGCAGTTTCTTCAGTAAATGTTAAAAATAATCGCTCATACACATCCTACATAAAAAATGAAGTATGTGAATCCAAGCTTGAGGTTTGCACTTCACAACAGAGTTATTAAACATATACGTAGGATATGAATAAGCGATTATTTTCAACATTTATTGAAGAGAATGCCGGTTTTATGGGTAAGTTGAATATGAGGCAGGAGTAAAACAAAGTATTTTTTTGCATGTATAAGTGGGACCTGTCACACTACTTTGAAATTGTTAGATATAGTCCAAAGAGGGTATGGGTTGTTGCTTTAGTATAATAATTCCATATGTACTAAATAATTCATGATTTTCGGATCATCCGCAAACATCTCCGTGAAGTGCGACAAAACAAACTTTAGGTACTCAAATACTCGCATATTATATTTGCAAAAGCAGGTAGGAGTCTTCAGAAACCATGTGAACTTTTATTTTTCCTTCTCCGATCATTTTTACCAGAGTTATGACCAATCAAATATTCGGCTTTGCCAGAACTTTCAGCGGCGTTCAATCACGTTTTCTGAGAAAACGAGCGCATTTCATAAGAAATTCCTAAGAATAACTTTTGTGGAAAATTGAATTGTATTTCACCCTGTTGAGTTGTTTTTTCGATAAATCATATACTTTCCAAGATTACAGCAAAAATCTATATATTTATTTTTAAACTAATAAAAAATATGTTCCACCCCTGGAATTTTGATAAGGAATCTTTTTTTTCGTGTTCATCTGATAAACACGATAAACTTCATCATGGTTCCAACTACTAGCATAGATCAAGTTTGGTGGTGCTGCAATCGATTCTTGTCTCAAAACACAATCGTACTGGATTATAATAGACTGAAAGTTTCTACACTTATTTGTTCATAAGAATGTGTTTGTTACCATCAGTTAACTACGAAGAAAAATCGCGAACAACAAGATGGTAACAAACACAATTTTGTTTAGCTGCTGCTACTTTTTTCTATTTTGAACGGAGAACTACTGAAACAATTCTGGAAACAGCACCAACGTCCCGTTTGTTGTTCGGTTCGGTACAAAACTTTATATTAGTTACATTCGACTTGATCCATAATTTATTGGCACGAGGGATCAAAAATAGATTGAACTAAATCGATTTACGAACTCTAAATCTTATTCACCTTATCTCTACTCTACTATGTCTCTAGTTTGGAGAGAAATTGCCAATCTACTGATCTCTCAATAATCCTCACAGAAATCCAAATTATTAAGGAGATAGACGAACTACATAGAAAGGCTATCCAGGAAGTGTACCCCACTTTGAGGAACCTTGACAATAATTATAGAACTTTGACTTATTCAGGACCCGTCACGGAAAAAATAACTTCATTTTTGCTTAAGCAAAACTTAAGAGTAGCATATAGAACAGATAACACACTGGGAAGGTTTATCAAGAATAATAAAGATAAAACGCAGAAATCTGAAAAATCAGGAGTTTATAAATTGAATTGTGGATCTTGGTCCAAAGTATATATCGGCCAGACAGGTAGATCATTTAAAAGCCGCATACGTGAACACCGTATGAATTATGTAAACAATAAAACACACTCATCATATGCCAATCATATTTTGGAGGAAGGCCATGACTTCGATGAAAACTTCGAAATTCTTCATGTGGAAAATAAGGGCATTAGGCTCAATTATTTAGAATTCTCGGAAATTATTAAATTGAAAAATTGATCTTGTTTATTAAATGATCAACTGGACCTGAACGGTTCCCCTTTGTTAAATTTGTTCAATTGAGCGGTGGTTGAGATTTCCAGGTAGGTTCATTGTTATGTCAATTCATCGGGCGAAATATCTTTCAATTTTCTATATGACGGCAAAATTTATGGAAAAATTCATCCAGAACAAAATGGCGGTTCCTAATATTAGAACTCTTATTGAATAACCCCACCCCTGTTGTCTTTTGACTAATTGTTGATATCAAAAAAATGGTCATTTTTCGAAATGACGTCAGGTCGCCATTTTGAAATCGCACAGGGGGTCGAGTAATACCTCATTTGAGTCGTCTTTAATTTAATTAGGTTGAAAATCTAAAAAAATGGCTAGTGATAAAAAAAAAACAAAATCTAACTACACCACTGGATTCGCGACATTTTCAAATGGTTCATATGTGAATAACGTTGAAATGCGTCAATCAATAAAAAAGTAATGAAGGAATGAAATTTGAAAAATATGAAGTTTAATCAGAACTTTGACTACACCACTGAATTCAGAGAATCTCGAAATATCACTGACTGTAATTTCATATAAATCTGTTGAATAAAAAAAATAAAAAAATATGATGTAAAATTACATTTTTCCTAATATCAACATATTTTTCAAATTTTATTATCGTTTTATTTTCTTATTCATGAATAGATTTCGATGAAACTGTGATCAATAATATATCAAGACCTCTTGAATACAGTGGTGTATTCTGAATTTTGACAAAAATTCTGAAATTGAATTGGTGGGTTGATTAAACGGCATATTTTTAAAATTTCATTGTTTTATAACTTTTTTATCGATTGACGCATTTCGACGTAATTCACAATCAAACCATTTGAAAATGTCGCAAATCCAGTGGTGTAGTCAGATTTTTTCTAAAAAAATCGCTAGTAATTTTTACAGATTTTTGACCTAGAAAAATCGGATTAGTTGGCCCTGGAAATAGAGATTCGTTCATGAAATTTGGTGTCCCAGTAGACTTATTGAATGTCTACCTAATGAAAAAAAAACCTTCCTAACAGTTGGAAAATGTAGATTTTATGAGAGTGCTCCAGTCTCACACTGTATAAACTGAATCGCTCAATTCCTTCCTAAGCGCAAAACTCGAGGACGGCTGGACCAATTTAGCTATTTTTTTTTTTTAATATTCTTTGAAGTTCTAGGAAGGTTCTTATGAAGGGGAAATTGGAAACATTTTCTGGAATAATTTTTATTGCGAAGGCAAAGATTTTGCCGCGACTTCGCCAGAAAATTAAATTTTTAAAGGAT
Organism: Chrysolina haemoptera; assembly: GCA_958298965.1. NCBI lineage: Eukaryota > Metazoa > Arthropoda > Insecta > Coleoptera > Chrysomelidae > Chrysolina > Chrysolina haemoptera. The sequence continues at coordinate 3,794,894 of OY282590.1, read as the reverse complement.
GTTTGCCCGCGACTTCGCCAAAAAATATATTGGAAAGTTTTCGGTAGGGCGGCAGAATACTGATAGTTCCAATATCGGAAAATTTCTGAAGATCATTACATTTTGAAGGCGAAGCATGAAATAATGCTAGATGCAGCATACGCAGTGAAATATCATCTGAGCCTATGGCGTTGCTATTAATCTTATTAAGGTATTTCATGATCGGTTTCTCAGTTGAAAGTGAAATCAGGTTCACGTTTCAGAAATGCATATGTGTCAATCACCGCTGTTATCCTGGACGACGAGCAGATCTGTTTTCCCCCTGTCCGAGTCAAAACAAAATTCTGCTTTTGGATCACAGGCAGCACTGGCAATTGTATCCTCCAAAATGTATATGCTTGATAATTCAATACTTGTCGCGGCATCAGCCAGAGGAGTAGTTGTCTTCAGACAAGTATTTGCCATAATACTATTTTCTGTAGGTGTATAAAGTGAAAAAAAGAGTAAAACATTGTTCGGCTACGACCATCGTTTACGTGATTAATATTTGGTGTGTCTTCTTATTCTTTTGTTTTTTTGAAAACATAAAATGTGTGCAATCGTAGTCAAAATTTGATATCTGATGGATGCCCTTGTTCGCTTGATAGAGGCCGGTCCTGCACGCAGTGAAATTCTTTATTAAATGCTCATAAAAGCGGGAGTTATTCGCCTTTTTTCGATTGTGTATATTGTTACGCAGTTTGCGTGATATGAAATGTAGCTTTTGTGAGCTGCGAATCTCCTCGTCACACTGCAAATTGGTGATTTCGCAGCATTTTATCAGTCTCATGCGTATACAAACAACTGTAAAGGTCTCCATATCAGAGAGAATATTCTTCTGAAGTGAACATGAATAAAAAGATATAAATCGACAATGTTGAACTACCGTTCTCTCCAAACATTACAATGTGGAGCAATTGAGGCATCATTCAACGAAAACAACTTTTTTCCATCAATTTTTTTTTTTTACCGATTTGATATATTTAACACGTTGAACTCGTTATGGGTCCCCGGGGAACCATAGGTGTGACTGCGTTAGGTGCGGCTTAATCTGCTGATAAATTACGAATAGTGCGGGAGCTACATCTTCAGAACTAAAACCATAATTCTCATGAAATCCCTGAATTTGTTTTCACAGTTTACTACAATATGGAATCAAATTCTGGGGTATTCTGGAGAATAGCCAGTTCAAAGTGACAATTGTCAGTTCAAAGTGGCAATTCCCAGTTCAAAGTGGCAATTTCCAATTGAAAGTGACAATTGTTAGTTCAAAGTGACAATTGTTAGTTCAAAGTGGTAATTATCAGTTCAAAGTGACAATTGTCAGTTCAAAGTGGCAATTCCCAGTTCAAAGTGGCAATTTCCAATTTAAAGTGACAATTGTTAGTTCAAAGTGACAATTGTTAGTTCAAAGTAACAATTGTTAGTTCAAAGTGACAATTGTTAGTTCAAAGTGGTAATTATCAGTTCAAAGTGACAATTGTCAGTTCAAAGTGGCAATCCCCAGTTCAAAGTGGCAATTTCCAATTTAAAGTGACAATTGTTAGTTCAAAGTGGCAATTTTCAATTCAAAGTGACAATTGTTAGTTCAAAGTAACAATTGTTAGTTCAAAGTGACAATTGTTAGTTCAAAGTGGTAATTATCAGTTCAAAGTGACAATTGTCAGTTCAAAGTGGCAATTCCCAGTTCAAAGTGGCAATTTCCAATTCAAAGAGCAATTTCCAATTCAAAGTGACAATTGTTAGTTTAAAGTGACAATTGTTAGTTCAAAGTGGCAATTATCAGTTCAAAGTGACAATTGTCAGTTCAAAGTGGCAATTCCCAGTTCAAAGTGGCAATTTCCAATTCAAAGTGAGAATTGTTAGTTCAAAGTGACAATTGTCAGTTCAAAGTGGCAATTGTCGCTTCGAAGTGGCAATTGTCGCTTCGAAGTGGCAATTCCAAATGTTTTGAAAAATATTTTGTTGTTGGCCCTTCTACGCCTTCGTAGTAGAACTCTTTCGATAGCAATAATTGTTAAATTGTTTTTCAAAATATATAATTTAACAGTGTAAATAAACCGACCGCGAAGCTGAGCCTCATTCAAAAAACTTCAAGTTCTTGCGAAAAAGTCACAAACTTGTATGATAAATAGATATTTTAACTAAGCCCGCTGGCCATAATGCGCCAGCGGGCGGTAAAGTGCCACTTTACGCTCGCTGAACCGGACGGTAAAGTGGACTTTACCGCACGCTAGTATATAAAGTAATTTATCTGCTGGCATGTCATAATGACATGCTATGTTATTTGAGTGACATAAAGAAGTTCATTATGGGCGAATAAGGACCATAATGAAGTTCAAAAAGTCCTAGTACCGCAATAAAGAAATTCAATTGTAGTTCCTGAATATCTAGCATGAATGAATTTTATGGGAAAAAATGCAAATAGGTTAATTTCAAATAATTTGATTCATAATACAAAACTTCATCCAAATCGAGGATCTAGGACAATTGCCCGAAAACAATTTCCCGAAAGACAATTTCCCGAAAACAGTTGCCCAAATGGACAATTTCCCGAAACACAATTGATCGAATGTACAATTGCCCGAATTGACAATTGCCCGAAGAACAATTGCCCGAAAGGAGAATTGACCGAAAAAGATAACGGAAAAAAGAAGGAGTAATTATTCAGTCTGATCTAACTAGAACAAACTAAACTTAAGTAGGCATTTCAGTGCGTGCACATTTAATACATACATTTTGTGATGAAAAATAATTCAGTCTGATCTAACCCGAACGACCTAACCGCACGCTGACATTTGAGTGCGTTTAAATTTAATACATACATTCTGTGAGGAGAGATTATTCAGTCTGATCTAACCAGAACGAACTAACCTTACGTAGATATTTGAGTGCGTGGAAATTCAACACATGCCGAAAATATTAGTTATAAATTTATAGAGTTGCGTTAAAATACATTTTTCGGGCGATTGTATATTCGATCAATTGTGTTTCGGGAAATTGTTCATTTGGAAAATGTCCATTCGGGCAATAATCCATTCCGGCAACTGCTTTCGGGGAGTTTTTTTCGGAAAATTGTGTTCGCGGGCAATTGTCTGGAAGCCCAAATCGGAAGGAAGATTTTAGTACACATCTAATTTTACTTGACGAAATGGTAAGGCACAGCTTGCTTACTAATTTTCATAATGTATAAATTGAATGTATCTGTAGTTTCAAATACACTAAATTTGGAATTTGAAAAATATTTACACATAACTATTTATTGATGCCAGCAGCTTAAGTTTTTTATGTAATTTGGATCATAAACGATCATTATGGTGCACGCCATAAAAACTATTCGAAAATTCATTGTCAGAAACTCTAGGGAAATAATCGAAAATAAAAGAAAATGAATTTACGCACGCATGTTCGTAGTCATATTTTGAATCGGCTCATCAATATCATTATTGGTTCTCTCGAATAACGGCCCATTCTACATAATTTGTTATTCAGATTATCTATTTGCACGTGTCTATATTTTGCATAATCCATAAATAAACTGAAATTTTAACCTTCCCCAGATTATTAACCCGAGTAGAGAACTTCAGTAAATCGACAAACGGGAGTCATGCCGACGTACTATACGGAAGATTAAAAGTTATGGTATACCGTGCTTATATTCTTAATTGTTGGAAATGAAACAATTAAACTTCCTACTTACATCAAATGTTCGTATTGAATGAAATTTGAATATTATTCATGCTTCCGGTTTGACAAAAACTGGAACCAATTTTTCAAGAAGTATTTAGATGCAAAAATCGAAAAAAATTTCTGTCTGACTTCGTCTCATATAAAATAGTGAAATGACTCACAAAAGAGTTTGATAATCTTCCAGTGGCAAAAACAAGTTTGAGCGTAAAAAACTCACTAAAACATGAAACTGGAAGAAGGCGAAATCTTGATCTCTTTTGATGTAGTAAAAGTAGTACTAGTAGTAAACGTGGGGAGCCAAGTAAGTAAGCTCCCATGGGCCCTTTTTACCATCCTCTGCTTTCCACATATCCCTTCCGAACCACCGTGACCTTCTGATGGAGGTGAGTATGTTTGTCCACTTCAAATCGATGAGTTTCTCTCGCTTAAGTTTTTCAGCTCCAAAGATTCCAAATCTTAGCCTCCCATAAGCCTGGCACTCGCCGAGTAAATGAAAATAACTTTTTCGTCTCCTTCACATCTGTGGCGAATGGGGCAGTCTTCTATAACTATTAGTGATAGGTGTGTGCCTAAGGGGTTGTACCCTGTTAGTATTTCTGTAAGGAGGCGTAGTGCTAGGCGATCTCTGCCTATACGAGCCACGTCATCCTTGACTTACTAGAGCCGATCACAAAGTCTTTGGACTGCCTGCAACCAGCGGTATCCCTCCAAAGTTAAGTTCTTATTTCACCAATCGTTGACGGCCTTTACGTTTCCATTGTTCTGGAATGGTAAGAGTAAACTTTCTATTCCATTTTAGTCTATCTTCCCTCACTCTGAGGAAAGAAATGAGAATCTCCTGCTCTACCCATTTCACGATTTATGCATGACCTCTTTCGCTCCTTCGTTAACCCAGACTCTCAAGTCCAGATCCACAGTGGAAAAAATTGTTTTGTCTGGTAGACACTGCAAGAAGTCTTAGCAGTACGAAGTTGTTTCGGTGTTGAACCCGCGATAATCTCCACAGGATCTTTATTCATAACCTTTCTTGGGGACCAAATGTAATTCTGTTGCCCAAGAACTTTTTGACGGTCCAGCGATTCCCAATTTTTGCAAGGCGTCAAATTACCGGAGATTGTTCAGGGCGAGGTGGTACCTGTCAACTTTCGAAGACGTCACAGAAAACAGGATGGTGTGTCGCCCCCCATTTGCTCTAGCTGAAAGAGCTAGTCTTTTGGTCCTACGGTGTACTCAGGCATTTAATGAGCTCGCTTTCGAGCCGCTGATGAAATTGTTCATCAACTGCCTGTATAATTATGCCTCTCACTTCGCTGTTATAAATACTGCCGCGGTAGTGTCTTGAATACACTAATATATTGTTTTGCACGATTGTCTATTATAGACTGGGCACTGAATTGCAATTAAACCATGGTAAACTAATTCTCGATCAGGTTGGTTGAATAAAAACTGCCACCGAGCTGGTGAGTTCTAAGTGTCTGGCATAGTCTTTAGGCATGTTGTAGACTTCAGGTCACTTATTGGTAATGTTTCAAAAAAATCCCGTTGATTTGCAGCAAAATGTCGTCACAAACCCAATCATTTTGATATATAACGACTGGTTGCCGTTTGCACCTTTTATCTTTCGTAATACATCATTTCCCCCAGAACATCATTCCGATCCAGAACATCATTCCCACTGACAGTCATATGCCTGAAATTATAATCATCATAATTTGGGGGTATTTCTGTCCAACTGGAAAATTGCAACAGTACAACTAGACCCCAAAAAAAGGAAATAGACCCTACCCAGCAACTACAGACATATCGCATTACTATCTGTTATCTCGAAAGTCATGGAAAAAGCCATCAACATCGGACACATGAAATATCTATATGTATATGTTGTATTGAGGTTATAAATGTTATGACGGAACAGAATTTCGTTTTTGTTGAGCCTTATTAGCAAAGTTGAGTCATTATTATGGTGACAAGTTAAATACATAACTCCTCACCACGTGTTCCAACCTCCTTTGGAGGAATGAACTCAGCGTCCATGAACTGAAATCTGAATAAATCTTTATTCATAAGATTTTGACTGAAAGGTGGGCTCGTGCGTAATCTACATCGCAAAAAACACGTAGGGGAATTTACGTTCACAGTTCTGCCACAAGTGTCCCTGGTTACTGGCATACCTTCATCATGTCGCATTCTTGACAGCCTAATTCTCTTGGCGTGTGTTGAAAAGTTTTTGCCAGCACAATTTCTGCGAGCGTAATACAGTGGAAGAAAACGGAATTATTTCTAAAATTATTCATTTTGTTTTTGCTGTCGCCATTAAATATTAAAAAAAATTACATCTAAACGTGTTATTGTGGGTTAAGATTAACAGAGGTTGTGTTCTCGCTTGCTATAAGAGTCCCGCAGGGTTCATGTTTGTTACCGCGTCTTTACTCTCTACATAATTATGACTTTCCTTAGTGCGAGAGAACGGATAGCGGCACGGCTCTGTATGCAGACGACACGGCCATTTTTGCCCATTTTTTCTCAGTCGGAGATGATCAACTTTACGAAAAAGTATATTTTTCAAAACTTTATCGGAAGTTGAGAATCAACGACGAGGCCGTTGAGAACGTAAATCATGCGAGATACCTGGGGGTACATCTGGACAAGCGTTTAAATTTCGGACATCACATAACCCTGGCTACTCAGAGGGCTAGAGCTGCGTTAAAACGCACTTACCCCCTGATAGCCAGAGGTTCTAAATTATAGAAAGATAACAAACTGCTTATATACAAGCAAATAATGAGACCCGCTAAGACGTACGTTTGTCCTGTGTTCTGCTGCCTGAAACCGACTATAACAATGTCATTTTCGTATCATTCTAAGTAAAGTCTGGGTACCCAATGAAATATTAACACTTTTATAACTTTCGTGACGATTGCTCTATGCATTATTATAATTATTTGATGTGATTAAAAAATTATGATGATTTTTCTTTAGTTTCGAATATACTGCAACACCGTCAATTTCTTCCAGATACCCCGAGAAAAACCACATCCTCTGCACGGACAGAAGATGCACCTTCGCCATCTGGACCTGCTACATCCTGCCCATCTTCCTCTGCATCCCCAACTACTACATCTTCGAAATATCATCCACGGACATTAAGGAAGACGGCAAAGTATTCACGCTCTACCACACCAGCCTGACGAAGAACGTCAATTCGGACAAAACGCTCCTCAAGGTCAACTTCTGGTTCTTCGCCGTCATCATCAAGCTCTTGCCTTGCGCTATCCTGACCATCATCAGCTGCTGGCTAATCCGGACGCTGTTCAACGCCAAAAAAAGGAAGCAAGTGCTGCGAGGGTACGATTCGTTTCCCCTGACGGAGAATGGCAAGGAGCCGAAACGAAAAGGAACCAAGTCCGAGAGACGCGCAGATAGAACGACAAGGATGCTGATAGCAGTTCTCATGCTTTTTTTGGTCACGGAATTTCCTCAAGGGCTGTTTGCGTTTTTCATCGGGTTGAAAGGGAAAGACCTTTTCTTGACGTGCTACCAGCATTACGGGGAAGTCATGGATATGATGGCGCTCGTCAATGGGTCCATCAACTTCATTTTGTATTGCTGTATGAACAGGATGTTCAGGTCTACGTTTGGTCAGCTGTTCAAGCCGAAGATATTGAACAAATGGACCGGAACGCAAACTGATATTCGTGCTACGTACGTATTTTTGCTCGCTATTATTATGACAAGCTTTTATATTACTTTGCCATGTTAGTTATAGTCGGATTCATATTGAGAATTCAGTATTGCTAGATGCGACAGTAGTAGTAGTAATCGTGGGGAGGCCGCTGCCTCAGCCAGGCAATGGGCCAATGGGTCCTTTCTGCCATCCCCTGCTCTCCACATAACTACATTGCCTCTTCTAGTCTTCCTTCCGAACCTTTGTGACCTTTTCATGAAGGGCAGTATGTCCGTCCACTCTATTTCGATAAGTTGAAAAACTCCAACGACTCCGAATCTTAATCTCCCATACGCCTCACACTCGCCGAGGAAGTGAGACAAAGTTTCTTAGTCTTCTTCAAACATACGGCAAGTGGGGCTGTCTGTTATGCCCAATCAGTGATAGGGGTCTACCTAATTAGTTATGAACTGTTAGTTTCCATCTCAGTGTCCTTGACTTGCTAGAGGTTGGCCACAAACCGGCGATATTTCTCCAGAGTTCATTTACTTCTCTTATCGCCCAATCGTCAAGGGCAAAAAATATTTAACTTCTTGCAATGTCTAGTACTGGCTCCGGCCCACAGTTCGTGTACTACCTCGTTTTCCGGCACCCGCCTATGACTACGAACCCATACCAGCTCAAGTTCCTTCGTTTCGTCTAATTTGTCGAGATCATCTCCATATTCTTGTACCAGGACTGAGCTTGGTTTAGGATGGCAGATGGCTCTGTGTGCTGCCTGACTTAATTCTCTGTTGGGGCTCTTCTTCAACCTCTTGCCTCATAGCTACCGTTAGCATGACGAACATGTCAGCTTTGAAAACTGTTGTGCATCTTCCCAAAGCGTAGATTTCTCGTACACCTCCTCGTTCTAGGATAGTGTCTGCGCCTGTAGCCTGTTTGTTCGTTAGACGCGAACCGTCCGTATATTAAGCTTCCTGGTCGAAACTTCACTGTATTTCCTTCAAATTGTTCTCTGCTCGGAATAGTAAGAGCAAACTTCCCATTCAATCGCAGTCAATTTTGTGCGCTTTTCACTCTGAGTGCGGAAATAGGAATTTCCTTCTCCACCCACTTTGCGTCCTATTATCTCTCGTATGTGACTTTCTGGTGCTTCAACAGGCATTTCCTGATATGACTGATAACCAGTCCGTGCAAAATTTACTGTGTCATCATCTGGAAATAGAACTGTTAACTGGTAATGATCGGCTATATTACCGAATATGCGCCAAACTGACTGGCAATAATTATAAGATAATAAGTATAGCTGATACACCAGTCAATCTAATAATAACACTGATGCTCTTCAAACACTCGACCGGAGGAAGCACCAAATTCTTACGAAAGTTCGAAATAGATGAACACCTTAATCCAGCGGACAACTATTATAATCTTTATGCAGTCATTGTCCACTGTGGTTCTGGCGTTGAATGTGGTCATTATTACGCATTGGCCAAAGATAAAACGGACTGGTTTAAGTTTGATAATAGTTGTGTCACTGAATGTTCTGACGCCCTACATTTTATTTTATGAGAGAGAGTACATTGTCAGATCGGGATCTTCAGATGATGTGGTGCTGCAGGTTTTTCCGGGATTTCCTGCAGCTGAAAAAGCAAATGCGCCACTGGAATCAATCAAGTCGCCCCGGTGCGCCACTTATTTTTTGTTGTTGTTTTATATTTTGTACAACTTTCGTTTCATTTTTTTATTTGTGTATTTTAATATCATTTAGTATATCACATTCGTTCTTCTTCGTGCACCTATATTATTTGTAGTATGATTTCGATATAATCACGATATCAGCAGAACATTTTATTTCAATAAGAAAAAGTATATATTCCATCTGAGAACGGCGTTGAAATTCTCCTCGGGTCGAAATCTGCTTCTAACAACTCTCAGAAGGCAATCTATACCATCCTCCGAGTGCTACGTCCGTTTTTTATCCTCAGTTCATAAATCCTAATGAATAATTTCTTCATTCCACAGGGCATTGCCGAACGGAACCAACACTACCACCACCCTCTGAGGAAAGTTGCAGTCGTTTCACTTGACCTTGTGGCAGAAAGATTTACAGCGATACTCCTGTACGAGAATTTAATCAAGACGTCCTACTTCTAGCTATGGTTGGCAGTTATGACACTCATCGGTGTAATTTTTGTGACGAGCTGAGAAAAGCACACGAGAAGGTCGGGAAATTACTGATGGGAAATCTACCTGTGTAGTATACAGTGCATGTTCTTTAAAAAGTTGGCACATAATATAGGAAAACTTTTAATGACAATTTATTATGGGATTCGGCTTTAGCGTTTAGTCGTGTTTTGAAAAAGGTGAAAAAGATGAAAAACAGCCTACGCAGACGGGGTCACGTGACTTTTGCTATTATCAAAAGTTGTTTTTTTTCAAATGCTAAAAATACACTTATTTGTTTGAATGTCAAGAAATTTTAAAGAGAAAAGTTGTTTTCATCTCGATTTTGAATTTTAACGAAATTTCTGATATATTAAAAAATTGTAACTTCTACAAGACTTTTAGTAAGGTTATATTGGACTTCCATTGTCTACGGACTAAGAAAAGAAAGACAATTTGATTCTCTGCAATTTTATTTCACGACGTTTCAACTGTTGAGATCTACAGTCATTTTCAAGTGTATAAATGCGACATTCTCTATGATACTTTTTATGTATGGCTGGTTTTCATTTGTGTTATTAGCCTAGGGGTAATTTGTCTGTGTTCAGATACGTATATTAACTACCGTTAATTACTTTCTGATTTTTGTTGGAAATTATGAATGGGATATTCATAAAATCTGTTGTGGAATCATATGCGGCTGAAAGACAAGATAACCTCTTGGGAGGTATTCCAGTTTTAATCTCTAACAGAAAACAAATACTTCTTCGGCTAAAGCCATGCTGGACATTGAACTACATGTGATAGATATTGTGAAAGACTCTAACTGAAAAGAAAAATCTGAAAGTGAAAATTCGTATTTTCATTCAGATAGTTGATTTTTTTAATTATCTGTAGTTTTCATTGAAAATTCATCAAAATTCAGATAGGGAGAATGTTATTCAAAAATATCACTCACAGAAATCGTTCATTTCATTGAAGCAAGGTTCGCTTCTCTCGTATTTAATCCCCAATACATTTTTGTCGGCGAAAATCTATTTCGCTATGCCAAGCTCATCAGGGAGATTGAAAAAATTGGAAAGCATTCTCTTCAGAAGCAATTATACATATCAAAAGTGGAAATGATGGAAATATTTCTTCTGCGGTAACACTTTGAAAATTATTTTTTGTTATATATTACAAAAACTCACATTTTTCATTTTTCAATAAGAATGTTCCCCTTTTCAACAAGAACGTTGAAATTTGGCACAGATATGTAAAATAGAAAAATTTGCCGAAATTCAAACAAATCAAACAAAATGGTTTTCATCCATTATTTTGAAAACAATTCACTTTCAACAGATTGCGAAAATCACGTGACCCTGTCCAAGTAGGCCATTTTTCATTTTTTTCAAAGCACGACTTGAGGCCCAAGTCGAGTTTCATAATAAATTATTATTAAAAGTTTTTCCTAAATGATGCCAACTTTTTGAAGGGCACCGTAGAAACAAGAATTGGGAATCTTTACTTCGTTGATGATTTTGTGTTAAACGTTCAAGTTCCAGTTTCAGATTCATTCTAAAATAGGAATGTTTCTTTATCTTCGATATTACCGATTCAGAAATTATTTCACAGCCTTCCACAATCTTGAATAAAGTGAATATTTTTTATTTTATTTTGTAGATATCCATTTCTAAAATACTTGAAAAAATGTTGATATAATTTCCATTTCAATTTCGAAAATGGAGAAGTGCTTAGGCGCCCGACTGGTGATCGAAAGGTCGCTGGCTCGATTCCCAGCCGGGGCAAGGTTTTTTTCACTTTCAGGCGTAAAAATCTGAACGATTGGATCTTGTCGCCGGTTGGGAATTATCCTCCACGATTCACTGTTGCGTAAATAATTAACGGTGCTGCTCCTAAGGTGGCGTATGGAGTTAGTAACAAGGTATATCCAGAACACGTGGCTAATGACCATAGCAGTCGATGCCAACACACCAAAAAAAATTGAAAATTATGGTTATTTCCAGTAATACCCAAAGTAGATAAATTATTTTGTTCATTAAAATTAACCGTATGAGTTGAAATGCTGAAATTCAAAAGAACTTATTTTCTAAATTCAACAATAACGAAGATGGAGAACGATACATTCTTTAAAAAAACGGAAATACAGCGATTCGATTTGTTTATTGAGAAGGAACAGATACAGTGAATATATCATTCTGAACTATTACTTTTGTGAAATTTTCCAAATTTTTTAACCCGGTAAACCGCAGTTGTAGGTGAATTCACTTTGGAGGTGTCATTTCAGCTAGTAGTATAGAAAATGAAGTATTTTGGCTAGCAATTTTTCCGTCCTACATCGATTCACTTGAAATTTTGAGAGTAGGTAAAGAATAGCCCAAGGATCAAAATCTATATCATGCCGAGGGGCGCTTTTATCTGGGCATCTGGGGTGTGAAATTTTTTTATTATATTTCAACCATTTTAAAATTAATATTTCTCGTGTTATTCGTAATTGAAAGTAACAGTTTTTCAACGAAAAATTCAACGTTGTTAATCGGTTTTTCTCGAATAACTCGTAAAATATACATTTTATCAAAAAATTTGTAGAGAGCAAAATTGTAGCCTATAAAAAAAAATTAAGAGATTCAGAGTCAAATAGCGATAAAAGTGTGAATTTTACAAAGTACATGAAAAGAGCTTTCTTTCACAAGAAAAAAAAAGTAGGTAGAATCAAAATTGAGCGAGTTACGATGAAAATAAAGCCGGTCCCTACATTTTCCTAAGAAAAAAATCAATGAAAACAACTCCCTAATTACCACCCTAATTAAAATTGATCGTTGCCCTCCTGCGATTCTCTTTGTTTATGTATTATCAATAGATCCTAGAAGTTTGACCGATTTGAAATGATTAATTTTTGAAAAATTAAAACTCAAAATGAAAAAAGATTTTCTGCAATTTCGTAAAAATAACTCCAAAAATACTAGAAACACGAAAAAATGCTAGAGAATCGAATTGTAGCATTTTCAATTGCGGAGATTTTCTTCAAACATATTTTCTGTACGATGAATATTTGGCGAAATATGGCCGTTTCAGATCTCGAGTTACGAGCGAGCACCGCTTTATTTGAGCCCTTTAAACTGGCCCAATTTCAAAACTGAGGAAATGAAAGGGATTCAATTTACATATCCTTGTAGCAATTGAAAAACCCTAAAAAATAGTTCTTACATGAACTTTCTATCATCAAAAATGAATTATATTTTTTATTTTAAGTGCCTGAAATTTACAATTCTTTTTGAAATGCGTCTATAATTTTAGGATTTATTCATACATTTTTTGAAGCTTGATAGGGGTTGATTTATGGGGGTTGAAAAGTTGTAAAATGAAATTAGCACATATTTTAATCAACAACATTCTTAAATTAAACACTGATAAATTATGAAATATTTTTGAGGGCAACTCTTTTTTTTAATTAAGCTACAATAGGGGTTGATTTGTGAGTTGCAAAAAAGTTGCAAAATGAAATAAGTACATACCTATTTTAAGTTTAACATAATTCTTTAATTTAATCAATGTGATAAATTAATCATTTTTAGGGTAAATATATTTTTTACATTAAGCTCTAACAGGAGTTGATTTTTAAGGGCCGGAAATATTTGATATCGTGTTCTAAGGCATAAAACAATCATTATTTAACTAATCCAAACTAAATTTTACCCATTTTAAGCTTTAAAATGTTATTTTATAAGTTTTGACAATTAGGGGGAGTTTTCAAAAAATAAACAGCACCCATCGGCATAATATAGATTTTGAAGTAGAGGGTAAATTGAGCCTAATTCCAAATTTTTATGCAAATATATGCAGGACGAAAAAATTGCGAAGTTTTGCAATTTTTTGAGCTTCATTTAATGGACTATAGTCTGAATTCGGGATGTTAATATAGGAAGCCTGAATTGACGTTCTACTGTTTATTTATTTATAAAATCGGAATTTGGTACGTAATGAAGCTCAGATAACATATCAAAGTCAATTGAACAATATTTTTTTGTTGATGTTACAAATCTCGGGTGTTTTCAGATTCGAAGGCTCTTGAGGCTCCCATAAAAGTAAGATAGATTTAATAACTTTTTTAATTGCTCGGTAAACAATTATAGCATATCGTGTGTCAGTACACGCCTTCTTTATTTTTAAGCAATTTTATCAAGACTTGGTCATTGGTTTTGATTATTGTATGTTATCATTTATTGTTATTCATTTAGTAGAATAAATTGTGATCCTAACACATGCGGAAAGTATATTTTCCATACTTTGTTAGGAATAAATATGTTAGAAATAATGATGTTTGAACACTTATCCTCTAATTGCAATTCGGAAAATTGAATGTGACCTAAAATAAAAATCAAGCAGAAAAGAAGTGTACTGTGAATCTGGAATCACCCATAAATAATGAGGAGAAAATCTTATGGCCACTTTTTTAATGTAATTTCCGGAAAGAAACTCAATATGGCTGTAGATTTAAAATCGAAATGATTTTCATTTTTATATGTCTGATAACTATGTAACTTTGTTGACCAGAGCGCTGAAATATCTGTAAATAATTATTATAAAATGTTCATTGAACCTCATCATAGAAATAAAAGCCGGATTTGCGATGTATAAAAACTCTGGTATTGCTCGTACCTACAAACAAATTTAAGTCTGATCTATATTTTTTTTATTACGTCTTTCTTTCGAATGCAGGCTAGGAGAATGTTATGTTTGTAAAAATCTGATCAAAATTGAATGGTTGATTCCTCCAGGATTTTTATACATCTTCGATTCATCATATAATGAGGAATTCGTAACTTTATGTTTTTACGAAACGCTTAGTACCTACATGTATCATTACCCGAGCTATAAATTCACAAAGTCCAAAGATGTATATTTTTATCATTAACTAAATGTGAGTATTTTAAGGCTGATCTTAGAAAATGTTGTACAATATTTATATGATTAGATTAGAATAAATTTATATGAAAGTTATGAATTACATTTGTTTGAATCCCCTCCCGCCTGGTCTAAGGATAATCCATATACCGAGTGACCACGAGGTGCGAGGTGTACGCCCCCGTTTTCTTTGTTGTTTCTCTAGCTATATTTCTGAAATTTCAAACATTGAATATGCTCACTAGACGGCACTTTTTGACATATTTGGAAAAAAAAACAACTTCTGGTGTTTCCTGAAATGATTCGATTTTCAAATGGGACATGGCACACCCTGATGGTCCAATGACTACAGAGATCTCTCCATTCATTTCATCCATAATATACAAGGCGCCATCTATAAATATTAGGTTGAACTGAAACTTAATTATCCGCGTTTTTACCACATCAAGATAGGTGCGACATCTACATTTGTCTGGTTGAACTGATAAAAAGTAGATCATTTGTTTCTTGCCATAAGCGGTAGTGTACTTATTTCAATTGTTTTCTCATCATTAATCGATTTTTGGATAATAAATTGAGTTCAGTGATATTCTGTATTGTTCTTAATTTCAGAATAAGTCAACTTGAAGTGGCGGCAGAAGTCAAAACTTCCATTACTAAGCGTGTTTGCTACGTGCCGCAATGATGAATGTACTATCATTAGTACAAAAGCCGTTTTCGATTGGCGTTTGGTTCTGGTAGCGGTTGACATAAAAATGACAGCGGTTTCTTTCTGGTACTGTTAATGACGTCATAGTGAATAATGAAACGAATGTGTTGATTGATTACCGCAACCACTAACCAATGACTACGACTATGACGTCATTAACAGTACCAGGAAGTAAACCAGTGTCATTTTTATGTCAACCGCTACTAGAACCAAATGTCAATCGAAAACGGCTATAATTTTCCATTAAAAAACAAAGAGTTATTTATGCCAGATATGGCAATGTTGTAGATAAAAATGTCTGTTTTGAAGTGAACATAAACTATCCTTTTCTATACAAATCTCAGGGGTGTGACGGGCACAGACCTCATATTTTATGAGATCTGTGGTGACGGGTGGTGAAATGTTGGGGTCATTTTGTTTACTTAAGGACCATAATACAAACGAAGAACGACAATTTTCGGCCTTTGGCAACCCTGCTCCGAAAATTGACAAACATCGAATGACGAATGACATTTCTTCGGAACTCGAGGACGTTTCAAAATGGCGGACGTTTGTCATTAAATCACCCGAATAAAGAGAAACAAAAGACAAATACAAAAACATTGTCGAACTGTTTCGGAATGAAATAAACTGACATGGGAAAAAAATAAATGTATTAATTTTAACCATCAAAATGTGTGATGCTTGTTCTGACTTCCTACAACTTCTCATATCCTGTAAGTAATGTATATTTTTAAAAATATCTAAAAAATTACAGTAGGCCAGAGTGTATGATTTATTTGTCCAATTTGTTTTGTTATCGCACACTAAATTTTTTTATTTCAGATGAGGCCCAGTTTTGTAGAGAAACGAATGAACAACCTATTTTGACCAATAGAGATGTAGATATTGTATATGTTTATGTACAGACTTGGCCAGCTAGGTGAGCAATATTTAGAATCATGTATTATTTTACAAAATTCACTGTATTGTTTTACAGAATTTACTTTATTGGTTTACAAAATTTACTGTATTGTTTTACAAAATTTCATTATTGTTTTACCAAATTTACTGTTGAATTGTTTTACAAAATTTACTGTATTGTATTACAAAATTTACTGTATTGTAATACAAAATTTACTTTATTTTTTCATAGAATGTTATAAATAAAAGTAGTTTCTGTAATTTCTACTGTTCCAGGCAATGCATGTGTTGTTACCGTGACCCGAAAAACCTTGAGCGCTTCAGCTATGTCACTCAAGGACTCATTTACATGGCAGCGAGTCAGTTGAAAATCCTCTCGGAGAAAGAACCTGACACAGAGAAACGAAAAGAGGATGACTCTGATAAAAAACCTAAAAGCAATAAACCAGCTGAAGAAGAAAAAGAAAACCCTGAGGTTATGGAAAGGGATAAACTTTTAATACTGGTTTCCAAGATATTCTTGCTCAATTTTCCTCTGTATGTGGCTTACAAACACACTATTCAGGCAAAGTTGGACGAGTTGACCCAACAAGAGATGCAGAATTTAAACTTGTTTTGCGATTTGCATGATTCTGAGATTCCAATCTATCTTCTGAAAAATGTGAGTTGGTTCTGCAAAATGGGGGGACTTTTAGCTATGACAACGTGCTTTACAAAACTCACTCCTGAATTGCTGCCTGTGTCCACTGCACATGCTATGATATCCGTTGGTAAGAATCTGTGATTGAGAAGTTGATTTTTGTTTGAACCATTTATTTCAGTGTGTAATTTGAAATTGTGGATGAATTACAAAAGTATGGTGTCTATGCTAGTGCCGTTGAGGTCTTGTGTGTTGAGGTACATGTGTAAACTGTCAGATCAAGATCTACGTACTCCCACAATCAAGAGTATGGCTGGTAAGTGTTTTTGAACCCTATTTGGGTACAAATATGAAAGATTAACAAATAAAATGTCCTGTCGAAACTGCTCATTACTATAATCCTGTACAGTAGAAATATTTGGGTCGAAAATCCATCAGAAACAACTACATTCCTGTCCAAAACGTTGAATTACATCTGATAAATTTCCGTGCAGAGTTCCACAGGGCTTTCTCTGCAATTGCTTGTCAAATTCAATTTATTCAAGTAATGTATCGGTAATAGCAATTAAAGAATTTTAATACATTTATATTTTCATCACATCACATCCTTCATATTTGATGTTTGAAGTTAACTTGTCAGTTTTTCAATAAATAAAATTTTTGTAGAAAAAATATGACCAACAATAATTATTATATAGAATAAAAAATTATTGTAAACCACGACATTAAAATGCTTTTTTAGGCCTCAAGAAGTGGCCAGACTCGACTGAGCCTTGCCTGTCCATATCTTCTTTCGACCTGAAAAATGCCACTTTTCCGCCTAGGTATACAATATATGTTCTCCCTTCTCATCAACTGATTTTAATGTGTAGTTTTAAAGAGTATTTTTTAAATGAATATTTGTGTTGTTTTATATAACTAAATTAAGGAATTATATCACCATAGGGTAGGTCTATTCAGAGTATGAGATTCAAACTTGGCAGGGGTATTGAATTGAAGGATAGGATTTTTTTTCAACATTTCATACTCTCCTATCACTTCCGGTTTTACCGGAAACGACATCAACTCAAGAATTTCAAATGGAATACCCTGTATATTTTAACTTTTTTTGATTCTAGGAGCGACTCTGAGTGCTATCACATAGTTTTAAGACAACAAATTTACAAGCTTGATTTTCTGAAAGAATTTATATTTTTGCATTATTAGTTGAAGGGAAGTTGATGTTCAAAGTGCATTCTGCTAACTTGTTGATATTTTCTTAAACATTCCATTGTTTGGGAATCTTGACTCGCCGTAAACCAATATCTAAGAAACAAAATCATCGGGAATAGCAGTATTATTCTGAAGTGTCCATACTTTTCATACAAATACTCTTACTAATTTGTTACTCTGGGCTAATTTCCGTAGTAGAAGTAGTAGAATTCTACGGGAAGAAGTAGTAGAATTTCTGCAAAAATAATTGATTTCTATCACCTCATCATTGGTTGGGAGTTTCTCGTCTGGATTGTTTCTCCACAATGGAGAAATATTAAAAACATGGATGAGGTCTGTTGGAATACCTTTCAATATAGAAAGTTGATGCATTCTTCGAATTTTTCTTGCCTTTATAAATTGATAGCATTCCCATGACCAAAAGCACCTTGGTGTGAGGATTTATTGAGTTATTGTTGTAGACTAATTTCTAGAACAGCTTAAATTTTTAAAGGGTATACCAGTTGGAAGTCTTTGATATGAATGGGAATGAATCTGAAGAATTGAGTGAGCTCTATTGGTTTTTGAAACTAAGTAGTACTTGGAGATGTTTGTGGATTCAAAAAATTTTTAAATATACAGAGCGCATCGTCAATAATTTCAAAGTTTAATTCACTTCAGAGTGTAGAAGCCTTAGAAATGTTTTACTTGTTTGGTAATTGACTCGTTTACAAAATACTGTTTCCCTTTCATTTTGATCATAAAATGAAGGTATGAATCAAGTTTCATTACATTTTTTACCCACATCATACTTGATGAGCAAATTACCCCAATTACCTCATACTTTTTCGAAAAATAATTAGTGTATTATTATTGTTATCAATCCGACTTTCGATTTGAAACTATCAATGGATTCGTCGTGAAAATTAGAATCTGAGGAATGGCTGTCTAAAAGATGTTCCCATTTGGAATAAATGACTTTTTTGACACCTGGTATTTTACATTAATCATTGGTTAATATTTTATAAATCAATGAAATTTTAATAATTGTAATATCCATCCGAAACATCGAACAAAATAAATGTAAAAATTTAGCACACACCCAAGTTAACTTCTGTAGGCTGTGGATTCTTTGATTTATTGAATGCAGGATGCATTTCTATAATTTTTTTCATCTCCCTCTTCTGTATGCTAAATATATTATTGTCCACATAATTTTTGTCAATTATTAACTTTTCAGACTTCATGTGGAACGCCATAAAAGACCCTTTGGACTCCCCGGTAGCCTTCGATTTAGATGGTCTAGATCTAGCCTTCAAATATTTCACGTCGACCACTTTAACGATGCGATTAGCAGGGATAACTCAAATCAACAATCAAATCGGAGTCCTCGCTGAAATATGCGTTGGCGAGTCTCTACCGGAAGCCGAAGCTGCACCGAGACATATGGCTGACTGGTTGATAAGTAACAACATTATTTCACACATCTTTGGCCCTAACCTACACGTTGAAGTAAGCAAGACATGTATATCGGGCAGACTTTGAACATACTAAAAATGCGTTTCAAAGAACACATTTTTATATTTTATTTTTATGTTATATTTTTTAGGTTATCAAGCAGAGCCACATCATACTGAACTTTCTCGCGATGGAGGGGAGGATAACTTGCGAACATATGGATATTATCTGGGCGGCCGCCCAGCTGAAGCATTGCTCGAAACCGGTGCATGATTTGTTGCCGGGCCTTGTGAAGCATTTAGCTGCGGCGCCGACTCTACATTTGTACAGTTTGCTGACGAAACTGGAGCCAAAGGATCACACAGAGCAGGTATTGACCATGGCGAAAAAGCCCGAAATTCGCCAGCTTCGAAAGCCTACTTTTTTGCTAACGTGTGAATTGTTGGAATGTAGGCTTCACAGCTGGTGTCAATGTTCTGTTGGTTTCCGGATTTTGCCATGATCTTCCACAGTTGCGGTTGAAACGATTGGGTTCAACACAAAAAAAACCACGCTAAAACCCGGAAACCCGCCAGAACGCGTGAAATGTTTTTTTTACAAAATTTCACATACATCGCTCGTACCTAATTCAAATCTTCATTTCTAACGCGTAATATTTCTCTCATAATCGTTTCAATAATATCAACCTCCCAACAGTATAATTGTAGAAAAAAAATTCTATACAACACATACGGTATACATTTCCCGTCAGATAATATATAATTCACTCGTTTTGTCTTTCAGACGTTATATTTAGCGTCCGCTCTGATAAAAGCGGTTTGGTCCAGGGGTGGGGGTGCTCCGGAAATAGGAATGATCAATGTGGCGGCATCTAGTGCAGGCATAGCTATGCATAAGTGTTCTTCATCTGAAAATAGCGTGAGCTTGGACCCTACCAACTCTGAGGAAGATCACGTGAGTATTTGATTTTGAAAGTACCTGTTTTTCATAATTTATTCGACAGGGAGAAAGCTCTGCTCAGTATGAAAGTCACAAAACTGACAGCGAGGAACTTGACGCTGTCGAAATTGACGAAGATGAAACAGGACAGCTCATTGATAACAATGGCCCTCCTCCTTGCAAATTAGCTAAGAAACAAGTGTTGGAAAGGTCACATTGCGAGGGTAGCAGTACAGACACGGAATTAGATGGTGAGTATTTAAACATACAAAATAAAATAGAATCATCGTTTCTAATAAGTAACACAGTAATGTAGACCGAAACGTAATCATTTTCCTATCGACGTCTGTAACCAATTGTATACTGCTGACAATGTTGTTTATTCACTTGATTTGAAGCTTTTTTATTAAAACAAATGAAATGAAATTCAGCGCTCTCAATTATTGTTTGTTATTGGTGTTAAATGGGATAACACATGATAATTCTCCCCTCGATATTTGCGAGCTTCTGACGTTTGAAGGCTCTTGGTACGAAAACTTGATTCGATATGTACCCCTGCAATTTTTATTTCGTGTCAAAACCAGTGTTTCAGAATCAGTGTATCAGAAGTTGGCTTTCGTTCCATATTTTGTTTTGTAAAAATTCTAAATCACTTTTTATGAAATATTAAAATCCGAAATTCCTACATTTATTCACTTGCCACAGGACACAATTACCCACCTATACAGATCTCGGTATATTTTTCTAGTGCCTATATAATTTAAACTCTTGTTCAGATTTTTCATTGTTTTGCCAAAAATTGTGTTAATAATAATTTCGAAGAGATCGCGTTTACGACTAAAAAAAGGGTCTTCCTGTCATTGTGTTTCCATCTTTTGGGCAAAAATTTCTCGATAAATTATTCTCTGGCTTTCAGAATGATATTAGCACAGTGCATAATATGTAAATATGAATTTATATATTAGACAATTGATATACTTCTGAGCATTATTAGTATCCAGTACGTCTATTGTCTATATTTCAACGACGCGATGTTTCGTTTCACAAAAATCGTCAAACATCATCAAGTCAACTCCAACTATTCTTTCGAATTTTCGAACAAATTCTGCTCCTGTACGGTGGGCATCCTATGTTGTCTTCTAATGATTACGATTGTTAGCTGTTAGCACCTCTTTACCATTTAGTATTATTGATGTATGTGAACGATCTATTCTATTCAGGAATTCCTATCAAAACATCTATATCCAACAAAGCCAAATGGTCGGCATCTGGAAAGTCGAAAAGCGAAAAACGAGCCCATGTTCGTAAAAAAATTCTAACGAACCTGGTTCTGCCCGAAGGAGTAGAAGCTGGTCCTACTAGCTCTTCGCAAGACGAAGCCGATGCGGAAGATTCTCCCTCAAAGTTGAGGAAGAGGAGGAAACTTTTGAGAAAAACACGAGTAAAAAGGCAGAAAGGTACGTTGAGTGTTATGATGAAAGGTCAAGTTCTTACTTTCGGAAACGTTCACAAAATGAGCACTTTGAATTTTTGTGTATCCCATTCGGATACAAAATATCTGATAGTTAGTTAGTAGCATATAGTTAGTTATGAACTGTATCCGTTGTGAATAAAAAAAAAAGACTTGTTTTATCCGTGTAGGGAGCCACAAACGATCGTCGAGAGCTGTAGGAAACGAAACGCTTAGCGAAGTGGATATCGATAGCGATCCCGATATAAAAAGCTCTTTAAACATCACCAACGATGTTCTGGTTTTACCGTCACAAATCAACGCTTTGGTGGATATGTAAGTTGCAGTTCCTCAACGCAGGGGTTTATTACTCGCTACATGCATTTGATTTCAGTAATCTCAAACCAACGGCTTACTTGACGGAGAGTTCTTCGTGCAGCGAGCTAGGAAAAGAAAGCCATGACGGAGCTTGCACGAATTTTCTCTCTCTACACTCTAGAGGAGGGTATGTACAACTGTTTTTGACACATACTGTTATATATTTTTCTGCGAGAAGTAACTTTATTACATCATCTTGCGTTCTTGTTTTAGACATATTATGGAGATGCTCAGTGGCGATGAAGCGGAGGTTGAGGGAGATGGAGAAGGCAGCTATTCTTCGAGGATGAGTAATAAGTCGGAGAAAAACATGGCCGATTTTGACGGAGAAGATTCTGTTTGCGAGGAAGAGTTGGCTCGATTGACAGATCATGTAAGTGTGTCCAGTTTTACGACAGTATGGACATTTTTTAAGAATGTCTGATATTGAAAGTCAGATTTTCCAGAGATGCATTGAGTATTTTATCATTTTATTTTTAGGCCAACATGAATGTACATGTTTTTAGTCATTCTCCCGAAAAGTCGCCCATAAGAGTGGACCCTAGAATGTCGGCTTGTTTTAAAGTGGACAATGTCTGCCAACCGGGTAACACCTTGCTGTGGGATTTGCTCCAGGATGAAAAAATTGTAAGTACCAATGTATGATTAACAACTGAAGATGTTCTGGAATTTATTTGTCATTATACTAAAATCAGTCATATCAAATGAGAAATTCATGTTTTTCTTTTGTGTAACTCTCATCATTCTTATGAAAACATTGATACCTTGTATAACATTCTCGTCCTACTGCTGTTAACCTATTTGGAACTTAACCTAACCTAACCTAACCTATTTGGAAATCTCACTATTAGATTTATTGGTGAATTCTTGTTGTATCGCTCCTCAAATTAATTGCTATTCTTTAGTCAGTTGTTCGAAGGTGTGGGAAAGTTGCTAATATAAAACATTCTTAATTTCACACCTCTGTAAGATCAGTAGTTTACCTTATTATTTGCTAGGTTCGTGAACTACTCATCAAATTTTGGATCGAGGCAAATAGGTTTTAATGATCTATAAGATATTCATTTACTAAGATATTTCCACTAGTGCACATGGATGGGCTCACCGCTGTTGACAAAAGGAATACATTATTCATTTTGATATGAATAATAACCTTGTGTTTCCGTATTAATCGTATTTTCCGTCAAACATTTTTTAACCAGCTCCATAGTACGCCGTGAAATCATTTCTGTAACGTCGCTATTGTGTATCATTATTATTATTGTGTTTTTTATTGATTCATTCCAGTTCTTTACTTGTATTAATTTTGAACAAGCTGTATATTTCAGTCAATGTAGACAGATGTTATAATAAATTTTTAAGAGAAATTGTCAAGACAAAAAGTCGACCTATTTTACTTAAAAATACGACAAATCAAAGGTTTTACAACACTAAAATCTACAATTTCGTTATTGATTTTTAAAAAAATAATCACAACTCGACCAGACGCGATGTTCACACATGCACGTGTTACGTATTACTGATTAATAACAAGGGTTGAATAGCTAATATTTAGTAGTTTTATGACTCCTACCGCATTTCACAAATATGATCCATCTCACTGATATACCGAGAAATGATCAGACGGAAATATGCAAAAATGAACCATTTCACTGACTTGGTTCTTTTTTGCATAACGAATTATTTAATTTCCATTATTTGAGATGGTTCTTTCAGCGAAAACAAGTACCAAAATATAGAATATCTGCTTGGTTCTTTTTTGCTAAAAATAGAATGGATATTTAACAATCGATTTATGCATAGTACTCATTTTCGACGATCATGTCGCTTGGTTTCTTTTTTCATAACTACGTCCATTTGATGGACAGTGTACGTTGAGATTCCAATTCGAAATGCAATACTTCAGTATGATTGTTATCATTATTCAATACCTAACTCATAATTATTACTTAATGAATAATTTTCGGACAGTGCCAGCTGGGAGAAGGGTTAGCGTTGGAAGCTGAGAAAACACTGTGCAACTTGATTTGCTATACACCCGATAAAGAAATTCGAATGAAGTTCATCGAGGGTTGTCTGAATAATTTAGCGAATAATGTGTGAGTATAATAATATTCAATAACTTTTTTATATTCACTACTCCGTTCAGTGAACTTTCCTTTTGAGGAAAAGCTTCATCTTGAAATACCGACCATTTAATGAACTCTGAATCAACACTAGCAATTTATTTTTCTAGGTCTGTTGTTGTATCTCTTAGAATGCTTCCAAAATTATTGACGTCTTTTCGTGGATTAGATATGCATCACGTGACTCATTGGGCTGACCGGCAGCACCACATGATGTCGCATTTTTTCAACAACTTGAAAGTGTACACTGCCAATCCGAACAAATCCCTACCGATGTACACTCACCAGATGCAGGTCCAAGTGAGACTGCATTTTTTGTCAGCAGTTTTCTCTCCTGTCGTATCTCCAACTAACTTTAAGTAAGTATATAACTACCAACTAATTATATAACAAACAAGGAGTCTCTCGCTTATACGTCTTTTCTAACGGGTTTAGATAAATCGTAAGAAACATACTCTACATCGTGTTTTTTTTTCTTCTGTTAGTTATAATTCACAAATTCATCATGATACTGATATTTTTCAATTCGAATTAAGGATAATGCATGTTATGGTAAGACATTGGAGAAGTAGAGCATATGAAACTAGTAACGCATCAGAAGAAGCAACTGTGCAGATGAAATTTTTTGTGGGCTATTAAAATTGGTCTCCTGATATATTGGTAACCTTACTGTTTACTTTTCAAAAACGTGGCGCGATTTTTTTGTTTAGGTTGAGCATAGACCAGGTTGACACCTTGTGGGAATGTCTCGCACATGACGCCGAATGTTCGGACGAACTGTTCAGTTGGTTGTTGTCTCAAACGAAAACGACGGAGTTGCACGCTTTGAAGATCGACGCCCTCCACCGACTCTACATCCACCATTTGCCAAGTCTCGAACCGGAAAAGTTCAGTATGATATGTCTTAGCCTCTTTCAGCAACTCTGCAGCCTGAACAATCTGCTGACTGCTGATTTGGAGGGCAACATGGGGGAGAGTCAAAACGTCGGAATGGATCACATGTGGAAAATCGCGTTGAACGCTTGTAATACTGGTAAGTCTGGCAACTTTGTGGTTCCGTTGATTTTATAATATGTTTTTTTTTTATGTTGCGAAAGTGTCTGATTTATCAGTATTCTTTAAACTTTCATGTCAGACGTATGTTGCGTGTTCTTTAAAAGATATCGAAACGTGAAAAACTCAAACGTACAAAAAGAAAATAATCAAAATGATTCTGTCCTCAATAAGTTTTAGCTTTTTATGGTCCATGAATTCATTATTTATTATAAGTGTTATTTTTTTTTTCAGAGGTCAGTATGGCGGCCATCCAGTATATAAACAGTTACTACATGGGCCATAACCTGCAATACGAAGACCAATTCGTATGGCAGTGTATGACTCACTTGAAAGCTGCTTCCGAGGACTTAGCTTCAACCACGGGTTCTGAAGAAGCGTCTTTGTTGTGTATCCAGAGAGCATTGTTGTTGATGAAAACGCACATCGAAACTTTCCGCAGAAGGTACAAAGAATTACAACATAACATGTCGATGTGTTTTTCAGTGTAATACTTCATCGTGCGATTTGTCATATTTCAGGTACGCCTTCCATTTGAGGAAGTGGACCTTGGAAGGTAAAGGTATCGGAAGTCATTCTGCTGCTTTGGGCGACAGGCCCAGTACGCCGGTCAGGCTCATAGTTCAGTCAGGTAGCTCGACAGAACGATGTTTCCTAGATATGCTCAATACCGATTATGTTGCCGATCTCAGGGCTGAAATTGTGAAATGGTGTGAGGGATTGCAACAGGTAATCTATTTTTCAATGGAATCAAATTATATGTCAATAATTTTTGGAAACTAAGAACTTGCTCAAAAACGTTATTGTAAAATGATACCAGAAAACATTGCGTTCCGGATATAGGTGTTGCCTATCCACCCGCACTTTCAACCGGTAAATTGTTGGAATTACACTATTGCTGCTTCATACAGTTCACTCTTCAAACTTGGCCTCCTGTGACTTTTATCTTTTAACATTGTTCGGTGAGTAAAGAGTTTATTCAAATTGTCAACTAATAGATCCAACAAATAACTATTTCAAAGAAACGTACACGTCAAACATCCTCTTGAATACTTAAATCTGCACATTTATTACGGAGATGTCTAATGTTTTCTGGTATTATAGCTTTAACTAACGGAAAATTTTCGGGTATTTGGCCACACGTTGGATGCCAAATTCCGCCGATCCGAGAAATAACGGTAATTTTCGGGTATTTGGCCACACGTTGGGTGCCAAATTCCGCCGATCCGAGAAATAACGGTGTGATAATTTCAGATGAAAAATGAAACTAGCGAGAACAACAAGACTAAATCAGGTGAGACTTGGATCAGGATTATAACTCAAGGCCAGGAATTAACTATCGACTGCGAAGAGAAAACACTGGCCGAAATGGGGTTCAAAGAGAACCAGGTATTTATTCAAGGAAGTTTTTATATATGTTTATTTATATTTTATTACATTCCAGATGGTGTATATTTCGGTGGGCATGTCTAGAAATATGAAAAAGAGGGAATGCTTAGATTCTCCCTCTCTGCAACCCGCCCCGCCAAGAGAGTGTCTACCGACTTTGCTGCTTCTACAGCCGAATTATTTCGAACAGTTGTTCTCTTTGATGCATACCTTGAGTGCGATGAAGGTTCAGATGAAAGGAGGGGTGAGTCAAAATATATTGTCATGGAGTGTATGTCCTCAGCAACGATGATAATGTCGGCATTGTAATAAAACGTCCAAACAGGCCGATATTGTTTTCTCTAAACTACACCTGCTGGACGAGACCTAACGTTTCAGTAAACTTGTCGAGGTTTGATTTGGTTCAATAATCCGTATTGATTCACCCTAGCCCCTTGGTCATAAAAGCTATGGTGATAATTGCTTCTTGCTTCAAAAACTATTGACCTTGTCTCGGTAATATGTTTTTTGCTAATAATTGACGCTAATCCCATTTTAGCGTCACATCCCACACACGAAAGCTCAAGTATTGAGCAGAAGAGTCTGGGATATATTGAGCCTATTGCCTACCAGTCCAAAACTCTTGCGCGGTTTCAAACACCTCGACATTCCTTTGTCTGAATTGTTGGATCCTTCGAGCGCTCAAAAACTGATGTACTCGCTTTATATCATAGAATCTCTAAGTGTAAAGATCAACCAAGGAAAATACGCAGATGAAGAGGAAGATGATGAATCTTGGAGTAGAAAATTCGTACAGCATGGCGGTTTGAGTCATATTTTCGACATTTTTATGTCAGGTGTGTACATACATATTTTTTTTTCAACCCAGTTTTTCAGAAGGATGTTTGGATTGGGAAATCATTTCTGTATGTATGTGTATGTGAATAATTGTTTAGTCTGCTTTTCATTCAGTAGCAATAAAAACTCCAAAGAAATCAAGAAACTATATAGCGAATGTGATATACGGTCTATCAACGGATTTTTGAAAAGTAGAGTGAGCATTTGTTTATCCAAACGGCATTCTGAAAAACTATTAATATGACATCTGATGCTTTCCAAGTTCATGCTACACATGCATGAGTATTTGTGAAGTAGAAATAGCGTTCTTGAATACATACAGCATAATGATTTTATGCTAATTTTAAAAAACTGTTAACAGAGCATTTTAAGAATAGCTTCTGGATATAAATAGCTGTATTTTTTTAAGCAATTGGCCAGTAGAATTTTATCAATTAAGTCACTAGCGATAGTTGCAATTATTCATTGGTATTATCCATGAGTCTTTGTAAACTAAAAGACGCATTTTCAATCCAAGTGGCATTCTAAAGAATTAGTAATTTTTTCAATGCAGTTGCCAATTGAACTGTACATATTATTTTTAGGTGTTCTACAAAGAGACGGTGGAGACGGTAGTGATTGGCAACAAGACTGCTTGGCGTCTCTCCTGAAAATTCTCTGCCACCTAGGAGTTGATCCTCTTCCTCAAGAAACGAAGTCGTCTCGTATCGATAAAATTATGATACCGAACCTGAACGAGGCGTTTCTAGCGTTGATAGACACGAAATCTATGATGTCTCAGATAACTAGTATTCTCGAGGAATCGTCAAGGCCCAAGGATTTGAACCACTACAAAACCGGATTTTGGGGCAGGGCCCAAGTGGTTCACTATGCTCTAGCACTTTTGGTGTCTTGGTTGCACTGCTGTGAGGAAGCAAGACTCGAATTGTTTCAGTCTCCCAACTTTGCTGGGTGGCTGCAGAGATTGGTGAGTATTTTTCAACGATTTTGTTTTTTGTTCAATGATACTGATTAGGACATAATAACAAATCATTAAGGAATCAATTCTTGCCAAAAACTTCACATTCCAATTTATTTGGTGTATTTTATGTAGGTATTAGAGGATCCAGAACCGGCTGTAAGACGTGAAGTTTGTTCGGCAATATACAGGCTATGTTTAGGCGTATCAGCAAATCGGGAACCAATGGAAAGCAGTTTGGTAGCTCCTATGCTTTCACAACTGTTGCTATATCTGGATAAGGCCGAAAGTATGAGACCACAGAAACTAGAGGTAGGGTTTCAACGCACATTTGTTTTGGTTTAGCGACGATATAGAGCATTCTATTTTTTCAGGCTCTTCAAGCTCCAGAGGAAGGAAAAGAACCCTATGGTCCGGCTTGTAGGGATTACTTTTGGCTCGTTTCCCGCCTAGTAGACAGCCTGCCCGACGACTTGGTGAAAGAAAGCCTGGACGATCCCCAAAGCTGCGTGATCGACATCAGCGGACTGGCCAACAAACTGATGACGTCCCTCCTCTCCAGAGACTACCTGGAGACAAGGCATCGAACCATCGACGACGACGGTCTTATTGGCCTCCTCAACCTCATCACGAACCTGCTGAAACACCGACCGCCATTTCAGACCGACAAAGGTGGTCAAGATCTGCTGGATGAGGTCTTCGATTTCTTGTTTGCTCTCCCAAATCCAAAACTGAGGCACGTTCCGAAATGCAAGTCGCCAAGGTCGAGAACTGCGGCTTTCGATCTGCTGGTGGAGTTGGTGAAAGGGTCGCCGGAAAATTACGCGGTGCTGCATGAGAAGCTGCTAAAGCAGCACCAGCCGGGGCCGAATTCGCCGTATCCGTGGGATTATTGGCCCCACGAGGATGGAAGATCAGATTGCGGGTATGTGGGTAAGTAAACTGACGGTTCTTTAGATTTGCGTTCGGAAATATATTGAATATCTTTTGTAGTCTTCTGTATATTCTGTAATATCGTCTGTATAGCTATGTCGATAAACGCACAAAGACCTATTCCTTGATAACCGACCTATCATTCAACATATTGGGGAAATATCTTTTTTGTAACCTACCTGCTACCTGCTGCTGAACATCGATTTGACAGACATTAACAATTTCTACTCACTCACAGGAGAAAATAAGAGTCAAGTTGTCTCCTTGGAGTGCTGCTAAAAAATATTTTACCTGAACAGTTTTCAACAAACATTAAAGTTTCAACAAATAAATTTAATTCAACTTTAGGTTTGACCAACCTGGGCGCCACCTGCTACATGGCGTCGTGCATGCAGCATCTGTACATGATGCCGCAGGCCCGAGCCTCCATCCTGGCGGCCAACACCGACCAAGCGAAGCACGAACCGACCTTGAAAGAGCTGCAGCGGATGTTCGCCTACCTCCTAGAGAGCGAACGGAAAGCCTACAACCCGCGCAGCTTCTGCAAAGTCTACACGATGGACCACCAGCCGCTGAACACGGCCGAACAAAAAGACATGGCCGAGTTCTTCATCGACCTGGTCAGCAAGCTGGAAGAGATGACTCCGGATCTGAAAGAAGTGATAAAGACCTTGTTTTGCGGCGTGATCAGCAATAACGTGGTGTCTCTGGACTGCGACCACGTCAGCCGCACGCTCGAGGAGTTCTACACTGTTCGCTGCCAGGTCGCGGATATGCGCAACCTGTACGAGTCTCTCGATGAAGTGACCGTGAAAGACACTCTGGAAGGCGATAATATGTACACTTGCTCGCAGTGTGGGAAGAAAGTCAGAGCGGAGAAGCGAGCGTGCTTCAAGAAGCTGCCGCAGATCCTGTGCTTCAACACGATGCGCTACACGTTTAACATGCTGACCATGCTGAAGGAGAAGGTGAACACGCACTTCTCTTTCCCGCTGCGCCTCAACATGGCCGGGTACGTCGAGAAGCAGCTCATGCCGCAGCACTACCAGGAGGAGAAGCAGAAGACGATCGAGGCGAAGTCGGAGCAGTACGAGTACGACCTCATCGGCGTAACGGTGCACACCGGCACAGCAGACGGCGGCCATTACTACAGTTTCATCAAGGACCGGACGGCCGGGTCGCGCGACAAGTGGTTTCTGTTCAACGACGCCGAGGTGAAGCCCTTCGATCCGAACCAGATAGCCGCGGAATGCTTCGGAGGGGAGATGACGAGCAAGACGTACGACAGCGTCACCGACAAGTTCATGGACTTCAGCTTCGAGAAGACGAACAGCGCGTACATGCTGTTCTACGAGCGGTGTCCCGCGGAGTGCGACAGCAATAGAGGTTCGTCCACGGCTTTGGAATCTAGCGATACGCTGCTGAGCGCGCCCTCTCCCGTCATGAGCATCGAGCTGAGCAAGGAGCTCGAGGATTGGATCTGGCAGGACAACATGCACTTCATCGAGGACAAGAATATCTTCGAGCACACGTATTTTAATTTCATGTGGCAGATTTGCGGGTACATTCCGCAGACGCTGTTGCCCGTCGAGCCGAACATTACGCAGAAGGCGGCGCAGCTGTCTACGACGTTTTTCATAGAGACGTTCATCCACGCGAAGGAGAAACCCACGATGGTGCAGTGGGTGGAGCTGGTTACAAAGCAGGTGAGTTTTTTTTTGTGAATTTGTTAATACTGCTCACAAACAGATATCCTATGAAGTGAATTCATTTAAAGAAGTTCTGTCAATCGAACATATAGGGTGTAATCTATCCTTTTGCACTCCTGTGAAGGAGGGGTGTATAATGCCATTTTATAACGAATGACAGGTGTGAAAAATTGTGGAAAGTTTAAATTGTATTAGAAAATTCGTCGAAATTTTGGGAACCGATGTCCACCGAATTAAACCATTGACTCTTTATCTTTATTTAGAAAATCACTCACGCTGTCCCTTATCGAGAGAGCCTTTTACGATGTAAGCGAATTCCTCAATGTAAAATTATAAGCTACTTAACATTGATATTAATAATTTAGTATACCATTGATCTAGGTCCTCCAGCCCAAATTTATAAATATGCATATATTATTGTGTTCGTAATTGTTGACAAGTCTTGTGACTGCATTTTATCAACAAGTCACTCATCTTTTTATATTAAGATTGATTTTTTTACATTTACATATATTTGCATACATGTACTCTTGTGTTTTAATTTTTTAACAAACTTTGAATGTATTTTATCTATTGACAAGTCACATATTCTTTATATTTTTACTTTTATCTTTTTTACCTTTATATTATATAAATTGTTGTATGAATCCATTTTGTAAAACTTTGTCCATGAGATGATATCTTCTGACAATAAAGGATATTTTGATTGATTGATTGATTGAACGTCAGCTGACCAAAGCAGAGCCACAATAATACTGAAACTGCCGGATGGAAGAAACTGTGTAATTTCGAACAGCAGTTTACAAGATTTTCCAAATTTTCCAACAACATTAATTTCCACAACTTTTTCCAAATGTTTCACACCTGCCATTCCTTATAAAATAGCATTATACACCCGTCCTTCACGGGCAAGAGGTTAGATTACACACTGTATGTTATTCAACAGTCCTAGAGGTCAGTAGCAGTTTTTTTATGGAGACTTGTGGACTTCAAAACGCATTTTCATGGTGAATTTTGTTGATAGTTATATTGACTCGGAACTTATAAATTCGGAAAATGTTTTTGATTGTCTGTTTTTACCAGTAGAGCACTTTTATTATCGAATCTACGTTCATGCATTTGCAATTTTTTTTACTTACAGTTCAACGCATGCCAAGAGGCATGCATTTGGTTCTTGGACCACATGGCGCAGGACACCTGGTGGCCCGTCCAGGTGCTCCTCAAGTGCCCCAACC
Source organism: Chrysolina haemoptera (assembly GCA_958298965.1). NCBI lineage: Eukaryota > Metazoa > Arthropoda > Insecta > Coleoptera > Chrysomelidae > Chrysolina > Chrysolina haemoptera. The sequence continues at coordinate 3,762,543 of OY282590.1, read as the reverse complement.
AGATGGTGCGGCAGATGTTCCAACGGCTGTGCATACATGTGATACAGCGGCTCAAGCAGTCGCAATCGAAGCTATACTTAGAATCGGGCGACGGCGCCGAAAAGGAAGAGAAGAAACTGGTGGACGCCGTCAACATCGGAAACTCCTCGTGCGTCACCAGGTTCATCAGGATGCTCCTGTCGCTGATGGAGCACGGCGCCAAAGCTCACCTGAAGCATCTGACCGAGTACTTCGGCTTTCTCTACGAGTTCAGCAAGATGGGCGAGGACGAGTCCAAGTTCCTCCTCGCGGTCGGCGCCATTAACACCATGGTCCACTTCTATCTCGGCCAGAAGGTAGATAGATAGATAGATCTTTATTCAAGTAGGCATCCTAATAAACATAATATTCATAAATACAATTGAATATGCGCATTTGAGCATGATATATGATGAAAATATTAAAATGCTCATCAAATGGCTTGGACTCAAATCCCGATAAATGTCACATTATCTGTTTCTACCGTTCCCACCACCAAGTTTTATTCGATTATGACATCAACAGGCAGTTCACCAAATTAAAGATCTTGGTGTTATCCTTGAAGAGTCTCTCAGCTTCAATCCCCATATTGCAAATATACTGCAGAAAGCAATGAAAATGTTTGACTTCATCAAGAGAACAACTCGCGATTTTACTGATATAACTGCAATGAAAACTAAACCTATATAACGAAAATTGATAGAATTCAAAATAACTTCCTAAGGTACTTAGTTTTCAGGTCAGGTCTTCACTGTGAATATGCACTACTGGAATACAATCTCTCTCTTGTGGTCTGCAGAAAACATAGAGATCTCATTCTACTCTCCAATGTTATAAATAGCAGAAACGATTGCCCCAATCTCCTTTTAAAAATTAATTTCTTGGTACCTTCTCGGTCAACTAGACAAGTTCAAACATTCCACATACCTTTCCACAGGTCCAACTATACTCTCAATAACTACATCTCACGAAAACTCAGATTGGCAAATTCCCTCTACGAGCTTCCATTATTTGGTACATCATTAAGTAGATTCAAGACTTATCTTCAACAAGTCAACTTGTGAATATTTAAATATTTATTCTGTAAAATGTAAAGCTCTCATATTATGTCATGATGCCATTGTATTTCATTTTTATTTGCTTATAAAATGTAATTATTTGTCTTAAATGGGCTTGCCCGTATACAATAAATAAATAAATATATATATTATGAAACAGCTATTAGGCCAGCTAACAAAGCATTTTTTCTCATAAAAGTTTCGTCCCCCCCGGAGGGGATAATTTTTCTCAGAAGTGATGTTCAGGATGTGCCCTACAATTTAAAAAAAAAATATCTGCGGTGCAATTTAAGTCGAGGTTGATAGCCCTGCTTATTGGCCTTTTTGTACTTTTGTCAAAGGTCAACGACTTCGTCGACGTCAGCGAGGGAGAGGAGGAAGAAGAGGTAGTCGCTCTGCCGACGGACAAATACAAGCCTGCGTCGTTGGATAAAATGATCACGCTCATCGCGTCGCTGGTGGAGAAAAGCAGGGATACCAACGGCAAGCTGCAGCTGAGCGAGAAAGACTACAACGCGATCGCGGGCGGGAAGGGTTTTACGTTCCTCTACCAGCAGATCAAGGATAACATCAATCTGCAGCAGACGAGAAATCTCATCCACTCGCTCTGCAGGGGAAACAACCAGTTGGCGCAGTCCGTTATCTGTATGATATCGCAAGCGATCTCGAGGAATGCGGAGGTATGTATTTTCGGTTGGAAGTTGCAAGCGACGACGTTGCTTGAGTATTAAGGACTTTTATTCTCACGTTCATTTGAATTCTTGCGATACTCTCATCAACAAGAGTTTATCAGTCATGAAGTGAGAAATAAGTAATTGAGGTTACTAGATTTATTATGCGTTGGCGGATGCGAGAATTTTCCGGTTCATCAGATTTTCGATAAGCCATTCATTAAGTGAGCAGTTGTTATACACTAGATTTCCATTGAGTCTTGGTTTGTTTGTTACAACCGGTTTCTGCTTGTACACCATTATCAAGTAACTGTAGTTTAATACAAATAGAATAAGTTCGCGACAAATCAAATGAAAAATTATAACCGAATTCACAATATTGGACAGTCGGGAATTCAATTTTTTTTATGCTTATAATAGTATAAAATATATACATTATTTTGTCCTGTGTGTTTGTTTGGACATACTAATCCTTATGTGTTACAGGGGTGTCAGCCGTTTTTCAAGATCCTAACCCTACTCACCGAAACGACAAATCAAAATTTGACGAGTTCGTCTTCTCAACCTTGCTTCACCCAGCTCGTTCTGCAGAAAGTATGGGATGCGGCTGAGTGCTGTCCTTATTCCGCTCTCGACTGGTTAGCGCTGCAAGTCACCAGGAATAGGCTCGTCCATTCGTGGGTTCTCGGTTCGATGGAATCCTGGTTGGAACACTTTCTCATAGCTCATAGCAACCAGCGTGTGAGAAACAGTAAGTACGACAATAACCGGTAATGGATTTTTTTTGTGTAGGGTTTGAAATGAAACTTCGTTTGTGAAGCTTTGCCACGTGCCAGCGAGATTCGTGAATCCGAAAGGCATGCTGTTAAATTAAAAAATCCGGCACTTTGAATAGTTGTCTTGTTCTTTACCGGTTGAGTGAAATAAAACATCGTGTCCTGCTCTAAATATTGTCTTAAGAACTGTGAAAAAGTTCAAATGTATACCATATTACATTTTCAGAAGCGTATTCCCCTTTCTATCTGAAGACCCACCATGGATATTTTGTAAAGTTCTCACGTCATTTAGCATATAATTGCGGTCATCTAATCAATCATAAAACATTATTTCAGTTGGGGTATTTCCGAAAGCCAGAAAATATGTCTTATGCAACAAATCCAACATTATATTTCAGCTTAACCAGAAACAGTTCTCACAGGTTTCTCGTATTTTCAGCTGCTGGTTATCTTCTAGTCTCGCTCGTTCCGAGCACAGCCTTCAGGCAAGGCTTCCGCGCCACTCACAGATCTAATCGGGAACCTCAACTTTCCTCTGAAGCTCAGACTGTCCTGCACCAAATCTATACGGCGCTGCTGAGGTTGCTGTCCGGCGCCAAGCATTATACTGATATGCAGCAACACGGGACCATGAAACTAACGACTTATTTTGCTCTAATGATGTACTGTTGCATATCTAGGACTGAAAAATTAATGGTAAGGTTTTAATGGGTGGCCCCACGTTGGGCGCCACTTTTAAAAGTAATGTTTCTGGCTGAAACTAACACTTTTGTTTCAGTTTGGGCAATATTTCATTCAACTTTGGCACCTGTTCCATCCCAAGCTGTCGGAACCGTCGATACCGGCCTATCATAACAAACAAACATTGTTGGCCTTTTGGAACCACGTCTGTACGGATTGTCCGGAGAATGTGCAGCTAATGTTGCAGAATGCTCACGTCACGAAGAACATTGCGTTCAATTACATTTTGTAAGTGCTCACTTCATCTAAAAACGGGCAATTACGATAACTGTCTTGATGAGGAATTGACATTAAAAAAAGAATTCTACAAAATCAGTTCAATTATCATACTTTGTAACACGCTGAATGAACCTGTAGCACTGCTTTTTTTTATTTATTTTCTTGAAAAACGAAAAAAACCAGTACTATACTTTCGTTACGCGTCACCGGTGGCCGATTCATAGAAATTCATATTTCATTTTCAAGAAATTAAGGTTGGTTGCACTGTTGTCTACAACTTAATGGTGATAATTTCTAGTCAGTGTCAAATAAAAGTTGATTCGTTACTTTCAAAAAAGGAAATAATGATTCCATTTAGATAATTATTTAATATTTTCGTCGTTTTTGTGTGTGATATAGTGAATATTGTGAAATAAATCCGATTTAGTAAAGGTTAAGAAAACGGATTTTCATGAAACATTCACAGATGAATAAAAATACGATGAGGACACTGTAGTAAACGAAATTTTGATGCGGAAAATATTACTGTGGCAGATATTACCTTTTTCAAGTTCCAAAAAAGGTTGTTGTGGAACATCACTCTAGGAAACTTTAAAGGACTACACCTATTTCTTTTTTTTTTCTCAGCAACACACTAACCACACATTTATTAGTCCATTTATTCAACGAAAAGTGTTGCCAACTTGTATGTTGGCATAGCTATGTTCACTTCATTTTTATGAATGAACTGTGTTTCCCGCTCAAAACCAAATTTAGTTTTTTTTACAACTCTGTTTCTAATAAATATAAAAGTGTTGAGCTCTTTAAATTTATTTTTTTAATTCCGATTCCTCATTAAGAAATAAATTCGGCGTTATTCAGATCTTGGTCCTAGTACGAATGGGATAACCTATGTGGGAGAGACTTGCGAATTCCCAAAATCGAAAACTAATGATTTTCTTTTAGAGCAGATCACGATGATCAAGAGATAGTGATGTACAATCGTGCCATGTTACCCGCCTACTATGGTTTGCTGAGGATGATGTGCCAACAATCGAGGGTGTTCACGAGAAATCTCGCTCAGCATCAGAACCTGCAGTGGGCCTTCAAAAACATCACGCCGCATCCGACGCAGTATCCCCAGGCAGTGGAAGAGCTGTTCAAGCTGATGCAGTTGATGGTGATGAAACATTCGGATTCTACGGAATCGGAACAGAGAGAAATCTACAGCTTCCGGAAGAATACTCTGATGACTTACTTGCAGGTGAGCTATCGACATTTTTGCGATGATCGATGTATGTTAGTTGCCGATTTTGTGCAGTGTCTCGACGGCAGGACCAGTTGGGGCACTTTGATTTCGGCCTTCAGGATTCTTCTAGAAACTAACGACGATAAGCTCTACGTAGTGTACAATGGCGGCCTGCAGATTGTTTTCGAGGTAAGTCGCAATATCGAAATACATAGAAATGTATGCATATCTAGAGATCTCTGCTTGGAATGCCCTTATTGTACTTGAGTACCAACGACCAAGATAACATTGCTAAATATTCTTCAACATGACATTAGAATACCGAAAGGTTTTTTGCAGTCATGTAATCATAACAATTTATCACAACATGAAAGATACTAATTCAATTCAAAAAAACTAAATCGGATTTTAAAATTTCAAATTGAAAGGTCAGATTTCCGAGATACTAATACAAAGTTATAATATGTTAATGTAAGTTGGTATTCCAAGATACTAAATCGGAAATCGAAGAAACCAAATCCGAATTCCAAAATACTTATTATGAAATTCCAAATTAATAGGTCAGAATTCCTATACCTATAGCCAATTATAAAATTCTGACGTGAGTCGGTATTCCGAGAATAAATGAGCAACACGGCTTTTGCCTCATCTCTTATGGGAATTAACATGAGGAAATCGCCAAGGTCCAACTTGACAATTCTTGTCTCGCGGTGGTGTGCATTTCCGCTAAAGGTTTGAGTCTCAGACTATGTAGTTGGGACCTTAACCCCTTGTCGGTAATGCAGATTCCTTACTAACCGACGAAAACGGCAAATTCTATTTTAAAAAAATTATGTTTTTGGAAGTAGGCCTTGAAATTTTTATTTTTATTTCGAATTTATGGCACTCAATTAGAGCTATTTATACCCTATTTATTGAAAAAAAATCTTCTGAATCGGATAATAAATAAAAACAGCTTCAGAAAGGTGGTACCCTTTCAAATGGGTCACTCTGTATAAGAAATCCAAAAAACCAAATCGGAATTTCTAAATTGAATTGATAGGTCAGAATTTAGAGATACTATTGCAAAATTATAATACTCTCATATAAGTTGGTATTCTGAAATACTATACAATTACAAGTTACAAATTCGGAGTTCCACCAAACTGGAATTCCAAGTTGGAATTCAGAGATACTAAATCGGAAATCGAAGACACCAAATCGGAATTCCATAATACTACATTGAAATTCGAAATTGTTAGGTCAGGTTCCCGTAATACTAAGCCGAAATTATTAAATTCTGATGTAGGGGTATTCAGAGATACTGAATCGGAATTCCAAGATCTGAATTGAAAGTTAGCAAGTCAGAAATTCGAGATACTAGTTGTGAAATTACCAATTAATAATTAATAAGTCAGAATTCCCAGATACTAAGCTGAAATTATAAATTAAGATAAATGGAAATTAAAATCAGTAGGTATTCTAAATCGGACTTTTAAAATTCGAGAAATGAAATCGTAGTCATAAAATAACAAGTAACAAGTTGGAATTTGAAAAGTATAATCTGTATAATCTGTATAAATCTCCGTTAAAACCCGCATAACCGTAACCTCCTTTCAGAGTTTTCAGAATCTCCACGTCATGCTGCACGAAGCCACCGCGTGTCACGTTGTCGGCGACATGCTGGACATCCTGACGATAATGCAGGACTTGATGCAGTGCATCAGGTCATACAGAGACAACAAGGACGCGAGAGGCATCCTGCTCGCGACCAAAGACTGGCTGGAGGTACTGAGGAAGCTGGCCACCTTGCTCAACACGTACAACCCGCCCGAAATGAGGACCCTGTGTATAGGTGAGTGAATCGGGTTGCCGGATTTGTTATATTGCCGAAAAATGTTCAGGTTTTGAGGTTATATTCACTAATTTCAATATGGCTAAAAAAGAAGGCTTGTTTAAAGTCAGAAATAATTGAATAACGTCGGTCTGGCAAAAAAAGAAATTGACTTGATAATGAATAGGCTTTATTTATATACTTGCGTGGAAATTTTTTACAGAGAAACGTATGGACGCGTCAGAGTGGATGGTTCAAATAACTCTACAGTGAATCATTCATAAAAATGAAAAAAGCTCGCCCCGGCCGGACCTCTCGCTCATCAGACGCGAGCGCTAACCACTGCGCTAGTCCCCGCCCATAATACAGTTAAAGTGCAATTAAAAATCGATCTCATGTACACAATGTACGAAATGATGTGGAGATACTCTGTCACGTTTTCGACCTTGAGACACCTCCAGGACTTAGTTTACCAGCCCAAAAACTGTAATTTTTTGGCAGTTCTTTCAGTTTTTGCTATTTTATAATAATAATATAAACAGAAATATATACAATGAAGACGTAAAAAGTGCTCCCCCCCTTTAACTTTTGAACGGAATAAGCTATCGAGGTCCGGTAAAATTCAAGTAAAAAGGTACCACTTTTACTACTTTTTGGCATAAAAATGATAGTGGTCACATGACCTAGTGTCAAGAGGGCACCATCAACTGTTTTTTTTTTTTTCAAATGTAAGGGACGTCATGTGGCACCTGGTTTTGAAGGCCTTCTGATTCTCTATCCAACACCGCTTTGATTGTGGAAATCGGCCAAGCCGTTCCAAACTGACAAGGGTTTAAAATTTGTTTGAAATATGTGACAAATTAATTATATTAACTATTAATTGCAGCAGAATCAGTGACATAGTTAAAATTCTGCTGCAATTAATAGTTGAAATAATTCATTTGTCACATATTTCAAGCAAATTTCAAACCCTCGTCAGTTTTAAACGGCTTGGCCGATTTTCACAATCAAAACGATGTTGGATAGATAATCAGAAAGCCTTCAAAACCAGGTGTCACATGACCCCCCTTACATTTGAAAAAAAAAGTTGATAGTGCCCTCTTGACACTAGGTCACGTAACCACAATCGTTTTTATGCTAAAATTTAGTAAAAGTGGTACCTTTTAACCCAAAATTTTACCCAATCTCGATAACTTGTTCCGTTCAAAAGTTAATGGGGGGGAGGACTATTTACGTCCTCACTGTATCTAAATATTTTACAAATAGGGCGATCATTTTGACCATGACTGAGTGGTTTTTCTAGCAAAAAAATTTTGTTTTAACCGTTTGAAAATAGCAAAATCCGATCGTTGTTTCATAACACCCTGTGTATTCTGAGTGACTCCAAATATGTATGTTTTGGCACATAGCTTGGGTACTTGCATAACCAGATTCTTTCACTGATCTCTCATAATGAGGTTGAAGATTAAAATAAAATGAATGAAGCCTACATGAAGCAGATTCTGGAACTAAGTATTTACAAGGTTCCATTTACCAAATGTTGTGCCTCGGATTTATGGTGCACCCTGAGTACTAGAAAATAATTTCTAAAACTTCCAATCAGATTTGTTCCTCAATTTTCATTAGCCTTGCAGCAATGGTCCGAGTGAGGATAGGTGGACTGCCCTGTATACTAACTAAATGTTAGTATTTTCATTGTATCAAATCTTCCGTTGTTTCAGATGTACTTAAAGAATTTATTGTGATCATGACCCCGGAGGCTATGCAAGTTTTGGTGCCATTGTTGTCTCACTGCCATTCTGCTTTCCAAGACAGTCAAGACGCGGTCCCGTTGGGGCCGTATTTCCCGAGGAGGGGACAGTCGTTGCCCATCGTCGCAGGTAAAGGGGGCGCTCGCCCCCTCAGACCGATGGTACAAATGACCGTGCCCCATAATCAATTGGAATGCAGTAGGGTGAGTATTCGGTAGAAGTAGTTCGAATGATGAGCGGCTAGTATGTGACCTACACTAGTTCGTGATAACGAGTAGAAGTTTATCAAGAATAAGTAATGGAATTCACCAGGCTTTCTTAAGATTTCTATTGTTTTAATATATGGCTCGGAGTGTCTTTTTATTTGAATATGTATTATTACGGTGTAATCATGATGTTTTTTTTTTTTTAATTAAACTTCTTTAGCCCTGTTGTCATTTTAAACTCGATGAAAAAGCGACATTAAAAGAGACAAACATATACATCTATGTGATTCAACGTGCGAGAGAATGATCTAGTGTATTTTGTCGCTAGAACCCGCTTTGTCCTTCTACTAACGCATTTCAACCAATCAATATAATTTTGTACGATTATGATAATATCACTTTGTTTGCTGAACGTTTAACAATTCGTTCCTTAATTTCAGGGCGTCGATCCAGAGTATGATATGGCGTTGGACAAATTTTATAACCCGTACCACGATTTTATAGACATGATGTTTAGGTTAGCTGTAAATAACGATTCTGTTCCCGAAGTACTGATTAGTTTAAGCGCCGTGGTCGGCTTTGAAGCTGTTCCTCTACATTCCACATACTTTCCTAAACTGTGGCTGGACATTTTGAAAGCTCAGGTTTGTCACACTTTCATAAACATCTTGTATCAGGAATCCACCGAGTGAATCACGCAAGGAACCTGTAAATTGGCGGGAAATTTCCGATTTTTGAGCTGTTGCCCCGACGGATATTGCATTTTCGTGCGGAGATTCTTCGGAGGTTTCATTCATGAAGGGATTGTCGCGTTTTTGACTTGCAGGTTAATTTCAATTGTTTCTTTTTCAGCATATAGATCGGAAATATATAAATATGCTGACGTCTTGCAATTATTTTGTGGACTATGTGGATGCCGTGTTGTTGGATGAGAGGTCTGCTTTGACGGTGGATGTTGTATACGAGTTTTTGTCTGCATTTTTCCCCAAGGTATGTGTTCTTTGATACGAGTTTTTGAGAATAGTTACTGATTAATAAATTGATGATGAATAATACAGTGTAAACAGTTCTTCCCCGAATGAACTTCGTAGAAGATGATGAAATATTAAGAATACTGAATAGACAGAAGTCCCACCTGTAAATTTTTAAGTTAATTCTTCCCACATATGACACATCAAATGATCTATTATTAACCTAACTGTAATTCAATATCTGAAATGAAATTTACTCACCTCAATTGATTCTGAATCAAATGTTCATAATTTTACCCTGAGTAATAGTGGAAACGGAAAACAATTAGACCAGAACAATATATTGGTTGTATTAGAGCCGTTAGATTTGAAGAACATAACGTTAGTTGCATATGTATTTAGGACTGGTTTTTAGATAAAAAAAAATATGGAATATCTGACATCAATGTCCTGTATTTACTTATTGAACCTGGTAAGTTTTCGGGAGTTAATCATGCAGGGATCGATTTGACGTTGCTAGAAAGTTCCTAAATTATTTGTCTCTATGTCCGTAAGGTCCAAGCTTTCTGAATGGTCATTTAAAATAAATACAATCAAGTACTGTAGTAGGCATAACAAATTAATAAAATGTTATCTACACAGTGAGCATAGTTTTTTTTTATTAATCAGGTTTGAAAATTGAGAATTTGACGTAACTTCATTTTCTGTCTAGTTTATCCACAATATATTTCAGAGTGATGGGATAATAGGTGTTTCGACTTAGTTTTCCCCTCGTCACTACGGTGTAGCCAAGTGTAAGGAAGTTTTGTTTTCAACTCAACTGGCAACAACAGAAGACTCATAGAAATAGTTTTTTTCAAATTCCGGTCCCTGGGGATACATGCATCATTTTGAAGCCGATCGTTAACGTGTTAAATAGAACAATGAAATGTATAACTTCCATTTTTCTGGAGTTTCCAAAAATGAATTTTTTATGAAGTAAAGAAAAATAAGAAATTCATTATAAAATAAAAAGTATCGAAAATGAAACCCGGGATCTCTCTATTTAAACAGCCATACATACTCAAGATTGCAAGTGAGGAGGTGTGTTGATACCAATTAGAGGTTAGCTAGATTTCGGGAGGTCCCTGGTTCGAATCCCAGCTGATCCACATTTTTAATATATATTTTTTTCTCTCTGGTATTTGGACTTGTTGTGTTTTAGGTGTGTTCACACGTGCTTTCGCAGCAAACGCTGAGGATGATCGATAACACGGTCATTTCCCTCAGCGAGCAAGTGGGATCTTTCGACATTTTGAAAATGGCGAAAAGGTTGTCTGGTGATTTGAGGGCTCTGATTTTGGTGTATAATAGTCCGCAGGCTGTGCCCCCGCCGTTACTGCTGAACACTCTCAGGCAGCTGCAGAGCAAAATCAAACTAGAAATAAGCAAATTGGATGTGAAAAAAGGTATGTATGTATTATAGAAGCTTTGCATAACGGTTGCAGTTTATCATGGAAAATTGGTTTGAACGTAGAAAGTGTCCGAAATCCGAAGAAATGTGGGCATAATCTGTTTAGAACATAAATATATGAAAATATTAACCATATTGCAGATGTGTCTTAAAAGTTATTTTATATTTTAAATTGTCGAATGTTTGAAAAAAAAACCTGAAAAACTATCGCAAACATTGCAAATTTTCCAAATAATTTTATCTTTATATCATTTTGCAGTCAACTTGAAAAAAGCATTTCAAGCCCTTAAAACAACGGGTAAAAATATATATATATGAGCAAGCTCGTACGATAATTTTTTTTTCCTACGACCATATGGAAAGTAACTTATATCACACTATATAGTCCCATGGAAAGAGGCTTGTATCAACCAGCGTGCGAAATATTTTCCGCACAGGTGCGGAAAGTAACTTTCACTGTCACTGTCAAGCTGTCAAATGTTTAATTTTTATTTGAGTTACCCTGTGCAATTCCAAAATTTGAAACAATCTGTTTGAAATGTGATATTTTTTGTAATTGTAATTGTAATTTTTTTATATTCATAATAAAAAAAGAGTGTATGCACTACCAACTGATCAAATTGAACATTCATAATGCTTTGAAAAAATATTGTATTAGAGTGTATCTTGATTTATAATTATTAACAAAATTATTGTTATAAAGAAAATATTTTGTATTTAAATCAATTATTTTAAATAAATGAAGTCGGGATGGTTCTCAGTCGGACTATTCATTGGTATCATCTATATTTCTTGGAGTTTGATTTAAACAAATCGTCGGCTTAGTGCAAGAAAATTAAGTTTTAAATTTTTTTTGTCACTTTGCAGCCTCTTACCGATCCATCGATCTGCATAAAAACATCTTACTAATAGATTTTTTTTGTATGACAAATTCAAAATTAAACAATTTTCAATATTTTCTTTTCAGATAAATGTGATGAAAGTTCTACGAAGAACGAGGCGAAAGCTCCGAGCGAAGCCAGCTCTTCCAAGGATCAGGACGGGGCAAGTGCTAACACGAACGTTAAGGCTAAAAGTGATAGTGATTCGGAAACGCAGAGCGCGTCGTGCAGCGAAAACGGTTCGGATGACAAAAAAGATAAGGTTTTGGGACCGCTCGAGCACCTCGATCTGCTCAGTAGATCTGTGAACGAGCTGGTAGAGATCGTGAAAAAGGACGCTTGATGCCTCTCGGCTGTATAGGTTGTAATCATTTTTTCCGAAGGTTATTTATGCTAGCGTTACGGATAAATAAATTGTACATTAAAAGCTTTAAATTTAAACGACTAAAAGTATAGCGGTCACGATAGAATCAGGGTTTTTGTAAGATTTTCGTTGGTTGTAAATTTCTTTTTTATTTAGAAGATTAAACTTGTGTAATAAATCGTGGAAGATGTTATCTTGCTTTTTAATGATCACAAGAGACTGTTATGAATAAAGTATTTTCTTTTTGAAGGGTTCTTGTTTTTGAAATTTGCGTAGAACATTCACCACTATCATATCCTAAGAGTGATAGGTGATGTAACTTCCTATACTAGTTTACTGGTATTTGAATGTGGTGCAATCTTTGAACCGATAGATACACCTCACTGAAATAATCAACTTCTCCAAGATGGAACTGATATGATAATATCCCTTTCATTACATCTTGTAAACAGTTGCTGAAGTTACAGATAAATATATGTTCGTGGCGACATCTTGTAGACAGTAGCTGAAGTTACGGATATATGTTCATGATGACATCTTGTAGCCAGGGGTTGAAATTACGGAGAGTACGTTCGAAGCGACATCTTATAAACAGTAGCTGAAGTTATGGATATATGTTTGTGGTGACATCTTGTAGCCAGGAGCTGAAGCTACGGAGAGTATGTTCGAAGAGACATCTTGTAGGCAATAGCTGAAGTAACTAATATATTTTTGTGCGACATCTTGCGACCAGTGGCTGAAGTTATGGAAAGTACGTTCGAAGCGACATCTTGTAGACAATAGCTGAAGTAACGTATATATTTTCGTCGCGACATCTTGGAGCCAGTTGCTGAAGTTACAGAGAATACGTTCGAAGTGACATCTCTTAGACAATGACTGAAGTTACGGAGATTTCTTGTGGGGACATCTTGTAAACGATAGGTGCAACTCGTCGAACATACAAAAATGATTTTTCAAAGTTGCATTGATAATTCAGAAAATAAAATTTGTAATCAACCTAAAAAAGCTGCAACAGTTTTAGAAACGAAGGTTGCTGAAGGCATTCATAATGGAATTCACCTGTGGATGCCTCAAAATTAAAAGTCTGAGAGTTCTGAAAATTAAAGTTGCGTTCGAAGGCACTGAAAACATGCGCTGCGTTGGAATTTTTTTTATCACACGTAGAAATCGTACGTTATAAAAAGTAGTGTTCGAGAGTTCATAAAATACAGTCAGAGGATTCCAGAACAAAAAATATGTATTCTGCTGCTCCGAAATTAAAATTTGAATGTTTACATAATTAGAGTCTTATTTGAAGGCTCCGAAGACACTCATAGCAACGTTTCTTACACAGATGAAGACTAGCCTAACAAAAAACAATACAACTTGCTATCAATTATATATTCTCGTGTATTTCCATACCTCATAAGTTATTGGCGAATACAAAACAAAACTACACATATACAGTGCTTACTTAATAAAGTGAATATTTATACAAATAGCATAGGTACATAAGATAATTTAAATTTAGTTAATAAACCTAACTACGATCTCCGCTCGAGACTCCCAGTCCGACACCCACCGGAACTGCGATCCTTAACGTTCGTCTTACGGTTCCGTGAAGGAGACAAAGAGCCGACTACAAGATCAGTCGTGCGACTGTGCATCATAGATAAGCCAATCCACCTATATTCTAAGTCAGCGTATGCACAGGCAGGACTCGATACACAGGGTGCGAGTCTGTACGAAAATTTTTAGTCTAGGCTTTATTTACATTGAAACTTGTATCCGACAATTTCTTACTCGTCATATGAAGCTACAGCCGCTCATCGAAGTATCGACGAAAACGGCCCAGTCAATGTTTCGAAAAACCGCTTCTTATAATTCAGATCATCTACTATTAATTATTACTGGAAAGTTACCGCCTTGTGGACATTTAGACATTTTTCGAAACATTGACCAACTCCTCGTTTTATAATAACCAATCCTAGAAAGGGAAGCGTTAGCTTCCCGAAAACAAAAAATAAAATCGCCCGTGTCATCTGTACCGCCCCATCTATCGCTAACACTGAAGACGAGTATGTAATATAAAGTGAAACACGCATGCAGAAACCCCGGAACGCGATTTGCTTCCCCAAACAACAGTGCTGAACGACCCCGTAAGAATTGACGTTTGCGTGTGGCCCCCACCGTCCCCGGAAATAAAATACTATCTCAATAAAAAATGGTATAATATACACATATTGAAAAAGCGCTAACTGTTCCAATAAAATACAAAATCAATCGAATTTCAACTGGCCAAAACTGAAACTTGTAAAAACTCGCAGACCCCAAAAAATTGCTAGTCCGCACACCAAAACAAACTACACTTCTATACAATAATGAGGCCTAACAAAACAAAACCGACTTTACGCAAAATAAAACTATGACAGTCAATGTAAAAAAATATCGTACGGGCTTCTATTTATTCCACATAAAGTCAAAAGTATAAGAAAACACCGTTAAACGACTAAAATAAATACAGTAAAGAAAATAATTTATGACGTTTCACTTTCTTTTTTTATAAAATACAATCATATAGCTAGAGGAGTAACGACTAAATAAATGAACTAGTTTTTTTGTAGATTTTTTTTAGGGGGAGGAGCGAAGTGGTGAGCGGCTGTTTAGAATTAATCATCTTAAGCTTGGTTCCAGTAAGATGTCTGATAGGGTTGCTTGGCTCCTGTTTTTGCCTGATTCGAAGTCTGAGAACGCTGACCGCCAGTATTGCCTGAATCCTATAAAAAAAAACGTATTGTCATGAGAAAGAAGTAAATTTCATTTACGTGCGCATTGTTTAAAACCCAGTTTAGTAGTCCCGAATGTTTAAGCAAAACTTATCAACATTATGTTTCTATTAATTTTAAAGTTTCCATTAGAATTAAGAACACCACAAGCTACTTCAGCAGTTCTATGGCATGATATTTGCAAATTATGAGTTCATGATCACATATACAGTATGACCCATTTAAGATGGAAGCACCCTTATAAAACTTACATTTTTCAACCGATTGGAATTTTTTTTTTGTTCCAATCTTTCCAATCGGTTGAAATATGTAAGTTTTATAAGGGTGCTTCCATCTTAAATGGGTCACACTGTCCACTCGAGTTGGGATATATGAAATACTTTTTTATTTTTCGTTTTAGCAACCTAATTTTCAAAAATCATATCTTAAGCATTTGTCAGTTGTATCAGTTTTGTAAAAAAATATTGTAAAAGAGTAAAGTTATTTGTGACAATATAGAAAATTGTTAGGAATCAACTATCGCATTCAAATACAAAATCAAATCCATTAAAGCAACACTAATTTTATCCATTTCTACAGAAAGTTTTATCAAAAACTGAGTCTGTTGCTTCAACTATGAATATTTTCTGACCTTCACTAAAATTCTGAACTTTTCATAACAACCGGTTTCAATGTCCAAAATGAAAAAGTACATTCATATTTCTGAACAAACCTCTTATAACTCTTATAATAATGTGATCAATTTTGAGAATTAGTTATGTAGATTTTAGAAGACCCAGAATTTTTTTTTTAAATTCCCCTTTTTTTCCTATAGTAAAAAAAAATTCCACGTGTTGACAACTCAAGTGGACACACTGTATGTATACAGAATTACCCAATTAATAAAAGCAAGGCACCACTGTAGATTTTTTCTTTGTTGTCCGATCTGAGCAATTTTTTTTTCAATAGCTCTCTTACACCATTACTTTGAAATTAAATTCAAAATTTCACGGCCTTCTTCGAATGTTTAGCAGTTTTTGGCGTAACAACGTCTTATAAATCGATGAGCACCGGCTGCACGTACGAAAAAGTATGACTCATTGTCACGTTCCGCCTGAGCCGAGCGTGCAAGCGAGAGCATAGAGAGGCACGATCGGCCTGAGCGTTCGGCTTGTGACGCATCTATCTCTCTTCCACTCCATCGGCTGATGCGTCCGAGTAGAAGAGAGACAGTGGCAGCACACACCTACACGTGAACTGTTTTGTCAACTGTTCATAAAGTGAAGTGAAAAGTTAAAGTGGTTTCTATTGTTTATTACAACAACAATTGCAGCAAAAAAAGGTAATTAATTCTTGCATTTTAAGAATTTGATTAGCAATATAATCTTCTTTGTATTATACAAAATATAATATGATAATTCAATGATAATAATTCAATTCAACTCATAAAACTATGCAATTTTTCATCAATGTTTTCTTATCGTTATCACGTAAAATAATCGTCGTTAAACCGAATTTACAGACAAGAGCTTTTTTTTCAAATATTTCACTATGCCACCAAGTTTGTAATACTTTGTAACAGAAATTACACGAAAAAATAATAACAATTATTATAAGAAATTAGGATTTTGCAGTGATCTTCAGTAGCGTGGTCGACGTACTACTTTTGACATATCAAATAGCTCAAGTTCACGAAATAAGAACTGAGAAAGTATATTGAATATAACTTCTCTCCTAGCTATGTTCTGGGACAGGTATTGGATCTCACCAAAAATAACATTTCTCGAATCCTTTTCGAAAACATGCAACGACCATCTGATAATAAAGTTCCGTTTGTTAGTCACATAAAGCACAAAGCTATAATGCTCAAGCAATTCCACCAAGTTTGAGGATAACCAACACCAAAAAGTACATTTTTACTAAGACAATCGCACACAGGCATTTACTCCAAATATGACAATGTTTTATTTTAAAATTGTTTTTCAGAGGAACTAGACATGACTTAGTTCGGCTATTAGAATTCATCTATTACCAATACCAGAATCAAATATAACTTACTTGTCACTAGCCAAAACAAAGCTTACAATACTAAAACTTTAATGTTCCAAAGATTCGTGATTCATTGTTAATAATAATCTGCAATATGATATTAAGGGTCCAGAAACTGTTCAACAGTTTAAAATGAAAATGATAAACCATTTACTCCAAAAGTAAAATTGGTTTTATCACCTATATTTGTGTGATGAAATAAGTTTTAAATGTCTTCATATTTATTTTTTCCCAGTTGCAAGTGTATGTTATAAGAATTACATGGTTATTGATGTATTTTGCAAAACTAATGCAAACTGCAATTTATCTGACCCATTGAAATGTTTTAATATATGATTATTTTGAAAAGAATTTGCTATATATTACATGTAATAACATGTATGATTCTTTGGCATACTTATTATTTTCTAAATGTACAGTAGAAATACCCGTTTCAAATAAATATTATTATTATTATCTTTGATAACGTCAACGTTCCCAACTCTGTTATGATTCTCAACTTGATACTGGAAACTTTTACAGTTTTTATTTTTACTTCAACCATTCAAATTGTTCAACTAGGTACGTACTACTATTTATCGTAGCCATTATAGCCGCAAAACAGTAAATTTTGATAAGAAAAAAATTATTTAAGATTTATCGTTTTCCTTTCTACCCAATAGCAAACTACACACGTATAAATAACACTGAATAGTTTAAAAACAAAGAGAACTGCACTTAAGACTTCTAGAACACAATAAAGAAAACATTTGCGAATAAACTAGAAAGAAAGATCAGTGAAAGTTTTCAACGCATGCTCTCACACAATCATAAATAGCAACGCATTGTAAAAAAGCTTGACATGCCTGAATGTGACTTACCACGCGTCGGCCTTGGTGCCTGACATCCATCTACAAGCAAAACAAAACCTAAATAACCAAGAGGTCACACATGCTGTATCGTACACACAGCCCAGTCGCCAAAGTTGGTTTCGATCGGGGCTTGAGAGACGTCATAGATATCAAACGAGCTGAAACTCTACGTGTACTCTTCAATCAATTATGTCAAAGTCATAATAGTATTGTCAGAAGTTACAGAAGACTCGCGAAAAATACATACAATTCATGATTTTCATGTAGCCCGAAAATTAATTTAAACATTAATGAAAACAATAAAAACAATAAAAACAATAAAAACAATAAAAAAAATAAAGATAAAAATTAAGGGAACAACTCAAATTGAGAAAAAACAGAAATAGAAGAATAATCTGAAATAAAAAATATAAAATATTTTTGCATATTTATATAATATTTAGGAAGTGAAATAAATATCAATCTAGTCGTATATTTATCGACCAGTTTTTTACAATATCTATATAATATGGTTAGGAGATATATTTGAATCAAGCCTTTGGCCACTGGGCTATTGAAGAAGAAAATCAAAGAAAGTTGTTATTGAAATGAATCACATGCAAAAAATAATGATTTCAGGCTAAGAAGATGTCCTTGAAACCCACAATTCATTCAGCTCGATTAGCAAATTGTGTGTTGAATGAATGCAATTGTGAATTCAAGGCACACACTACAAATAAATTATATACAATACGCAATCAATTTCAGATAATCAATTTATCACTGCTGGGTTTGTCGCATCGTCCAAATTGTTCATTCAGGTGGTCTTTTATTATATTGTTACATCATCCAAATTGATATAATTTTCAACCCTATACGAGACTTTATGCGAAAATGGGGCACCTAAATCTGTCACTATCTGACGGTCTATAATCTTAACGTTTCAAATTCCTCAAAGACGAACCGACGATAAAAACACAACTACACACAAAGACTTTTCAATTAGACGCATTCAGTCAAGATACTAGGCATGAATGCCTGCATATCAAGGACAGATTCACCAATCAGAGTGATGGGTTAGTTCAACTAAGGGAGGGATTGGACGATCATGGGAGAAGAACTCACTAGAGTCTGAATTAACTTACAAAATCAGAGTATTAACGCAAGAAGGGGCGGATCGCCGATAATCAATAATGAAAACACAAGTATTATAGGTAATATTTTTCAAATAGATGCATTCAACAAGGCAAATGGTGCATGCGTCATGCACATTGAAATTCAGTCTTAAAAACAAATTTGCCTCCATATCAAAGACAGATAAACCCAATCAGCGTGATGGGTTAGTTCAACTAAGAGAGGGATTGGACGATCATGGGAGAAGCACTCACTAGAGTCTGAATTAACTTACAAAATCAGAGTATTAACGCAAGAAGGGGCGGATCGCCGATAATCAATAATGAAAACACAAGTATTATAGGTAATATTTTTCAAATAGATGCCTTCAACAAGGCAAATGGTGCATGCGTCATGCACATTGAAATTCAGTCTTAAAAACAAATTTGCCTCCATATCAAAGACAGATAAACCCAATCAGCGTGATGGGTTAGTTCAACTAAGAGAGGGATTGGACGATCATGGGAGAAGAACTCACTAGAGTCTGAATTAACTTACAAAATCAGAGTATTAACGGAAGAAGGGACGGATCGCCGATAATCAATCTTGAAGACACAAGTATTATAGGTAATATTTTTCAAATAGATGCATTCAACAAGGCAAATGGTGCATGCGTCATGCACATTGAAATTCAGTCTTAAAAACAAATTTGCCTCCATATCAAAGACAGATAAACCCAATCAGCGTGATGGGTTAGTTCAACTAAGAGAGGGATTGGACGATCATGGGAGAAGAACTCACTAGAGTCTGAATTAACTTACAAAATCAGAGTATTAACGCAAGAAGGGGCGGATCGCCGATAATCAATGATGAAAACACAAGTATTATAGGTAATATTTTTCAAATAGATGCATTGAACAAGGCAAATGGTGCATGCGTCATGCACATTGAAATTCAGTCTTAAAACAAAATTTGCCTCCATATCAAGGACAGATAAACCCAATAAGCGGATGGGGTAGTTCAACTTATAAAGGGATTATACGATCTTGGATGAAGAAACAACCTGGAGTAATTAGAGTTTGTATAAACTTAGAAAATCATGGAACGGATCGCCAATAATTATTAATAAAAACGCAACTATAGTTAAGATTTTTCAACTAGACGCATGCAACCAGGCAATGGGCGCATGCCAATGGGCGCGTGCATAACGCATAACGCACAAACAAAATTCAATTCAATAAGGGACATAAATTCCTCCGTGTCAATGTCAGATTTACCAATCAGCGCCATGGGTTAGTTCAACCAACAGATGGATTGTACAATCATAAAAAAAACTCGATTCACTGAAGTTTGAAATCAGAGTATTAACGCCAAAATGCGATATTCCAAAAAACTCCAGGAAGAAGTGTTGAAGCCACTTGAAAAAAACAAGACTACCGAAAAACAAACAACAAAGGCAAATTATTTTTATCGTCCAGGCAATACGAGGATCTATTTGGCAGTAATTAAATAGAGGTGGGTTCTGGTCGCCAAATCAATGATCGTGTCATCCGGATGAGCACTTTGACAGCTACAATATCGCCTTTGAAAATGCCTGGCGCACTTATAAATAAGTAGTCAGGTTTTTTCTCCGATAACCAACAAATATTAAAAAAGAAAACGCCTCTACTGGGATAAAAAAGTTAAGTGTAATATAATCAAATATTTATTGGTAACCTTGAATGCAAGTACAATATGTGGATAAATATGATGCTCAAAAATTACTATTGATATTGTTCCGTGGAAAAATTACTGAAAGGCAAAAGTAAAGTAACTTTTCCTTTTCAAAGATCTTCATATTTTTCTGTACATTAGTAACATGTAAAATATGTGAGGGCTTTCAAAAACCTGCTGAGTATCAGTGACATTATATAGCATAACAGTCGTCCAAAATACAAAGTTTTCATTTCAGAGGATATGTATGTTTCAATTAACAGAAGATTCCTCAAACTGAAAAAAAATTATATAGAACATTCCCAATAAACACATCTGTTTTTGGAATACCCTAATATGTTATAATATAATATAATATGTTGCATATCTACTTTATTAGGAATAAATTACCCAAGCATTTATTGAACTCCTTACTCCATATGATAACTTTCTACTAGGTCACTTCTCTATTATAATATTACGTAGTCTGCTAATACAACCATTCTCATTCTTGTGTAGTTCAGATAACAAAAAAGTTATCTTCTCTGAGCACCATGTACAGAATCATCGTAGAACACCAAGTCAACTGCTGAACTATTGAATTTTGACAAATGAATACATTGCATCATGTAGTAACGCTACTACACAGTTCAGTGACATGTACACTACTGCCAGGCGATAATAGGTTGAAATAATTTGGAGTTTAAATCCGGTTTAGCATTTAGAGACCCACATAAGCAACATTTCAGTATCGCAAGTAGTAGCAGATTTGAGCCGCTTTTGGGCCTGCCCCACCACTTTGAAGTCATTAGTGACCTTCTCGTGTACGTCTGGTGCATGAGTGCTATTGTGTGGCAAAGACCTTGAGACTTGGTGTTTGACCTTGATGAAGGTTGTCAGTTTTTATGCACATTTGTGTTTGTTTAGATGATAATGATGGTTGGGTTGTATGCGACTACAAACGAGTCGTTTTCGAAATCAGTTCAATACTACTATATAATTTATTGGATTTCAAGGAATCATCCGCTGAAATTACAGAAGCCCTGTAACCCAAACTCTATTTATATTTACAAATTTACCCTGTTCTATCTTACGACTTATACTTAACAAAAATCACAGGCAAACTACAAGACCTCAAAATTTAGGATAACAAAACAAATTAAAGTTTATATTTCGTTCCTACCTGATGGAGAGGCTGTTGCATCAAATGAGTCGAATGGTGCTGCTGATGGGGCGCCATCGTCGGTATGTAGACCTGAGGGGCGTACCCTGTACCGCTGGGCGCCAATCCGCCGCTCTGACTGCCGTGGAGGGCCCCAGTGAAGGGCGGTGGCGTTCCTGAATGGAACCCTTGCTTCTCGTAAGACTGCAACAAAATATTTCAATGAATAAACATATACAAACAACAATTTGAAGTGATTTTTGTTAAGTTTTACGGAGGTCGACATGAACCATTCCGTAGTTTTTTTTTTAATTTATTTGTTCTCTTTCAGTACGGTTAAAATTGCAGTATTTCGTTTTTAAAATATATCTCGTATATCATCGCCTTTCTTGGGGACCAAATGCAATGGGGCTGCTCAAGAGATCTGTGACGGTCGGGCGATTCCTAATTTGAACATGGCGTCATTGACATTTCGTCTTGGCCGCCCAACGGGGTAAGGCGGTTTCCGAGCAATCGGCAGCCCCATGGTGGTCGCAATGTGGTGTTTTGTTGAATGAGGAGCTGTGTTATGGTGTTGAGCAGGAGACAGATTTTAGCGAGATTAGCTTGCTGAAGAAATGTTATTGTGACTGTTTCAAATAAAAGTGATCATTTATATCATTAGGACACGAAGACAAATACATCGCACAGAGATACAGAGACTAAGTAAGAGTGATAAAGTGCATGGATCCTTTAACTTTCACTCCTGAAAAAATAAACACCATTCTAGATTTTTTCCCACCAGTCACTGCATTCGACATTATTACATATCTGCTGTTCACTCACAGTTTTTTTACAAACAAGCAATTCATTCAAGTTCAATCTCGTATGAAATATTTGCTTTATTCAATTTACGTTTTATAAATAACTAATTTGACAAAGATGGTATTGGTAGACAAATATTAATTAAAACACAGCACACTGTTAGTATTTTATCACAAGGGAGAAAGCAGAGAAATAGGCACATCATTGAACAAAATTCTACATTTTTGACAAAGGCAACGATTACTCTTCCTGAATCATAATATGTGCTATGGAGGATCAAGTTGCTTCCTATACTAATGGATGCAATTGTTTTTTGTCTTTTGTAAAAGGTGGGTGAAGATTTCAACTGTTATTCTAGTCTGACTCTGTTTATCATTTTCATTTGTTTCGCCTTCTGATATTTCAACATTTATTTCATCAGGGCCTATCTACAAATTCACAAATAATATATCCGTTATCAATTGCAAAATATAAAAACTCGTTCCGAACCCTTACCGAAAATTCTATTTGATCTACCGATACCTCATTTCAATGATGATTTAAAACTCTCCATCCTCGATACGCCCCTTGACCAGTACACTGCGTTCAACCTAACGATTCGGCGTTTTAATTGTTGGAACAACAATTTTGTATTTTGACGCACGTTAATCAAGTCCACGTGGACAGACGCTTCCTTTGAATTTATTCGGATTGTTGCAATTGATAATGGATGAACTGTTGAAAAAAATTTATTCACATCGATCATCATTACTTACGTTCACTTTCCCCAAAGCCGTGTGCGACTTGGCGTACATTGCGGACAGGTCGTTCCCGGCTGATCCGGTAGAGGACGCGTTCGCCACCGCGGCTTTCTGAGCCGGCGTGTTGCCCACATACGCCCCTTTGGTATAATCCTGCGACTGGCTGAGCGCGTCGTAGCTGCCGTAGCCGGAGCCGTAGGTGGCCTGTTTGAATTGGGTGCTGTTGTTCGAACCGTGAGCGTTCGTAGCCGCGGGCAGTTGCTGAAAAACAAAGCGGAAAACCGCGTTGAAAATCGCGGAATCGCAAAGATATCGATGGCATTTGGTGTCAGGTGTGGGGTTCAGATTGCCAGAATCATCTTCGGGAAAAGGCGTCGCCGCGAGCGTGATAAAACCGCCGAAATACTCGTTGGTGATAAGAGCTCGTTTGACGCCGAGTCCTTCAGTCTCGTCATCGTGTCATCATAACAAAAATAAGGGGTACGTTGGATTATTGGATCTTTTTCGATGTGTTATCAATACATGATCTCTCAATGTAACTCTATCGACCACTATAAGCAGACCAAAATTCGTTAACATTTACCTTTCAAGCAAAGAATTATGAGATTTTGATGATTGATTAACACTCAAAACACTGGAGAGATAGCCATATAACCGACAGTGTTGGTTTTAACTGATTTACTAGACTGATCTTGACTAAAACAGTACTCTATAATTTTGTTATGCTATTGAAGAATCGGTCAGAAAAAGTACTAGTATAAGGAAGTTTGAATGTTCGCTAATAATCAAATAAACAGTTTTAAATGAACTTATCAAATACAAGAATAACTCAAGAAGTTTTGTACTATTCTGAACTATTTTGATAAACATTTTAACAGTGAATCTTCTTTACATTTTTTGATTTGAATTTTTTATTTTTTCTGGTCATTCATCAAGTTTCTATGAATTCGTGGAGGATTATTCCCAGTCGGTAGCGAGATCCAATCAATCAGAAAAACGAAAAAAACCTCGTCCTGGCTGGGAACCGAAACAGGGACCGCTAGGTTACCGGGACCCCTAGATTACCGGGACCTCTAGGTTACCAGGCCTGCTCGCTAGCCACTGCGCTAATCCCCGCCCTAAGATAATTGTTTTTCTTTTTTATGGAGGTTCGATATTTCCATATATTTAAAAAATTTAACTTTGTACTTCACTATTTACCTGTAATTTTTATCGGAATATTGACTAAAATTTCTCAACTAATTTCATTAGCACTATAATAATAATAAGAATAACGTTTTCTGACACAGAACGTGAAAATGGGTTGGTTCGTCAAAACCTCAAGGGTACCTCTGAGATGGCAAACCTAGGTGCGGAGGTGGACACCCCGGGAAAAGGGAACCGAAAGTACCCCCAAACACAAGTTTACAGGGGAACCTTCAAAGTTTAACATCTCCCAAGAGCACGTCTTCAAGGTGAACCGAAGCAGGGACCTATGGAACTCATTCGAGGGGAGCCATGCCAATCGTTCCAAGAGCGCTGATTAGAGGAACCCCGAGGGTACCTCTGAGATGGAAAACCTAAGTGCGGAGGTGGGGACGCCGAAATAGGGAACCAAAGGTACCCCCAAATCACAACTCAACAAGGGAACTTCTCAAGAGAACCTCAAAACTATGGCTGGAGGAACCTACACCCAAAACATGTGGGTGCACAACGGGTTCAAATAGAAAGGTTTCAAAACCCGCCCATCTGTGCTAAAAGAAGTAGAAAAACTTACTCTTAACTACAGGACAAAATAGAAAAAATATATTATAAAAGCTATTCGGAAATATGCGAGTTGTAAATAGATGAAAACAAATAAAAAAATAACAAGAAATAATCAACTGTCATTTAAATGATTTAAATTATGAAATTGAAAGACTCAATAATGATAGGATTTGATTCAAGTATAAAGGGCCTGAAAATGAAAAACATCCTTCGAATTTCGAAGTATTATCATGGGGAATACTGACAGTATCAATTCTGATATTCTCTAAATAGAGATCAGATCTTCTATGCACGCATCAAACAATGTAGGTACTTAGGAGTTTGAGTTTGCAGCAACCTATACAAAAATATACAAGTCAAATATTGTACACTGGCCTTGATATTTAATTATTCCATACTTGAGATTTAAGAAGTCAGGTGGTCTCCGAATGGTATGCAACATACAAATCGCATGCAAGCGTTCTGTATATGTTGAAGTTTTGTCTTGTTGTACTATGGTAAAAAATTATGGCATACTGAACAGCAATAATCAATATGAGGACAATTCAGATTTTTAACTAGTCCTTATTTCATTTCTGTAGACAGCTGATACCTACTTGAATTTATATAATTTCTTTTATTTGAAAAAAGATGTTCCGAATAGTTTGTCCATATGTTTATTGAATGATGACGCACGGGAAAAAAATCCAATATTCGAAATACACGCGATTTTTTCCTTGAAACGAATCCAAAATGCAAAAAAAAAAAAAGTTCTCGCACTCACCGTATACATAGTCCCGAACTGGTAGTTTGGCGCTATCGTGTTAAACGCCGTCGCGAAAAAGTACGGCGGCGGCGCCGTGCCCGCCAGGATCGGCTGCGCCTGGTGGCCCTGCGTCAGCGCGCTCGTCTGCTGCGACGACAGCGTCGACGGCACCGGCGACGCGTTGTTGTCCGTCCTGGCGAACCGGCCGTCCGACGACAGCGAGTAGCCGACGTTGCCCAACGCCGCGGCGTCCCTCACCTGCGCCAGCGTCGTCGGCGTCTGGTAGCTCATGTCGTAGTAAGGGGTTGTCTGAAAAATAATAAAATTAAATTAAAAATGTGATCACAAGTTGATTTGACGGGTGATACAGGCAAGAGAATATCATCAACATGAGAAGCCAAATCCCTATATTGAAAAAAAATCGTCCTTCCTCAACACCAATTTGTTTATAGAAGTGGGGAGGGGGTCTGTGTCTTTGACAGATATCTTCAATTACTCGCTTTTGTTAAGCTCGATTTGTTCGTGAAATACATAGTTATCATACTAGGCAATATAACTTGTTCCATATTGATCCTGTTAACTAAATTTTTGGACAAAAAAGATTCACACATTCAGCTGTCAAATTTCAATAGATTACCAATTGAGATCAAGAATTCCAGAAAGATCTTACAATTTAAGAATCTATTAAAAGAGTACATGCTTGCACAATCAAGGCCTTTATTTTGAAATTTGTGCTTGTAATTGTAAAATAAGAGTTGATTAGCGTCTGAAAAAGGTAGACAGAAAGAAAGAAGCATTTTGAGCTATTTTTTACTGAAAAATTATCGATTGGAAGAAAAAAACTAGAAAAGTACCTGAGACCCTCTCAAAAAAAAAAACCCGGTTTGGGTTCAGGAGGCAAACTACATAATTAACATCACTTTTTTTTTTATTTTCGAAGAAGTACACTAAACTTTGCTTTACCAATTTTTCGAATCCCTTTGTGGTCGAATTTTTTGACATTAATTTATGGCCGTGGTTAAAGTTCCGCGCTTGCGGAACTTTATGATAATTTGCTAAAGGTCCGCACCTGAAAAATTCCGAATATGAAGAATTTTGAA
The DNA here is from genome assembly GCA_958298965.1 of Chrysolina haemoptera. Lineage (NCBI taxonomy): Eukaryota > Metazoa > Arthropoda > Insecta > Coleoptera > Chrysomelidae > Chrysolina > Chrysolina haemoptera. The sequence goes on along the minus strand of OY282590.1, from coordinate 3,735,668 downwards.
AATACCAATTTAGAATCTGATATGTCTGAGGAACAGGAAACCTCAGAAAATTCAATGTGTGAATTATTTGAAACAGAAGAAGGGAAAGAAATTGATAGTTTCAAACATAAAAGGTTTTATAAAAAAACTGATGAGGAAGGGAAATTGTGAAATAATAAACCTACTGCAGGGTTTAAGAAACAGGAAGCAATTTCCCACTTCCCCCTTCCTCAACAGTTTTTTTATAAAACCTTTTAAGTTTGAAACTATCAATTTCTTTTCCTTCTTCTGTTTCAAATAATTCACACATTAAATTTTCTGAGGTTTCCTGTTCCTCAGACATATCAGATTCTAAATTGGTATTTTCAAAATTCTTCATATTATATTCGGAATTTTCGCGGACCTTTAGCAAATTATGATAAAGTTCCGCAGGTGCGGACCTTTATCCACGGCCTTAATTTATTGTCATCGAAACTCAACCAACCATTTGAACTCTGTAGCATAAGAGAAAGTAGTTTTAATTCAGCTTGCAAAATTTTACCCAAACTGGGAAAAAGAGAAACACCAAAATGGTTATACAACTTCGTCAAGAGTATATTCGCTTATCAATCTCTAATAAAGTGCTAATAAAGGTGAGCAATAAAAAGTTTATCCAGACAGAGCTTGACTAGGAAGTTTTGAGAAGTACCACCTCATCATTGTGAAGTTATGCATTATATGTGAATATGGATTGTGAATTATGAAACTGAAATTTCAGTGTTATGTAAAAAAGAGATGTAAACGTAGAAGTTTGTGGTATAAACTCTATTAGAGGAAACTTGAGTAGAAATGTCAATAAACCAGACAGAAGGGTCGCTACATGAAGTAAAATTAACGCTGAATCTCATTTAAGATCTTAATTCACAAACTGAGAAACATTCTATTATAGAAAAAAATTTTCAAGCACAATTTTCTTACTGTAACATATTTTAAACAATTGCAAACAGTCGCCCTATGGATTGTTTGTCATATTTCATTTCATAAATCGAAAAATAAATTATAAAAACAACAAGAGGTACTTACCACACCACGTGGAAAATTATTTCAACATAACCTTAAATTGGGTTCAAGTTACTTTAAAACTAAATAAATTCCATCCCCGCAATATTGAAGGGTGATTTAATGAAGTCACAATGCGTTTCATAACACCCATTATTAAAAAATCAAACCAACTCAAGCATCTAAAATATTCGGGATTACTTTATAACACGTCCGCTCCTCACCAACATCAAACAAGAAAGAAATAAGAAATCAAGAAGCGAAGCAACTCAAAATCAAATTACTATCAAACTCGTGGTGGACACTAGAACCTTGTTTAGCAAACACATGGTTACAAGAAAATTTCTACATTATTAACGAGGTATTCCGAATAAGTCCCACTATTGTACGAAAGATGGCGCTCTGAAAGTCCACAATCTGGAGCTACTTTAAAAAGAATATTTATGGCCAAAATGAATTTTAATATAAGAAACCCATAACCAAAAATCTAATTTTAAATTTCATTTTCCAATGTAAAACTTTTTCATGAATATGATTTGTAAGATTATGGAAAGTGTAACATGTGGCGCCACCTTGTTGAACTCTCAATACCTATAACGATCGCAATGGCCGCAGTAGTCAGGACCAACAGCCATGACTTTCAGGGCGTAATCTTCTTTCCTAGATTACGACGGCTCATGCATCACAAGGCCTTCAGCCAAGTTATTCCATTGCGTGGCGAAGGTTTTAAGAGCCATCAGGCAAGATACGCTCATTGGGTGCGCGTCGTCGGGGTAGGTCAATTTTTGTGAATGCAAACAAAGAGTAGAGGCCATTGTTGACACACAAGTGAATATAATTCGAATTTTTATTCATATTATCTATAACTAGTAGAAATGTATGTGAACATCATAAGTCTCTGATATTTCACAATTTTAGGGAGGAATATCACATAAACTTCAAATATTGTAGAATTCCAATTTTCCTTGCCACTTTTATGATTCTCTACCTTTTTTTTTGGAAGCATGGAGAACATCTATTATTAATACAATCATTGGGATCCACAATTCCATTTTAACAAAGTTACTTATTTTTCAGAAACTTACAATAATATGGCAAAGACGACCCAATTGAAATACTGTCATACTTATAGCAATCTCGATTTTGCCTCCCAGACATATTCTTCATAATATGACTTACCATGTGAGGGAGCCTCTGCTGCAGCAGCTGCATATCCTCGTAGGAGTACACGGGCTGTTGGAAGTACGGCACCTGTCCCATAATGTATGGGGTGCTCATGACAGGCGTGACGCAAGGAGGGATATTTGATACTACACTGTTTGAGTTTTTCGCAGCTGAAAATAAAAAAAAAAGATCATCAAAGCAATGTACACTCGAATGAACACAAAGTAAGCTGCAGAGTACCACAAATACTTATTCTTATGCCTCCAGTGTTACTTCAACTACCACCCTCCACCACCTATTCCTTCATGACTATCACTTTTCCTCTCCCCATCTCTATCCCACTTTTGTTTTGTATACATTTCTATATCTCGCTACCTCTCTTTGTCTCTATATACCTTTATCCATTTATATTCCTCTCTCATTATTTTTTCTCTATTAACTTTAAATAAATAATTTCAATATCTTTCTTCCTCTCTTTTTCTCTATATACCTTTCTCTAACTAATTCTATATCTATTTCAATCTCTGTTTACGCTGCAGGGAAGAGTAGGATAGAAAAGTGAAGGAGAAAGAGAGCGTGGTAGAGGGTAAATGAGGAGGAGAAAAGAAAAATATAGAAGAGACAGAAAGATATAGAAAAGCAAAAGAAAAATTGAGAGGAAAAAAGGTATAAAGAAAAATAGAAAGAGTACATGAGAAATTAAATAAAGTAAAAGTTTGAGAACGAAAAAGAGTGAGGGAAAATACAAAAGGAGAGGGAAAATACAAAAGGAGAGGAAAAATAAGTAGAAAGAGAGCGAAAGTGGAGGAAAAGAGAGAAAATAGAAACAAAGAAAAATAGAGGCAGAAAGAAATAAATAGAAGAAGGATTAATACAGAAAAGGGAAAGAGAAGATATAGAAAAAAAGTGAGGGGAAGGGAAACGAGATAGAGAAAAAAAGTGGAAAGACAAAAAAAAGAGATAGAGAAAAATATGAGGTGATAGAGAGAGATAGAAAAGATAGGGGGGGCATTTAAGGAGATGCAGAAAAACAGAAGATAGGAGGGGAAATAAAAAAGGGGGAAAAGAAATGAAATAGGGAGATGCAGAGGTATAGAATCAAGTTATATAGAGAAAAGAGAGAAACAATACATTTTTTTTATGAATCAAGTGAACGTAAAAAGTTGCAGAATTGTATTATTCAATCATTCACCAATAATTAATTGATTTATTCAATACTTTCCTTCTATGAAATTATACTGATAGTTATTATGGACATACATACAGAGTGATATGTCAAATTTGCACCAAAAAACTATTAAAAATTCAAACAATTTTCAAAAAACGTTAATATTCTAGTACAAATGATAAATTGTATCAAATTTCGCATTGAAATATCGTTGTAGGAATATGCGAGAGGCGCCTAAGGTGCATATGTGATACTAGTACTCTTCATGAGGCAAAAAGTATAAAAAATTAGAAAAAAAAATTTGTTGCATATGTGGCTGTGATTCCAAATCTCAAATGGAGAAACTAAAGGGAGATTGATAAAAATATAGGTCGAGAAAGAAAGATAAAGAGTGAAAAAAGAGATAGGGACATTGACAAAAAGAGATAGGGTCATTAAGAAAAAGCAAGGGAGACTATGAAAAAGAGGTGACAAGGAAATAAGGAAAAGAAGTAACAGGGAAATAAGAAAAAAGAGGTAAAAGGGAAATGAGAAAAAGAGTTAACAGGGAAATAAGAAAAAGAGGTAACGGGGAAATAAGAAAAAGAGGTGACAGGAAAAAAAAGAAAAAGAGAGGGAGATATAAAAAAAGACCGCCCAGTTCTTACCTAACGTCGTGGACGTTTTGCTGACGCTGATCGTAGTCTGCGACAGCGAGATCGGTACAGAAGAGGTGACGTTCGTCGTGGCGGCCGTTTGACTCACGCTCGTCGCGTTCGAACTGCCGTCGTACGAGTTATCCTTCACGATTTTGTTATTCGAACTATAGCTATTGTATTGACTCGTCGACGTGTTGCCGTACGTGGAGTTGTTCAAACCTGGAAAAAAAATCGTACAAAATACAGTTTACCCGAAAACATTAGCAATTAGCGCCACAGTAAATTAATTAATATCCATTAATTAATTAATAATAGCCATTCTCCACCAGCACCGGCTACACTCTACACTTCAGGTACACTTTAGAGTGTGTGAGGGAATATTATCATCAGTTATAGGTTATACTTTTTAGCGATGGTTTTATTTTTAGGATTGTCGAGGGTTTGCAACCAGCTTTTTCTTTATTTGTAAGTATATATTTTCGATATTCACTATATTTGTCTATTATGATATATTATTATTTTCTACATTAATATCACATGTTCATGAACAAGTTTTCAACTTATTGGGTCATGTTTTCATGAGACACTTATTACTATATATTATTTTGACTTTGTATTTGTTATTTTGAACAACAATAAATAAATAAATTAATTCTTAGTCAAGCTAGATAAACCTTTGGTTGCTCACCTGTATTAGCACCGTAGACGGACTGACTCGTGTTCTGAGGGTACGTCTGGTTGTTGGAAGAGTACGTGTTAGCCTGACTGATCGACGGAAATGTCGCCGAATTCGTAGTCGACTGATACGAACTGTTCGAGGAATAGGCGTTGGGGTAGGCGTTGGCGCTAGGAGCGCTGTAACCTCCGCCGCCAGACTGATTATTTACATTTACATAGCTGTTTGCTTGGTTCGACACATAGGAACTGGCTGTCGTCTGGAAAACAATAAAGCTTTTATTTATTTATTTATTGATCCCAAGAAACATTTCTGTTTATAGAGGGATTAATTTTTACATAAATTGATAAATGACAATACATAGTATATATGAAATACAAATTAATGAAGAAATCAAACAATTAATAGAAAAAGACTGATAAAAATAATCATTGAAATATAAGTAAATAGTCCAAGCAAAATGAAAGCAGTCAACGCTGAAATATAATAGGAAGAGAAAAGTTATCTGTTAAGAAAATATTTCTTAAGTTCTTTTTTGAATTTAGTTTTAGTTTTAATATCTTTTAATGGCTGTGGTATATTATTATATATCTCAATTCCCTCATAAAAAATAGAAGTTTTTCCAAAGTTTGATTTGAAACGTAATGCATTTATTTTATTTATATTTCTTGTTTTATGGTAATGTTTAGTTGAAATATGATCAAAAGTAAGATCTGAATGTTTTTTTCTTGTATCAACATAGTGAATGAAAATTGAAATTTTAAATTCATATAATGAACGAATATTTAGTAAGTTATTTGGTTTATATAATTTGATTGAAGGTTCTAAAAAGGGCAATTTGTGTATGCATTTTATAGCTTTGTTTTGCAAAGTTTGTAGTGGTTTCAAAATAGAAATTTTGGCTGAGCCCCAAATAGAAATGAGGTATTGCAATTTTGAATAAATTAAACTGAAATATATGATTTTCAAATATTTGAGTGGGGTATATTGTCTTATTCTGAATAATATCCCAATCAACGGCGAGAGTTGTTTTCTCAGAGTGTTGATGTGATTGAACCAAGAGAGTGTTGTGTCAATATGTAAGCCCAAAAATTTTGTATTGTTGGTGTACTGAATTTGTGAATTTTTGAATTTCATTGGTCTTAGAGAATCAGTGGCAATATTTCGTTTAGAAATAAACATAATTGATGATTTCGAATAATTTAACAATAGTTTATGTGAGAGTAGCCAATTAGATAGAATTTGAAGATCGTGTTCAATATTAGATAAAATTTCAAATTCATTCTCTGCAAAATATACAATTGTTGTGTCATCTGCAAAAAGTTTGATTTGACCTTTCAATTTAAGTTCTGATATGGAGTTTATATATATTAAAAAAAGGATCGGAGCAAGTATAGATCCTTGTGGCACACCACAGTTAATACTTCTAATTGAACTGAGTGAATTTTCGATATATACTAGTTGTTTTCGATCTGTTAAATAATTATTGAACCAAATGTGAATTTTTCCCCTTATTCCGATGTCATATAATTTTCTTACAAGAATTTTGTGGTTAACCATATCAAAAGCTTTCTGCAAATCCAGTGACAATAATCCACATTTTTTTGTCGAGTCTAATTCCAGTTTTATTCTGGATATCATGTCTACTGCAGCAGACTCAGTATCACTTGATTGCCGAAATCCGTATTGTTCAGCATACAAAAAATTTGTTTTTTTCAGATATACCCTTAACCGCCTATCCATGATTCTTTCAATAATTTTTGAAAATATTGGCAAAATTGAAATCGGTCTGTAATTTCCTATGTAATTTTTTTTTCCACATTTAAATATTGGTTTGACTTTAGCTATTTTTAATTTATTTGGGAATATACCTGTTTCAAAAGATGTATTAATTAATTTGTTCAATAGTGGTACTATTTCATCTTTGACTGCTTTTATAATTTTAACATTAATTCCATCAATTCCTGCTGCTTTCTTGCCGTCTAGCTCGTCAATTATTTCTCGAATTTCTTGATGCTCAGTTGGATTCAGGAACATAGAAGAAGAAGAAGAATGCGTGGAAAATCTTTCTTGGGTATCAGCTACATTTTTAGATAATTCTGCTCCAATATTTACAGTTGAAAAAGGAACGAACAAAAGGTTTTAACAATACTTCAAGTACATCACTTCATCGTAAGTACTCTTAAAGTTTGTGTACAGTTGTGTGGTGAAATACCTGAATGAATTCACTTGAAGCTTGAATTATTGAATTTAAGTAATTGATTATACCAAAAGTATTTCAAGAACCACCCAAATTTAGTCATCAAATACTCAGAGTGTTTTCATTAAGGTATTCATTCCAAAAGTACTTCAAATGAATGCACCAAAAGTTAAAAGTGTACACCAAATTGTCTAAAATGAACTTGAAAATGAACTTGAAGTAAGAAGAATTTCCTAGATGAGTACCAGTTCAAATTTACATTTTTCAAAAGTAGTATAATTTGCCAAACAAATACTTTCAATTAGGGAGCTGAATTGCTCCTATAGTACTTTAAGTAAATCAATGAAAACATCTGCACTATGAGAACTCTCAGAATCTCAGAAATTCATAAGTACATAATTTTGTTAAATATTAATTTTGAGTACTTTTACAAAAATAAAGTATCTACCGGTTAAAAAATGCTCAACGTGCTTTGCAATATATGAGGATTGTAAAGTTCTCCAAGTGAGATGAACTTGAAAAATCAATTTCGTACTTTAAAATGATTGAAGTATTTTTCTACTATGCAAACTTAAAGGCACAGAAGTACTTTGAATGCACTCGAGTTTCTTCAAATGGATTGAATATAAGTAGGTTTTTATTGATAAAATCAAGAGTTCTTAAATGCACAGGAGGGTTTTTAATGCACTTGAAGTACTTTAAAGAAATTGAATTTCAAGGATTTGTTGATTATTTCAATAGTAGTTGAATACTCAGAAGAATATTGCATGCTTTCGTGAATAAGTAGCTGGTTCACTGATTTTTATTCAAGAAATCATTCAAGTATTTCAGGTATTCAGTCCAAAAGTACTTCAAAGTAATGATAACAAGTACTAATTTTAAAATCATTTATTTATTAATTACAAAAGTTCTCAAAGTACTCTGCAATATTTGAGGATTGTAAAGTACTCTGTAAAGTATTTTTATTTTTTATTTTATTGATAATACACCTTCCAAACAGAACAAGTTCTTGTATAAGGAAGACAATACATTGAACATATTTAAATATAAGTTTTTAGAATTTCAAAATTGATCAAAATTAACAAATCTTAAAAAATTCAACATATGAACTTGAATAATAAATTAGTACCTGAATACACGGAGAAACCTTGAATACACTTGAAGTACTACAAAATAATTGAAGTATTTCTTTATGCAAGACTATTTTACTGAACAAAATTACTTTAAACACACTTCAGTTTCTTCAAATGAATTGAATATCAAATATTTATTATTATTTCAAGAGTAGTTGAAAGAGCAGAAGAATTTTCAATACACTATTATTATTATTACTTGAAGTATTTTAAAGAAATTGAATTTCAAGTATTTGTTGATTATTTCAAGAGTACTTGAAAGTTCAAAATGATCTTGAATGCTTTCGTGAATAAGCAGCTGGTTGAAACATTTTCGTTGAAGAAATCAGATAATTATTTGAGGTATCAAGAAAGTATTTATTGAGTGTGCAAGAGTATTTTCATTCACAAAATTACTTTGAATGCACTTTAGTTTCTTTAAATAAATTGAATATCAAGTTTATTCAAAAAAATTCAGAATTTTAAAAATATGTACAACAATTTGTAAAAAAGTGAATAAACGATTCAATTATACTCGCGAAGTTAAAAACTTGTTGCGAGAAAATAACATGTAAGAATTATATATACATCATTAATTCACATATGTTTTGTAAATTTTCGAAATGGAATAAAATGATAATAAAAGGCAAATTGACTGAGTTAATTGAAGTGAAAGATATCATGAAACAAATTTCGAGGAGACTCATGAATACATGTTTTAATTTGATTTTTAAAAGATACTACTGACTTGTTCATTTATTATTATTTCACGGGTACTTGAATGTGCAGGTTGTTTTTAATGCAATTAAAGTACAAATTGAATTTCCAGTATTTGTTAATTATTTAGTACTTCAATGTTCAAAATGATCTTGAATGCTTTCGTGAATAAGCAGCTGCTTCAAGAGTTTTCATTCAAGATAGGTCAGATAATCAGATAATCAGATTTATCCATAACCTTGAAAATATTCCAAGCAAGTTACTCATGCAAAATACTTTCGTGGACTCAATCAAAATCTACTGGTACTTACCGTCGCGGGGCTGTACGAAGAGGTGTTGTATGTGTTGGCCTTCGACTGATACGAGTTGTACGTCGACGGCTGCGAGTACGAGTGGCTGTCCGGCTGTTTGGTCAGTTCCAAGCCGCCCGCCGCGGCCGCCGCCCCCGAGACTCCTGTCGTCGAGGTACCGACACCCTGCGTCGTACCCCTCGGCACGGAACTGTACGTGCTGTTGGCCAAATGCTCGCTCGTTTGTGGAATGTCTGTATTCGCGAGCTGCAAAAATTCGGACATAAACAACACCTTTTGGTAGAAACAGGGCATTCCAAGAACCACCTCAGAAAAGTAAGACAATCGGTAAGATATTAACTCAGTATTGTAATATGATAAGTTAGTATTGCAATATGATGAGTCAGTGTCACAATATGACGAGTCAGTGTCGCAATATGACGAGTCAGTGTCGCAATATGACGAGTCAGTGTCGCAATATGACGAGTCAGTGTCGCAATATGACGAGTCAGTGTCGCAATAGGACGAGTCAGTGTCGCAATAGGACGAGTCAGTGCCGCAATATGGCGAGTCAGTGTCGCAATGTGGCGAGTCAGTGTCGCAATATGACGAGTCAATGTCGCAATAGGACGAGTCAGTGCCGCAATATGGCGAGTCAGTGTCGCAATATGACGAGTCAGTGTCGCAATATGACGAGTCAGTGTCACTGCAAAAATTCAAGAATTCTATATGAATCGGAGATTCTTTACAAAAAAAAACTGAAAACGGTAATATGATCAGTCAAACATGCAAGAAACTTAGTTGGTATCAAAATATGATGAGACAAAAGTGCAAGATATTGAATCAATATCACAGTATGTTAACTTCCAACCTCAATATGCTTCTGAATCAATATCGCAGTATGTTGAGTTCCAACTGTAATATGCTTCGATAGTACCTCAGTATTTTTGAGTAAAATATTGAATGGTCACAATTTATGAACTGACAGAGGAGATCCAAGAATTCGACATGAGGCACAGATAATCAAAAGTAATCCCAAGAACAACCGAGAATGGTAAATTAATGAGTCAAACTTGCAAAATATCTAGTCTGTGTCGCAATATGATGAGTCAAACCTGAAAGATACTGAGTCAGTGTGGCAATATGATAACTCGCAAGATATTGCTGTAGTTCCTCAATAATATGAGTAAAGTTGTGAATCTAAATCATATACTCTCGCTATATGCAGAGTCCAACCTGAAACCGTTTCGAGAACTTGACATGAGCCAGAAATAATCGGCATCCCAAGAACAACAATTTGATATTTAGTTAAACCTACAAGAACTGAGTATATATCCCAATATGGTGAATCAACCCGGCAAGGTCTCACAATATGCTGAGTATCAAAACTGTAAGATCCTACTAAGTAAAATACTGAATCTGAATCAGCCAATGAAATATTGTCAGAATCACAGTTAAGAAATTATCGTAATGTTGCGCAAAAATTATGAGTGAAAATTGTGGAATGAGAAAGCAGAATTGCAATATGGAATCAGTCTGCTGGAATATTCAGTCACAACATTCAAATTACAATATGGTGTGGCATAGAATTAGAACCGCAAAAGATCGTTGAGTCAGAATAAAATCATATAAACTAAATTAAAAAATTGTATCACAATGCTAAAAGTACGAGTCACAAAGAGTATTTAGTGATATGGTGGTTTAAAAGGTGATATACTGAGTAAAAATTAGCAATGAGACAGAATCGCGATACTTTGTTAGTCATAATTATACGCTGAGTCACATTATCCAATCTGTAATATGACGAGTCAAAATGCAGTTGTAATCGCGATATTGAGTCAGAATCATAAGATACTACAATACTACGTATTCAAATTATGAGATATTGAGTCAGATTAGCACTGTGACGAGTCATAATAGCAAAATATTTTGAGAAACAACAAATTTATAACTAATTTCCCTAGACAATATGAGAAATAGTAATACTCACGCTCTGTGACAACGCAGAGCTAATACTGCTTTGTGCATTAGTCTTGGGCGAATAGGCGTCCAGGTTGGGATTCTGGCCGGCCGGGTTGAGATCCAGAGGGCTCGGCGCCGTGGCGTTCGACACGTCCATGTTGTTCGACTGAGCAGAGTACTTGTTGTCGATGGCGCTGTCGAACGAAGAATTGCTGTCGATCAGGTCCATCGCGCCAAACTGCACGTCCAGGTAGCCCATGCTGGAGTTCAGGTCGCCAGGCATCTCTACCGCGCTGGCGGGTATCTAGAAGGGTAGATCGGTTAGTGATTCGAAGAGGCATCTTGGTGAATGTATTAGGGGAATTTGAAGTTCAGACTGCCGGGATCATCTATGGGAACAATCGTTCGAGTGACTGTTGCACTTGAAACGAAATACTCGTTTCTGGTACTAGTTACTCTCGCTTATTGAACACTCAGTCTCGTCATCGTATCATCATGTGATTCGGGGGTAATACAGATATGCAGTTCGGTATTTGAAACTACTGATGGTCAAGTGCTCATGATAAACTTGAAGGCTATATTGAATTAGATTCAAGTCTATTCAAAAAATCATGATATGGTATAACTCCCAAAACTATTCCAAATACTAAATCAAAACCATGACTAGTGAGTCAGATTTCTGATATCGAATCAGATTTGGATAATGAGTCTGATTTCTGATATCGAGTCAGATTTTGGATATTGAGTCAGATTTCGGAATTGAGTCAGATTTCGGAATTGAGTCAGATTTCGGAATTGAGTCAGATTTCGGATATTAGGTCCAATTTCTGAATATGAGTCATAAATTGAAAGAACAAGAATGGCAATAAATCATTAAATTGTCCTTTCGGAGATATTGCAAGGCCACTATATGGCTAGTGATATTTGCCATAAATTGAATTTTGTTCGTTCGGAAATCTGAAAATTTAAATTATAGCTCCATTATTTCAAATAGAAAGCAATTTTCGAAAAAACATGTGATTACCTATTTTATGTATATTTTTACGTTCTACAAGTTTGTTCCCATACGTTATATCGAAATTGTCAAGTTATTGATGGAAAGCCGTTTTTCCGAGCTTTCCCGGAAATTTTCGCCACTTTCCATAGGTGCTCGCGTGCAGAACAATTTTTTTTCTTAAAGCACTCTTCAAAAACTGCCCGTATACCAAACATCATTTCTATCGGATTTATTGTTCAGGCTGTAGTAACATTTTAGCTACAGCGCTTGGATTAACAATAAACAGTAACCCACTAACCTTCGATGGAGGAGGCACCCTAGCCCTCTGCGTCTTAGCCCTGGGCGGCTGCTGGGCGGGCGCCGCCTCTGGAACTCCATAGCCGGCGTTGACGGCCTGATATCCGACGTCCGCGTAAGCGTTACCCTGACCGCCGTACTGCTGCGTGTTGCTATACTGCGGCGACGACGCGCTGCCGTACTGCGACGTCGAGATGCTGTTGTACTGCGAGGCGGCGTTCGCGTTGTACTGCGCTCCGGCGCTGCTGCTGTTGTAAGGCATGCTCGCGCCGCTGTTGTACTGCGCCGAAGGACTCTTCTCGTATGTAGTCTGACTGGGGACGTACTGCTTGCTGAGGGTGTCGTTGTTCTGTTGCAACTGTGGATGAAATGGATCATTACATGGAAGGTTGCAATAACCGTTTTTTTTAAATTAAAATTAAGAATATACACTGCCCGCCAAAAAGTATGTAGGGGAAAGTCGGATAGCTTCGGACGGCGCATAGCCTCGGACATTTCTATTATGAAAAAATCTAGTATTATAGAAAAATGAAGCTTATAAGCATGTTAACACAGAGTACAAACAATGTCATGAAGTTAAGGCGAAAGCGCTGAACGAGTTAGAGAGGTCAGTGCATTATGTTCCCTCGTAAAGGTTTCAGACTGGTCTTGTACAATTCGTAGTTCTGATATCCAAGTCGGAATTCCATTTTTTTTTTTTTTTTGTAAATTACCGAAATTGAAGACCTTTTTAAAAAACCAGGTAATTTATTAACAATATGATAGGTTTAGGTTTGCAATCTAAAAAATTTGTACATATAAATATTGGAAACTCCGTTAATCAGGATCGACAAAATACATCATTTATATGAACTAACCAATTTACACTGTCAAATAAATTTATCAATTTTGTGACCTTTAATTTTATTGATAAATTGGCGAAAATTTTCTATTTGACCTATCAATAAAATTAAATGTGGCAAAATAGATGAATTTATTTCACAGTTAAAATTGATGTATTTTTTCCAACCCTGATTACCGGATTTTCCAATACTTATATTACACATTAATTCGACTGGAAACCTAAAAGGTATTTTACCAAAGTAATAAATTACTTGGTATTTTGAAAGGGTCTTCAATTTTGATAATCGACGACAATAGTTTGCACCGATCTCGAAATTTTTACTCGGATCTTGGAATTCCCATTCGAATTATTCTGAAATCCGAGTCGGAATCCCGAGATCCTCCTGAGATTTCCAAATAAAACTCTAAGATAGCGCAGAAGAACCACAAAAACTGTTATTTTTATTTCAAAAATTTACTTGATCTCAGAATTCCGACTCGGTTCTCGAAATTCCTGCTTGGATCCAGGAGTTACGAATCGGATCTTGGTATTTCGACTCTAATCTCGGAGGTCCGACTCGAATCTGGGAAGTTCGGCTCGTATCTCGGAATCTCCTGCTTGATCTCGGTATTTCGTCACGGATCTCGGAAGTCCGACTCGAATTTCAGAAGTCCGACTCGGATCTGGGAAGTCCGACTCGGATCTGGGAAGTCCGACTCGGATCTGGGAAGTCCGACTCGGATCTGGGAAGTCCGGATCGGATCTTGGAATGTTCTGCTTAGATCTCGGTATTTCGGATCGGATCTCGGAATGTTCTGCTTAGATCTCGGTATTTCGGCTCGAATCTCGGAAGTCCGACTCGGATATAGGAAATTAGACTCGGATCTCGGAAGTCCGACTCGAATCTGGGAAGTCCGGCTCGAATCTGGGAAGTCCGTCTCGAATCTGGGAAGTCCAGCTCGGATCTCGGAATTTCCTGCTTGATCTCGGTATTTCGACACGGACCTCGGAAGTACGACTTGAATTTCAGAAGTCCGACAATTATTTACGTTCGACGTCACGCGATTCGGATCGCTCAACAACCGCGAAAAACTAACCTGTGAAAAGTACTGAGTCTGAGCGGCAGTGAGGGCGCCGACCATCGGCGGCACCGGGCTCTGCGAAGGCATCTGCATGCCCTGTCCCATCTGTAGGGTCTGTCCGCCGAGCTGCTGGTTGGTCATTGTCGGATCGCCTGGCATCGCCTGACCTCCGCCGCCGGGCGGTTCCGCGATCGCGTCCAAAGACGGCGGAACGCTCGGCGTGAACACCTTCGTGTCGGCCAAGCTGCCTTGGTACTCCTCCGTCGTCCACTCGTCCGTTCCCGGGAATTCGTCCCAACTTTCCTCTGAAAAAAACAAAGAAAATCGCACCACAATGTCAAGGGTAATACTACAAGAGGTTTTTATTTTATCGGATAAACTTTTATTTTGAATGAAAACTTGGTTGCTTTGTTATTCACTTTATTCGATTGAAACAAACAGTTTCTAGTTTAAATTTCTTTGAAATCAATAACATACATGATCATAAAACCAAACAAGCAAACTCAAGGAAAAAATCGATGGTATAGATATCTACAATTCAATGGCTTTATATTTTCCAAAATTTATTTTATATTTCCGCCTAACTATTTTGAATTCAATCAACATCAATAACTTTATTTGAGTTGATTATGAATTGTATCTATATCAATTCTATTGTTTTTTTCTGTAGATTTGTAAGGTATCGTTATCATTATTATTTTTTTTTCTATCCCTTTCATAAACAAACCTGTTTCATGGAATATTATGAATAAACTATTACTAAGATTAGTTGTATAAGTTAACAACAGGCATCTAGATGCCTATGAACGCTTATCAATAAGTAAACATAATTAAATTGTGAATAATGATGGTGGGCCAATACCAGTTTACTGTACAGCTTGTTGAAATAATTTTTTGTTGATATCACATGTAATTAGCATCTCCATTCGATTTAACACTCACCTAATTAGTAAATAAGACAATATTGTAAAATTAATTTAAAACAATTAAGATGCAGATACTTAGCAGAGGTATCTAATGGATATAAATAAGGACAAATATGTGTAGAATTAGTATAATTTTCCCTCTTGAAGCAATTTGGTGTTAGGATAACACTCCAGTATTTTCATATTATGTATTTCAATTGTTCTTTTTGGGTCAAATATATTATATTTTAATTTCTATGTACTATTTATGTATACAATAATTAATTTAAGACAATTTGTACCATCACATATTTTATTCATGCTTTGTCAACAAACTGAAATTATTTGGACAATAAAGTAAATTTTGATTGACTGATAGTCAAAATAAGGTAAAATTGGTGTTCTATAAATATAATTGAAAGCCATTTTTATAACTTTTATACACAGTATGAAATCCATACAAACCTAACATAGTAAAACTAATCATACTATAAAGATACAATTCAAAAAATAAATAAATAGAATAAATATGATAATAAATAGGTTGCTTACATTTTATTTTTTTTTGCTATATATAAAAAATAATACTAAAGTCAATAATAAAAGTAATAGTTACCTATGATGTTGGTAATATTATATTTTGTGGGAAGGAAAGTTTAGGATTACATGGTACATAACATAATGTTATGATAGTAACCATCTGCCTGTTTCAAATACATAGCAACTATTGTTTATTGTCATTAGTTACCTAATGGCTTGTCATCAGTTGCCAAATGGCTTGTCATAATTTTCCTAATAAGTGTCATTCTACTCGACTTTTAATGAAAAATGTACAAGAAAATGGTCCACTTAATGAAATAAATGAAGCAGAAAGTAGAGCTACTGTCGAATTTGCTCAAATTAATGTAGTTGATAAAAATTAAAAAATATCTTCGTTTTTAATACTAGTGTTAAAAGAATCCAGTTTTAACGAACTTTTGTTAGTGTTGGTAGACAAAAATTATTTTAAGAAGCAAGATATACACTTCAAAAACAATTAATAATAAAAAAAGTTGATTAAATTTTATCTCTTTGGGGTACATTTAGAAATAAGCTGTGAAGCTGTCAAGGAAGAATTTATTTAAATGGTTATATGTTTTCAGGACTTTTTATATCCATTTGTTTTTGTGAAGGGAATATGTTTTTCTGGTGGAGTTTCTAACGTGTTTAGTTGGGGAAAGTTGTACAATGAAAGTCAATGAACAAATAATTAAAGCTAATCATAATGATTGAATGCTGTTACAAGAAAACTCAGTCAATATGCATTTTTTAATTTTCCTTTGTGTCTGTGTTTTTTATTTTTTTTTCGATAACGTGTTTGTTTATGTTTATATCTTTTTTTTTTGAATATTTATATTTAATTTTGAATGTGATTCATTTTGATTGGCCAAATATATTATCTTGTAATTTGTTTGCACTGTAATAGTACTTAATTCTTCATTTAATGCAATTAGTATCAAGCTTTTTTCATCTTTTGTAAACAAAAGTGAAATTTGGTTTGACACTCAAAATTAGGTTAAATGACAGTTCTATAAATAGAATTTATGATGATTATTGTTATTATTATTTTGAAAAAGGCAACACAACACATACCTGCATTATTATTGGTAGCAGCCAGAGCGGTGCTATTATCCCACGTGTTATTAGAATTGTCCCACGTCTCAATAGGCTTGTTGTAGGAGTTACTCCTGTTCCCTCTTGGCGGGTACCTACCACCTGCCCGACCACCTCCTCTACCACGACTACCACCACCTCCCCTAGGACCGCCTGGCCTTCCACGCCGGTCCCTATCCCGTTGGTAGTCAGGACGGCCGGAATCGTCGAGGTTTCGATCATTCTCCTGCCTTTCACGACCTAAATCGACAATAGCCCGTTAGCAACAAGAAAAACAGTTGCTTGGGATCAGACGTTAAAACGTAACCCCCCGTCATTTCCAGCTCGCAAAAATCTCCTGAGGGTTGCTCGTAGAGATGCAGCAGGATGACGTTTATGACAAATTTCAGATCAAATTTTTTTTAGTATGTTATTTCTCACCTCGCCAGCCACGACTGTCATTTTGACGATAGAGGCGTGGAGGAGGACCATTTCTGTTCCTCGGTCTCTCTTTCTCTCCTTGTTGAGCTCCTGGAGACACGTTTTCATCCCAGCCATCCACAGGAGCGTTCTCTTCAGATTTTTCCTGTTTGCTAGCAGACGCTTGTCTGGTTTTTTTCTTTTTCACTCGTGTCTCCCACTCTCCCTGAACAAAACAGTTATTTGAAATAAATATTATTGTTATATTCAAGGTATTTGTAAGTTAATAACTATCATACAATAACAAAAACATATGGGATTCTTTAGATGTATCTTTAATTGAAATGACAAACCCTAATAAATGAACAGAAAAATAACAAATAAGTAAAATGAAATAAATTAATAATAAAAATAAAATATGTGGCTAATGACCACAGCAGTCGATGCCAACACACTAAGGAAAAAAAATATATAAAATAAATATTACACAATGAATATAATGGATGAAATAAAATAAATAACATAAATAAAACCATGTCTACTAACAAAAAAGTTTTTAGATAAATTAACCACATGGTGAATAAAAAAAAAGGAAAATAAAAAGACAATAATGATAAGTATAAGAAGCGGCAAAAGTAATATTTAAAAAACCGTGGGAAACAAAATCTACAGTATAATAAGAAGAAACTTAAAAATTCACATCAGATACTTGTGTTTGTCAACAAGAATGTATGCTTCTGTACAATAAACATATATATTCATAGATAAACTAATAAAATTAAAAAAAAAACAAAATTTACATACATACTAATAAATAATATACAAAAAATAATCATTTCAAAACAAAATCAAAACCACTTGACTATAATATCAGAAATGCAATAACTTCCATTTAAATAAGATTCATTCGAAGGCAAAAACAATTCCGTAACCAGTCCTATAAAAATTTACAACAAACTTTCAGATGATATAAAAAAATCAAAGTCAATAAATATTTTCTTGAAAAAACTCCAAACCAAATTTTGCTGACATACTGATGTTCATCTATCTGTACATTTGTAAAGTTTTTAAATTCTTTTTTTTTTATTCATTTTGAAATTCGTAAAGCTTTTATTTTTTCCATTATTGTGAACATATGTGTGGTACTGAAATGGTTAAAACATGTCCTCAGTAGCAGGTTTCAGATATGATGAAAGATCATATTCAAGCAAACTCACAAACGCTATAGGAATACCTCAAGATAGCTTATTAGAATCTCTTTCCATAATCTACTTGAATATTATCAAAACCTATGATTTTTCTCAAATAATTTTTGAATTATATGTTATATATTTTGATTGAATAGTTTCATAAATCAAAGAAGTGTTACTGGAAATAACAAAAACAGAATGAACGCCATGGTTTTGGCACCAAATGTCAAGAACATAGGTGAAAGGTGAAAATTTAGAATATAAAATATTAAGTTATCTGAATCCAAATAAAATAGTCAAAAAGATCAGTAATATAATCGTTGATAACTTGAGTATTTATTTTGTATTAATATTATAATATACTTGTTTTTTCAAAAATGATCTTCAAATAGCACAACACGATCTGTAAATAGTTTCCAATGTTTTGTTTTTATTTACTATCACTCATTTACTGATAACTTGAACAAAATGAGTAAGTGTCTGAGTTTAGGTTTGTAGCTTATCTGGGAATTCCCAGAATAGATGCTGATAAGTTTCAAATAGCATACAGACAAGAACCATCTCCAGCAAAAATAAGAGCAAATGATAACTAGGAGAGGAATAATAATTTTTTATGAAATTATGATTTTGACAATGTCTTAGAATTGAGAAGAAATTCAATTTATAAATATTAGAAAAATGTGCATATAAACTAGTACTTTTTTATAATGTCTGTTGTGATAAATCATCCCAGTCATAGACTGATTTCTATAACTTTGTGAAAATATTTGGGATGTCACTTCGAAGCAAACAATCTTTTTAATAAAGATCAGTTTGGATTTCTTTTCAAGTCACTCTACGACAATGGTCGCAAATTTAACTTCTTTCCACTTACAACTCAAACTATGGGAAATGAAAGATATATATAGACCCTCTTTTGCAATATTTGGAACAGCTTTTAACTATTTCTTTTCCAGTATTCTCCCAACTAAGCTTGAGTGTTAAAACTTCAGCCAGAGTAGAAGGTAATGTTAGTTTTATTGGTAATTGTTATCACCTGTTGAATATGGCATACCTACCTCAGGGGTCTGTACTGAGACCAGTTCTATTCAAAATATATATTAATGCAATTCATATCTGCAATCCCAATGCCAACTTTGTTATTTTGGACACTACAGTATCAAAATCTGAGAGACAATCTACCGTATTTAAAGTCTATGACCTGTTAGATGAAATGAATGGAACAAAAACTGAAATTACTTTCTCTTTAAGATATTGAACAACTGTGAAAAATCCAAAGTGATTCATTGCTATCTTCTCCAAACCAATTATCAGAACTGCACACCAGGTTAAATTATCCTATTGTACTCTAGCTTGTCGTATGCAGCAGCAGATATCAGATATATTTGGTTTATAAACAAAGGCAATGAGAATTCTTGAAAAACAAGAAAATGGAAGGAATAGCTTTGTGAGAAATCATATTTTGGCAGTTTCATCCCTATATTTTCCACATATTACAAAGCATGTCTTCCAAAAACTTCACAACTATCATAGCCAAGAACAAACTTTTGCATTGAATTCCATAAATTGAATAAACACAAGCAGAATCAATAAAAATAAAAGCTGAAAAGTGATTGTTAATGCAGATTGTTTGTTATGTTTTCGTACTTTGGTATTACACTCTGTGTATGAAATAACTTGTGTTTGACATGATATTTTACTAGATTCTTGAATCTTGACCAGTGGTTCCAGATCAGTGTAATAAGTAAATAAGAGCAAGCTCGAACCTAGTCTATGACTAGGTGAGAAACTGAATCCTGCCTATTGATAGTATTCATACATGCCAAGTTAAGAGTTTGATATTCATGTTATGTTTGATTGTATGTATGTTTTACTACCAATAAAATCAATTATTATTATTATTATTATTATTATTAATAATAATATTTATTTCTTCGGTTGAAAAGTACAGTTGAAAAAATCAATGCAAAATAAAAGAAAAACTCAAGTTTATATAGTATAAAATAGTATACATATAAATAACTATATATAATATTATACAGGGTAGCCCATGAGGTTTTGGCCAGAGAATACTCGGAACTCGAGAGTAGTAGAGAATTGAAATTTTGGGGTTGTTAAAGCAATTGGTGCAGCTTTTTCTGATATTATATTACCCAATGAGCTTTTTGTTTTTGTCACGTGACGTCAGATCCAAAATTATTAATGGGACAACCTGTTTATTCTGGCATTTCTATGTTCCTACTGATAAAACGATTCCAACAAACTATCACACTTGTGCTCTAAAATGGTTAGTTTAAGAACTACAGGTACTTCAATATCCTTTGTGCCACGACGTTTCTTAATAAAATATGGATAATTATAATTTTGCTTTATTTTAATCATCACAAAAAATAAAGTGCTGACCAAATATACAGGGTGACCCTACACCTAAATAATTTGGCAATAGCTCGTTTCAAACGTAGCACAATATCAGAAAAAGCTGTATCAACTGTTTTAATTCAAAACCCGAAAACTCCAATTCTCTGCTACTCTTGAGTTCTGAGATATTCTCTGGCCAAAACCTCGTGGACCACCCTGTATAAGTTGACATAATAAATAACAGATAACTAACTTGTCAATACAAAAAGACTTGAAATAAAAAAAAAAACAAAATAACAGTGAATTTTTGAATGGTGTAACAGAGAATCATTTATATCTATTGGAAAGTTGTAGACTTTAAATGGATTGTATTCTACGCTTTTTTCATACATAGCTGAGCATTTGGAAAGACATTAATTACCTCTAGAACGAGTATTGTGGTTATATGATGGATGATAGGACGTAAAATAGACTTGTTTCTATATGTATGCACTAGCCTCTAGTAAAGTGTTGGCGACTGTCAGAATTTCCACCTGTTTGAAAGCATATCCACATGAATTTGTACCCTAGTTCAGCAATTATTGTAACAACATATTGCTGGAGGAGAAATACTCTTTGGATAGCAGCACTCATACCTCAGTTGAGAAAACCATATCAAAGGTGTGAATGGAAATTGGCATGGTACAATGTTAACAGTATGTTAGAATTGCAGTGATTTGACATAAATCTTAGAGAATACCAGTTCTTCTTCTGTTCAACACATAATGCATCAATATGATGATTCCATATTAATCCCATATGGTCCACTACTTTTTTTGTTATTTATTAATGATATATCAGAAGTAATACAACACAGTTACCACTTGATGTTTGCTGATGACTTCAAACTCTATAGGGTCATTGACAATGTCTGTGATGCTAAATTTTTGCAAATTGATTTGAGCAATTTGTCCCGTTGGTGCGATATAAATATGCTTCATCTTAATATAAACAAATGTTATCAAATCACATTTTCGAGAATTATGAATCCAATTCAATACTCTTACCAAGTGAAAAATGTTAATTTGTCAGTGGCTGATAGTGTTCGAGACCTTGGCATATTATTTGATTCCAAAGTTACATTTAAGACAGATATTGATAACATTGTTTCTAAATCATTTAAATTATTGGGCTTCATTGCAAGATCTTCAGATAAATTTTCCCTTTGCAATTCTAAAATATTGTACTGCTCTCTCGTTCGATCAGTTATTGAATATAACTGTATGATATGGTGTCCATTTTATCAGGCGGATATCAATAGAATTGAGAAAGTCCAAAATAAATTTTCAAGGTCATGCGCATACAAACTTGGATATCAGAGGAGAAACTATGAATATTCTGACATTTTGAATATTTTGAACTTATCAAGTTTGGAACATCGAAGGACTGAGATTGATCTGAGACTTCTGCACAAAGTTGTAAATGGAGCTATAAGTTGTCCAAATTTAATTGAACTTAAATTTAAACTGAATGTTAATCCCAGAAGAACAAGAATTTCAGAACTGTTCATGGTTCCTCATCACAGTACAAACTATGGCCAAAATGAGTCAATTACAAGGGTAGTTAAATTGGCAAATAAAAATTGTGAAACAATTGATTTGTTCGACACAACCACATATTCATTCAAAAATCAAATGAGGCACATTAATTTGTTGTAATTTAGTTTTAGTTGATTATGATTGTAACTTAAACCGTCAGTAACCTGGTGTCATATCAAAACTTCCTGTTGAATGCCTTTTCAAAAAAGACTCAAGTTGATAGTATATACACAGATTTTTCAAAGTCGTTTGACAGGGTAAGTCATACCTTATTATGTGAAAAACTCAGTTCTATGGGTATTAACCTCAGTTTAGTTGCATGGCTCAAAAGTTTCTTAGTTGGTCATCAACAATGCATACGTATTAAAAATTTTATATCTGATGCAATACCAGTATTGTCTGGCGTTCCTCAAGGCTCCCATTGTGGACCGGTACTTTTTAATTTATTTATCAATGATATTGATAAATATTTATCACATTCTGCCTTTATGTTATATGCAGATGATCTAAAAATATATAAGGAAATACAGCATCACATGGATATTGTTTTGCTTCAGTCAGATTTGGATAGTCTCAATGCCTGGTCTACTTTAAATAACTTGGAACTAAATATTTCAAAATGTTACTCTATAAGTTTTACTATGAGTAATAACTGTATTGAAAATGTATATTCAGTTAATGATTCTGGACTGAAGAGAGTTAATGAGATTAAAGATTTGGGCCTTATTTTTGACAGCAAACTATCTTTCAGAAGTCATATAAACAAAATGGTGAATACTGCTTCGAGGAATTTAGGCTTTGTTGTTAGGAATAGTAGACAATTCTCTCCTACTACACTTAAATCACTGTATTGCCATTTAGTCAGGCCTTCACTTGAATATGGCTCCATTGTTTGGTCTCCTTACTATCAAATACACATTGACAGCATTGAACGAATTCAGAAAAGGTTTCTAAGAACATATTCATTTCGTAATGGCACCTTTGCTGCTCATATAAACTACCAGATCATTTTATGCGAACTTAATTTGTTAATTTTGGAAAAGCGAAGGCAGATTTTAGAAATGTGTTTTCTTTATAAATTGGTTAATGGATTTAATATTTCTCCACTGTTACTAAGCATGATTAGGTTCAATACATCGGCAAGAACACGTAACCCTCCTCTTTTTGCCATTCCATTTTATTCTACAAACTATGGCTACAATAACCCTATCACTAGGATGCAAAGAAATTATAATGAGCTGCAAAATAATTGTGATCTATTTTGTGGTAGTATAGGTAAATTTAAAGGCAGTGTTACTAGAAGAATTATGTGAAATGTTATGTAAAATTTATAATTCAGGGTGTTATGAGTTAATGTGATAGATCAGGGCATAATTATAATTATTCATAGTGTAGTTTTTTAATTGCTCCTATTATTATTATAAACTTACTAAGTTATATTTTCTAAAAAATGGTGTTACCGTTGAAATAAATAAATAAATAAATAAATAAATAAATAAACATTGTCTCTTAAATAATTATGATTTTTGTAAATTGGCATGTCCATATATAAATAAATAAAAAAATAAAATAATTTTTTGCCTAGAACAATTCCTAGCATATCTAGTTTCTACTGGACTAATTGCATTTTCACTATTTTCACATAGTATTAGATTCAATTCCTTTTGTCTTTTGAATAAAATGATGGTATTAGCTTTTACTTTGTCGAGTTTTAAATTATTTTCAGCTCACGGTATGATTTTATCACATATTCTCCCAACAGTTTTTTAGGGCGCATCTGTGGGAAACTCCCTGGATAATATCAGTCATTGCCAATGCATTGACCAATTCTATTGTGTGCAAAACGATGATCCAAGCATATATTAAATATTTATCAGAAATAATATTGAGCTTCAGCACTTCTTGTGCCCCTGGTTTAACTTTATAGTAGGTCCTTTCCACTTTATGAATTTAGTGCAGTTACACAAAGGAACGTGTCAAGCGTAAATTATTCCTAGTGTCAGAAAGTGCTACACTTTCATGCAAACGAAGGAACCTAGTAGCTGATACCTCATAATTGATTTAGTTTTTGACAATTTCTGATATTTTAATTGGCTATACTTTCAATGACCATATTAGTAGTTTCCACTGTTCTAAACCAGATTATGAAAAAGTACACCTCATAAAATTAACATACGAAAAAAATATCCTATGTGTATATTATAATGGTTGCCCAACGACTGAGTCTTGTGGTAGTTAGAATTCAATGAGTTTCAAAATTATCAGACATTTAATTCACCAGTTTGTTAGGTAATGATCAACAATCTACACCTAGAAACATTTTCTGTGTTAAGCACTACTTTTTAGCTGCTATAAAAATCAAATAAACTACTCACAGTGCCCATAGACTCATAAAGCATGTTTGTTGCTTGATTCAAATCGTGGTCACACTCGTGGAGAGCATAGCAAACTTCTTCCTCAGATCTCTGTGTCATTTCAATCAACGTTTTCACTTTGTCCTTAATACTGGGGTCCTCACTTTTGGAGTTTGCATCTCTGTGCTGCTGTTTGTCGCCACCTTTACCTGAAAACATGCCATTTACGCAACTAACAACTACTCTTGCTTCGATACTTCAAACTTACCACTTTCTGATTTCTCTGACTTGTGAGATTTGTCAGTCTTCGTCCCTTTGCCGCCTTTAGAGGCGGCCCGACTACTCGAACTCATCTTTTTCTTTGTACAATATGTACAGAGGTACTATTTACAAGCTTAATCTGAAATAATATTATACTATGTCAGTGTCAGATACTTCAGAATACGATGGATGAATAAACAAAAGAACATTAAAAAACGTTATGAAAATGGTTAAAACATCGTCAAAAAGTCAAATTGTTGGATGTTCACCAAAAGGTCAATGAATGCATTACAAAATGGGCACTCGTAAAACTGAGAATTATAACAGAAAATGTTTTCCGACAAAAAAATTTATTTAAACGGATATATGGCTACCGATATTTGTTATTTGTCATTATGAAGGAATTTTAATTTATTGTAGGCTGTGAATGTTGTGGTACGAGCGGCAACGTTGCACATCGTCAACAAAGAATTTAAATTGTTTTATTCTGTTAAAAAGCTAACTAAATCAGTCTCTCTTGTAATTTAAACGCTAAATATTTAGTTGGCGTCGACTAATGACGTGTTTCTGTTGTTTTGCCTCCGAATCGTCCTAATCACCATGTGGAAAGACGCCATTTCCAGGCTTGTAGCTTCATTTTTGTATTGACAATTAAAACCTGAAAACACTAATGAAATTCATACTTCCAAGTTTTCTTATCAAAGCCGAAAGGAAATCGTTTCACTTATTATAAAATACCTGCGATTCACTCTCACTAACAATTGTTTCTGTATTAGAATATACAGAAGGCTTTTAACCGTACCTGATTTATTCGGAACCCACAAAGTACTAGAGGTCACGTGATCAGGGTTTTGTGAAGGGTATTTTGAATCTTGCAGTTGGCAACATTAATAGTTCTTCTTCTTCTTGTACATCATTGGCCTATGTTAGTAGAAAAATTATATAGGTAAAATTAGTTCAAGAAGTGAACACAAACTTTTTTTTTTAATTTAGGAAGTTTAACAGGTACTTTTTACGTTACGGAAGAATTCTCTAGTTTAAAGTGTTTAAACTGAAGATTATCGTTAACTGGAACCTATAAAACCTCACTTCTCGCATAACCTTCAGTTAAACTACAAACTGAAGTTTAACTGGAACCTATAAAACCGGCTCTAAGTGTGACGTCAAAGTAACTGAAACTTGCTAAACCTTTCCAAACATTGAACTTGTTTTTTTCAGCAAGAGGTTTCATCTACCTCTGAGTCTTTATTGAAAATAATATCAATTGACCATATTTACCGTCGCCATATTGTTATGCGACAATACCAACTATCAGTGCTGCCGTTTTGTGAGTATTTACTCCTTTTGTGAGTATTTTCAACGCTGCGGAGTAAAAGCGGAGTAATTGGATATTTGTGAGGATTTGTGAGGATTTCGATGGATCCTTTAAAATCAGTTAATATAATTTAAAAAAGGCCATAGTTTTCTATGATCAAATTTGGGTGGATCACGGAACATGAAGTATAAGATTGAACTTCTATTCTGACTGATGTTTTATGATTTTTATGCTAGTTTATTCACTTTTTAGTTTTGGGCGGTAATTTTGAATGAGTTATACTGACAGATGACAGGTGACACCTGGAAGATTAGTACAATTGTTCATTTTTTCAAAGAAATCCACATCATTTTATTCATAACAATCATAACCATTGTGTCAGTTTTTGAAAAAATATTGGGAGGATTTTGTGAGGATTTTCAAAGTTTTGGGAGTAAAATGCGCGGATTTTGATACGGCCTTGTGATCCTTTTGATTAGTGCCCAGCGGCAGCACTGCCAACTATCCATTGTTACTTGTAACCAACCGTTAGAATTATAATGTATCTTTAACAAAATCAAGAATGTTTTGATTGATGCATATTTCATGTGGGTATTTTGTGAATCTCACAAAAATTTTAGTGAAGAAAAAATCTAGGATAAATAAATAGATATCACTATCGGTAGCCAGCTTTCACCTGAGTTTCAATAATGACAACATTGGCACTATAAAACGCAGTAAAACTTTTTAAAATGTATCCAAATCTCTTATATATATACATGGTGCGATTTTTGACACTGCCTTCTGTAGAATTCTCTCCGTATTTCAAAGTATTATTTTCTTCCAATGTTTTCGGAAATTCTCTTAGTTTTCATCTAAAAATAAAATCAACTTAATACTAAACCCGTTTCCACTCAACTACACATTTTTTGAGGAATGCACTTCTTGACGTACGGAATTGGTAATTTTGGTTATTCTCAGTTGAGAATCCTGGGTAGGTTGGTATTGTCGCATGACAATATGGCGACGGTGAATATGGTCAATTATCGTTATTGTCGACGGAATTATGCAAAATCATTGAATTAATAATTCCTTATACGCTTTTAACACGAATTACCAGTTTGTTTGGAAATGTTTCATAAGCTCCACCCACTTGTGACGTCAGGGCTAAGGTAGTCTCGGTAGTGTATTCAAGGAAAATTTAATTAGAGAAGGATGGATGGTGATCAGTACACCACAAAACAAAGTGAAACCACTGCTGGTATTTACATATTCGCGAAATGCATTCCCGCAAGATGGCGCTAATAATTAAGGTGCGATACAGTATAGTGGTGATCTGTTGCCGCAGAAGAAAACTATTGGTTTTCAATTTCATTCTCATAAATGAATTGTTGAAGATGTCGAAAGTTGGAATGAGTTCATTAGACATTTGTATCTTTTGTCACTTTTTACATAACTCTTTGTTTTCGATTGAAAAATACTGTGAAGAAACTTTGTTGTGGCACTTTATTGATGATGCATTCAGCATTGGGGCACCGAGCAAATATCCCTGGTGATGAAACGTTTTACTTTTTTCGTCATTTGCAGTTATTTGACTCAGAAACTATGAACACAAGAGACTATCACTGAACTCGATTTTTTCTTGTAAAAAATTCGAATAATAATTCGAAAACAGTAGCAGTAGATTCACCACCACTCATGGCAAGAAATACCTGATACTCTTTCTATCAGTTCGACCAAATAAATATAGATGGCGTAGCCTTGGCGGGAATAAATTTGAAAATAACTGATAGTCGCAGTGGAATCTGATTACAATGGCTGAAAACATAAATCATAAACAAACCCAAACAATTTTTCTTTATACCGTTTTCAGTTTCTATTCGACAATGCTGCTATATAATCTGTGATTAAGTCATTTCTGTGGAATATGTAGCGAATATGAAAGAAATAATCCGTAATTCATATTTTCATAAAATATATGACATTGTAGAAAAACCCAACATGAAATTTTCCGGAACCAAAACGTCCCAAACTTCTTATTTGTTCAAAAACAGCCAACCTACCATTTATGATAAAACATAAATTATTCTTGCTCTCTCATTGTGGGCTCGACCATTATTGTCATCCCATATACAGGTGATGCTGTAGATTTTCGCATCCGGGTTTTCTTACAGCTGAAAAGTGAAAGCGCCACCAAAAATCAGTAAGTCGCTCCAGAGCACCACGGCAAATAATAATAATAATAATATCCGTCCTTTACCAGTACAGGATATGCCTTTGGGTACACTGTAAGAGTATTATTATTATTAGGGCTGGTTTATCAATATCCTGTTAGCGTAGGTTGACTTTCAGCTGAATTTGACTGGTAGTCACGGCGGCCTTAAGAGGCCATGAGCGTCATCACAATTTGGCCTTTTTTAGGGTAAAAGAGTCTATAACTCAAATAGTCTTCTAGAGGAAGTTTGATTCTATGTAACTATGTTTGCGGCAGCACCTCATGATGCTTTTCATAGACAGTAGTCGAAGTAGCTGCAGTGGTATTTCTCTTCCATTAAAATTTGAAGCAATCTTTATCCGATCGAAATAAATTTGTTATAAAAAGAAAGGTAAAACGTTGATCTTATTCATGAATTATTTGTTCATCTACCCAAAACAATTCTTCAAAGTAACTGCATTTTTGGGATATTTTTAAGATTTTTTTGCGGAAAAGTGGATTGAAACTTCTCCTAGAAGCCTGTCCTTATTTGAAATCGATAAGACGAAACGTTTTTGAGTTATCAATTGACTCTTTCACCCTTAAAAGCGTCCCAAACGTGATCGCTCTCATGGCCTCTTAACACATAAGATTTTAAAATTCAGCAGTTATATATGAGAGCGCAGTGCAGCTTTTCCAACTCTGAGCGAAAATTAGCCCAAGATAAGCTAAATATATCAGATATACAATCCTATATCTACATATACCAGATATCAGAATTATCAGAATTATCAGATCTTATCTCAAATATATATCATTGAAACGTTCAAAATACTAGCTAGTTTGTATTGAAGATACATAAATATTTTAATATTGAGGGTAAGTTCAATTCAAATGTATGAATATACTTTGGGCAAGTTTTCAAATTCAATCATTGGATTCATCGATAAGCTGCATCCTGCTTATTAAACTAATGACAATGACAGCACGAATGCGCATTATCCATCGATGAATTTAAAAACTCGTCCTTTAATGCAATCATTATTAGTATGATTCCTAGTTTCGGAAAATGTATCAATCGAAACTATAAAATAGTTCCAAAATTATCTGGCCTAGACGTGATATCAGATAACGCGTATGCATGCTGAAAACCTGGTTTCCCATACTGTGGGTTGTATTCATGACAGCAAATGATTAAAGTACTGGTTTGTGTCGCTCATACCTCAACAAAATGAATATGCGTCTGGCCGATTCATATACATGCGTGCCTATGCAGGGGTTTGAAGCATATGCATTATTCTTAACCCTTGTGTCTGAAAACTGCAAGACAATTCACATATTTGCCTTCCATGGGTCCGTGGCGCGCAGGTAGTGTTCTCGCTTGCTAGGCGAAGGTACGCGGGTTCTAATCGCCCCCGCCATCATGGGCCCATGTTGAAGATTTCATGGACATTTACGGGATGTTTTGGGGGCGTCCATTATTGATTCATCCTTCGCCCTTTTCTTTTTTCTCATGATTACTATTTTGTCAAGGTTGTATAAGTATTCATTAAAAAAGCGTCTCTAATTGCAAATGAACATGACAAAAACCATTTTCTTAGACACTTTGTTATACTAATAGAGTCAGCGAAAGAAAAAAATCGAATATCATTCTTTGTTCACTTATAGAATCCTCAAGAAAAATGTTTGACAACTTTGTTGGAAAAGTTCGTGAATGGCTAAATTTAGGCCCAAAACACGAATTTCTTGTTAACCTTATCAAGCAGTTGAACGTGGATGATGACATTTTAAAATGTAATCAAAAGATACAACACCTTTTGGAGAAATGGAAAGAGAACTGCCGTACTAGTGATGATGTAGAGTGAGTAAAAAACGTTTTTGTGTTAAAAGTTATGACGAAAGAATATATATATATATATATATTGTAGAAAAAGTTTCGAAACTATTTATCAAGCTTGTTTGTACGATGACGAGCTGGCTTCCAAACTGGCCTACATGATTTCATCGAGGACCTTCATATCCCAAGAGGTTCGGGACCAGAATATTCGTTTGCTATTTCTATCTCAACTTCAGAAAACTGTCGATGGTAAATATCACATATTTTAATATTAGTTTTATAAGTAAGTTCTCGGTTAACCTTTCAAACTAATTTTTGTCATTTCGTATTCAGGAATCGCCTCTCTATACAAAACGAATCCGGTGGCTTTCAGAAATTGTACGAGAATGTTAGGGGAATTCTTTAATAAAGGGCGATTGTCAAATGGCTTTCCTTTTTCTTTCATGGCAGTACCTTTGATTGGAAATCTCCAAATTCTTCTGGAAAATAATCGTCCTCAAGATCTTCAACTGTTAGCGACTCAGGTAATAATTCCTTTTTATCATATGCAGTTCCTGGTCATTTTCTTGATAATCCAGTTTTGTGATTTTCAAGTATACCTTTCACATTCAATGATGATTATTTATGTATTCATCTTCAGCTCTATATGAATGGATCTGGAATAAAAGCTGAATGCCCTGAAGAGCTTACAAATCTCATTAACGATGCTAGGATTATGTTGATATCGAACGAATTGACAAAGAAAAGTAAGCTGTGGTTGCTGCTATGTGTTGAAGGTGCTATTAATGAGTTTGGACCATTTTTTGCCGACGCATATACATTTTATCAGGACCATATTGGAGAGACTGCTACAGAAATTATTCGTGTAAGAATCTCTTACATTCATAGATATTCCCTTACTGTATATTGTATAATGTTACCAAATCCATATCATTCATTCGAAAATCATTCAACAGCTGTTATGCTATATAATTAAGCGAAGAGATCGTGGTGTTGAAGGCTTTTTCCTCTCACCCAGGTGACTCGGGTTCGATACCGCTGTCACGGATCTCCCTTGCTCGCACAAACTCTGTTTACAATATAAAAAATACAAACAAAATACTAAAAGAATATACAGTACGTGGTGACCAGGTTAGATTGTTCCGGTTAGGGTTGAATGTAAATTTGCTGCCGGAGGCCCAAGCAAAAAACATTGAGGTCGTTTTTACCGAAAAATCTCTGTGTAAGATCTGTTAACGTCGAATTGTTCTTGTACAAATAGACCGCATAGCTTGTTAGTAAATCCCAGCCAAAACCATCGTGTGATATCGAGAATTATGTGATGTAACGATGCTACACCAGTGCGAAGTTCAGACTTTACCTATATTCTACGTTTACTTGATATCACAGACGCAATAACACAACACAAAGAGAAAAAAAAAGTGATGTAGCAGCAACATTCATCAGACCTCACCTATTTGGCGTCGACAAATCTACCGAGTCATGATATCACTTAGAGACATGTATCAGAAGAATATTAGAGGATTAAACAACCGTGGCGAGCGAACTTGCCGCTGAGTTAGCAGTATTTCGTTTGTTTCTCGACGAGAGCGTGTTGCGCGTTGTTTCATAAGCAACCATAACTTAAAAATCGGCAATAAACTTTGAAGTTAGAGTTTTGGTACTTGAATATCGCGAAAGAATGGTGGTGTCTGCCATTTAAAAGATATACCTGCATGTTTGAAACTTCAAATGCGATTTTGTACTTCACAGTGTGCTGTCACCTTCACATGTTTCTTGTATCACATGGTTGGCTGGGATGAAAAAGATGCTCCTTGATTAACACTAGAAACATTCGGGATTGTTATTTTTCTTATACGAAACTTTTTCACTGCGAAGGTGGTGGAATATATAACATATATACCACACGATTGAGGAGGCAGTAATTTTATCCCTACTCTAATTGCAGAACCAAATCACTCATTCATTGGGTCATCGTCGAGCGAGAGAGAGAGAGAGAGAGAGAGAAAGAGAGATAGATAGATAGAGACGTTCATCTTCAGACATAACAAACAAAGTAAATGTTAATATTATTGCAGAAAGCATCTTCGAGCAACGTCCACGCTCTTCAAGTTCCAAAACCCATAGCATCTACCGATAAATCCACTCAGTTCTCCACTTCCGACACTTACACTCCAAATACTTCACAGGAATACACAAGCGACTTGGTATCTGACTCACCCAGCCACAACACAAGCACACATTACGAGGGCTTCTCTCAGAACACGGGAAAACACAACAAGCCCAATTCAGATATCAATGTCGGGAATAACAACGACACCAATAAAGGCAGTTCTACCAGGAGGAGTGATAAAAGCGGGTGGAACGGCAAGTCGAAGGAAGTTTGGAGGAACCAGAACAACTCCAACTTTCTTCAAGAATCCAATTACTCATTAAACTCCTCAGTCGATAAATCTTCGCGGTTCACAAGTGGCTTAGTATCGGACTCGTCCAGCCACAACTCGAGTGCGCGTTATAAGGGCTCCTCTCGGAATACGGGAAAACACGACAAGTCCTTTCAAGATATCGATGTCGGGGTTGGGCTCATCGGATGTAACAACGACATCAGAGCCAGCTCTACCAGGAGTGACGATAAAAGCGGGTGGAACGGCAAGTCGAAGGTAGTTTGGAGGAACCAGAACAACTCCAACTTTCTTCAAGAATCCAATTACTCATTAAACTCTTCAGTCGATAAATCTTCGCGGTTCACAAGTGGCTTCGTATCTGACTCGTCCAGCCACAACACAAGCGAATATTATAGGGATTCTTCTCGGAATACGGGAAAACACGATGTCAGATATGAAACCGGCAGAGAAGCCAGCTCTACCGGAAGGGAGTATAAAAATACCGGGCGGGACGACAATTCGACGGGCTTGGGGGGCAAAAACAACGCCAACAACTCCTCTATCGATAAATCTGCGCAGTTCAGAAGTGGCTTCGTATCTGACTCCTCCAGCCACAATCATTCGAGTGCGTATTACAGGAACACGAGAAAGCACGATAGGCCCGTTTCAAGTGTTGGGGCTAGACTCATCAGATATAAAACTGACAAAGAAGCCAGCTCTACCAGGAGGGAAGATAAAAGCGGGAGGTACGGCAAGCCAGAGGGAGACTGGGGGGACAGATGGGAGCACAACAATAGATTAGAAAATACGGACAGAGTGAGTTCTATGACAGTTCTGAAATTGAAAATACTCCACCAGAACTAAGAGAACCATCAGTTAGTTCATCATCATTGAATTTACTACTTTCAACTTACCAATTCATTAGTTTAATTTTCAGCTATGTTGTAGAAATAGTAAAGTTTGTAACACGTGCTGAATTGCATTTTCTCTCTCATTTGAATCGCTTGCGCTCGTGCCGCAACTTTTTCAGGCTACTACGTAAAATGGATTTCGGCTCATTTTACCTAAATTTTGATATATTGTATATCCTGGCATCCGCATTACGTAGTCCAATTTACAGATTGATCCTATGACCTAATACCCAGCCAACCATCGTGTGACATCAAGAATTTATGTGGTATCACAATGTTACATATCAATGCGAAGTTTAGGCTTTGCCAATAATCGACGTATATTTGATTTTACAGTCACAATAACATATCGCAAAAGAATATTATAGGATACACACAACCGTGGCGTGCGAACTCGCCGCTAAAGTTAGCAGTCTTTCTTTGTTTCTCAACGTGTTTATTAAACGATAATTTTTGGAGTTGTATTTCTGTCATTTGATTTCGATAAAGAATAATATTGTGTGCCGTTTGAAGGTATTTCAGTGGGTTTTGTACTGTTTCATATGATGGAATTGCTGTTAATTGTATCACCCACACCGTACCAACACTGCCAAGTTACTGCGCATGCGTGCGGGATGCTTCAACCGTTGCCAAGTTTTACTCATTATACTGCGAATGCATGCGAGACAAAAGAGGAAGGAAAACTGAGTTAAAAATGCGTAAATTTGTTTTTTGCTCGCATTTGATACACAAACCTAACCTGAGCAAGCTAACCTAGCTTGCGAGACTCGAAAATTGGTTTCGTGCACAAGTGACAGACCATGGAGGTGAAACAAACTCAATCGTAGAAAAAGAAGAAGAAATAACCCCACTTTTCCATTTCGTATCGTTTGTTGTGTCCCATTTTTAAACAATTTGTGGAATTTTGTGATTTTTTTACTGAAAAGTGATTGCATTTCCATTGAAAGACTCTAAAGTACGTTTTTGTAAAAATAAAGTAGAAAAGTGGGGTTAGGTGGGTTGTCAGATCTTAGGTTAGGTTGTTTCACCTCCAGGGTCTGTCAACTGTGCACGAAACCAATGCGTGAAACAGCTGCAGGCAAACCAAGTTGATGCTGAGTAAAACTTGGCAACGTTGGTACGGAGTGGGCGAATTAGTTTGGTAACGTTGGTACGGAGTGGGTTGAATTGGACGTTCGTCTTTTTTTTAGAGTTTCAATAGTTTCATGCTCCGGGGCTTCTTAATCTATGCCTCAGAGTAATAAAAGACATAGAGATGCCCTGCCTATACCTACACAAATACCTGTTTTGAAGTGAACATGAACTATCCTTTTCTATACAACTTGTGGGCGAGGGGGGTGACGGGTGGTGAAATGTTATCGACAGTTTGTTTACATTTAGAGTAAGAAGGACCCTAATACAGACGAAGAATGACAACTTGATCCGAATGAAATGAGTGGGCATACACGAAACTACCCGAATGAATACGGACATGTTTAAGGCCCTCGCTGTAAACAAACAAAGAATGAGAAGACATCTCTATGGTCTTTTATTACTCTGAGATCTATCCTTACTATTGGTGGATTTTGACAGATGTCATTTTTCAGCCAATAATTCAACTAGAATAAGCTCAAGCTCATAAGAAGCCCCGGACAACTAAGGTTATGTCGATGGGTCATAGACCATTCCAGTATTACGTCACGCTGGAGGGCAACCTATCAAATTTAAAGCTTTTCAGGTTAAAAGCTAGCCGAAAAATTCCGAAATGATGCCTCTTGAAGCTTTTTAGGGTGAAAAGCATTCGGAAAATTCCAAAATAATGCCATTTGAAGTTATTTAGGTTGAAAACTAGTCGAAAAATTACAAAATAATGTAATTTTTGGTTAGAAATGTATGTGTGCCCCCCAGAGATAATTGTCAAAGTCACGTGTTCTGGAATGGTCTATTGGGTCAAATCGAGAAACTGAATAATATCTGGGGTATAATTTGACAATTTGATATTGGTAACACTGACAGCTTGTGACTTTCTGACTTGTACCACAGAACACCTTAGGTGTTCTGTGCTTGTACTCCCATCTCTTCTCTACGGATTCGGATTGTTAGGGAAGGGGAAAAGTGAGGTTAAAAGTCTGTTCATCTTCATATTTATTCAGATTGTTCTTTGTTGTTAACTGTTGTCAGAATTTGGTTTTGTTGTTTACATGCAGAACAGAGTTCGCTACAGAAAAGGGCGAATATAATTCCTTATACTTCTTCAAATTATTCGCTAGAAAAATGAACGTTGGTGGTAGAGGTCGTGGATGGTTGAATTTAAACAAAACTAAAAGTGCCCCTGGCAACCCCCCACAGCCAACAATTCCTGTTGGAAGCCCACCCAATTCCGTTATCCAATGTGTAAATGAAGATAGCATCTTTGCTGATGTTCCAGAATACGAATTTCTTGTCAATGTTGTCAAGCAGCTGAATATAGATGATGATGGTATAAAATTCAACCAGAAGATAAGACACCTTTTGGAGAAATGGAAAGAGGGCTGCCCTACCAGTGAAGAAGTAGAGTGAGTATATGCCTTTGAACTTATGACAATCAAGTGAAACTTGCAAGGGAAGGAATTATATATGTATTTTTTTTTTAAGGAAAAGTTTTCGAGCTATCTACCAAGCTTGTTTGTACGATGATGAGCTGGCTTCAAAACTGGTATTTTTAATATCATCTAGAACCTTCATATCCCAAGAAGTTCGAGACAAAAATATTCGATTGCTGTTTTTATCTCAACTTCAAAAACATGTCGATGGTAAATATCACTTGTTTCAATATTATATTAGTATTGTTTTGGTTAATTTTTGGGATAATGTTTGTAATTTTTCATTCAGGAAGCGGTTCTCTACACAAAACGAATCCGGTGGCTTTCAGAAATTGCACAAAAATGTTAGGGGAATTCTTTAATAAAGGCCGCTTGGTGAATGGTGACCCTTTTTCGTTTATGGCCGCACCATTGATTGGAAATCTCCAAATTCTCCTGGACAGTGGTCATCCCCAAGATCTTCAACTATTAGCGACTCAGGTAGGAACAAATTATTGCTTCTCATTTCTTGCATTTTCACTATACAGTCGCTGGTCATTTTAATATTATTTCTTTTTTCATGTGTTCCAAATATGTTTGAGATCCACTTATGATTTTTTCATAAATTCGTGTTATTTTCAATTTTAGCTCTATATGAATGGATCTGGAATAAAAGCTGAATGCCCGGAACAGCTTACGAAACTACTTAATGATGCTAGGATTATGTTGATATCAAACGAATTCACAAAGGAAAGTAAGCTGTGGCTGCTGCTGTGTATTGACGGTGCTAACAATAAATTTGGACTACTCTCTGCAGACTTATATAAATTTTATCAGGACCATATTGGAGAGGCTGCTACGGCAACTATTCAGGTGAGAAGGGCTTCTCTAGCATTAAAACATAATAATAATCATTCAACAAACTCATTTTACACTCACAATGTGTCTTGTCATATTCAGTTGGGTAGGATTTTGTGTTGTGTAATTCTATTGTCGATAGTTATGTCTCTGTCTTTCCCATGAATAAGTGAGTAAGTGAAACTCCTATTTCAATAAATATGATCGAAAATAATACTTGCTCAAGGAAGGTTGAACATCCAGAAGTTCATAAGAAATAACTAACCCTGGGTAAACGTTAACTATTGATGTTTTACTTTGTTTTTACTTTGATCTTACTTTGTTCTTATTAGTTTCAATATGTTAATAAATTTATTACTATTTCGTAACTACAGAAAAATGATATGTAAATAATACATATAATAATATATAAACTACACATAACTAAGTTTTCATCAAAAATTTAAATAAAAAGAAAAAAATCTTTATTTGCTCTCACTGCGGTTTGAACTCGCGACCATATGATCCATTACCCCAAGCCATCCGTTTCTCTCCCACACGCTGTCATCTCGTATTATAAATTTGTGAAAATGGTATATTGAAGTGTCTCACTGTCTTCCACGAGAACTATAAGGTGCTAGCATAGATCTTCTTTACATTTCAAGTGGTCTATTTTCAACTTTCATTTCTGAATCACTCAATAAATTAGTAATTATGAATAAGTTACTTAAAACCTCTATCAACTATTTTCAATGAAAAGTCAAGGCTAACGTTTTTATTGCTACAACAGTGCAAGAATATTAATTCCTCAACAAGTGATGGAATGAAATACATGCAAAATGCATAACAGAGCAATGAATAATATACAAGTATCATTCCTGTTCAAAAATACTGCTCTCAAAGATTTGTTACATATTGATATGAAATATGTTTGTATTTTTATAACCGTAAATGTATGATTATAATACTAGGACCTGTATCTTGAATTTTGTACTCTTAAACCAAAAGTATGAATCCCTTAACATTTTCACTGACGCAGCCAGGTGGGGGGCTCTGGGGCTGCAGTCCCTCCCCCCAGCCACCAAATGACTATTAAAATGATGTAGAATAAGGGAAAAATATTGAAAAAATTCTAGAACTCTCGGAAGTATTTTTTTTTGGCGGTATTATGTGCTAGGATTCCTGATCCTAGCGCACCATTTACATTTTTTGCATTTTGCGACCATAACGAGACACATTCGTTAAACACATAGGTATATAAAAGGAAAGCTAAGTACATTTCCTACAAGAGGATGTTATTGTTTGCTGGCCTAACAGTTCACTTGTAGGTGTTATAGATGGTTTTGTGTACTAGGATGGCGGATTCGTGCTATACAATTTTTGTTGCACATTTATCTCTGTTTTATGGTACACTGTGTATCCGAACATATTCAAATCTTACATTTTCTGAATCAGCATAAAATTTTGAGTATACTGGTGGTAATTTCGAGTGAATCTGATGACTTTGGATTTTTGGCAATTTTTAAGGTATAAAAACCCTTTGATGTTTTTTCGGCTAAAAATTCATTTTGTGCTGATCGACTTGAAAATCACAACATATACTAATTTCGGCATACTGAATCGATTGGCGTTCGCAGAATTGCTCTTCGATTCGGTCGTCGGATGAAAATGTTATCTAGAGGTTGCAGGTGCCATTTTCCCGCCAAAATTTTTCTAATTTTTTTCTATGTTATATTCATCAAATTCAATATTTTTTCCTATACGCTGATCAACTTTGAAATCTATTTCTAGTCAAATATAGATTTGGTAGGCGTTTTTACGAACGTGTGCACTTTGAGTGGGACCGATTTTTAAATTTATTATTTTTCCTTTTCGAATACTGTGTTATGTTAAATTGATGGCGTAGAATATGGAAAAAATATTGAAAAAATTATACAATTTTCGGAAGTATTTTTTGTTGGTGGTTTTATGTGCTAGGATGTCAGATCCTAGCGCACCTTTTACATTTTTCGCATTTTGCGACCATAACGAGACACATTCGTTAAATACATATGTATATAGAAAGGAAGCTAGGAAAATTTCCTACAAGATGATATTATCGTTTGCGTGCCTAACACTTCGCTTGTAGGTGTTAATCATAATATCCGGCTGACGAAAAAAAAAAGCTCTGGTAACTGAAAAATTGTATGTTCAGCCCCCCCTAAACTGAAATCCTAGCTGTGCCACTGAACATTTTTATATTGTGTTATTGTATATTGCATGAACAACGAACAAGTTGAACGTTTATATTATTCCAGGGAACACCTTCACAACTGAGTGTACAGACCAGCCAGAACAACAAATCCCTTGACAGCTACCAGAGCACAGTAAACGTTCTCCAAGTATCCAACCCGATAGATACGTCAACCGACAAATCTTCGCAGTTCTCCACTTCCGACACCAACTCTTTGAACACCTCAGGATACGCAAGCGGCTTCGTGTCGGATTCCTCCAGCCACAATTTGGGAGTCAATTACAGAGGCTCCTCCACTCGGAACTCGGGGAAGCACGGCAGGCCCATTCTAGGTGTCGGTGCTAGGCTCATAAAGGATACCACGGAGACAGACGCCAGCTCCACCTGGAGGGAGGACAGAAGCGGCTGGGGCGCCAAGCCTAAGGGTAGCTGGGGGGACGGCAAGAAGAGCTCGAAGCCGACCAAGGGGTGGGAGCATGACGATAGATTTGAGAACGATTATAGTTAAGGGACGCGCGGGTTCTGAGAAAGTCGCGTTGTTGAGTTGAAAGGTTGCGTATAGCAAGTTTATTCGGTTTAGACCTCGCGCTTTTTTTGGAGGGTTAGTTTTGAGGAGGGAGGTTGGTTTTGGGAAACAACTGAAGTATTATTGCCACCGACGGGTTAGGAGGCTTCTCGAATATATGGAGGAAAAATGAGAGGGAACCGAGAATCGAGCGAGGACAGAGGTGATACTAATTCTTCAAGTATTGGTCTGTCCTTGCTAACTTTCCCCAAGACTGTGTTCTAATAGACAGAGAGACACATCCGAAAATTTTCTCTCAGTTTATTAAAGCTGGTTTCTTCGTTAATTAGTTATAGACAATGTGTACACAAACATACTCTGGTCAGTCAAGCGAATTGTAAAATGGGTGACTCAGGAGCGACATCAAAGATGTGGCATTTACTGGAGTAACAAAATGGTTTTATTGAAGCGGAAAATTTTTATACACCTTTTATAATGCACGTCAATAAAAGTTATGTAGGTCAGTCACTCATATTTTAGAACAGAACTGGTCAGTCAGTCCGAATATACAAGGTGTTTCATAATTGAATGCTGGTGTTAAAGGATGATAATCCTTGAATGATTTTTAAAAAAAATCTTCATATGAACATAGGACCAGTAACAGTACTGCAACAGCTCCTTTGGGGTTTTCTTCCAATTTTGGTACATGCAAAGTATGCTTTGAAGTACATTTTTCCATTGATGAAGGTTTTCTTTATTTTCATAAGTGGCATCACTGTTAACATTCCCTGCCATATTTTTCATCAAAATAATGATACGCCACTGTTTTTTTTTTCGAATAAATATTTTTGTAATCGTTCTCTATATTTCCATAAAAATGCTCATCTGCCTTTTTACTTATGCCTGTTTCTGTTAGTCTCAACTTTGTTTTTTAAATCAAAAACTGTTTGCCGGACAAAAAAGGCAAGAAACCATTTTTATGGAAAGATAAAGGACGAATACAAAAATAATATTCATTTGGAAACAAACAGCGGCGTATCATTATTTTGATGAACAGAGCATGTTAACAGTAACGCCACTGATGAAAATTAAGAAAACCCCAAAGTGGTTTTAGAGATATTGCTAAAGAACTGATTTTTTTTGGTGAATTTCAAAATCCTGTGTCTCATAAATAAAGTGATAGCAGACCTATGTTCACAGGAATAATTTTTCTTAAAATCATTCTAGGATTATCATCTTTTAAAATCACCCTCGGACTGACTGACCAGCTCTGTTCTAATAAATGAGCGACTGACTTACATAACTTCATTGATATGCATTCTAGAAATTGTATAACAATTTTCAGCTTCAATAAATCGGATTGTGTTACCTCGGTAAATGTAACATCTTGGATGTCGCTCCTGAGTCACCTGTTTTACGATTCGCTTGACTGACCAGTGTATGTTTGTGTACACATCGTCTATAACTAATTAACAAAAAACCAGCTTTAATAAACTCAGAGAAAATGTTCTGCTCTGGCTCTTGGACTTTAACCACAACCAACCTTTTTCAAAATATCAACCCCACGGAAACTGTGATGCTATAGGTTTAGCCTCCTGGGACTGGATATTGTACTTGTATACTAGTTATGCATTATTTCGCAAACCGTATAGTTGAATTAAGGAGTTTCTACTGAACATCACAGGAAAACGAGTTTTTCGTTTTTCTTTAACTTAATTAGTGAATTAAGAAAGTGACTGACGACCAGGCATGATTTGACTAAAAATAACCGAAGGCTGGCAAGTTTTAAGAAACGTTTCCTTATGAAATGAGGCCGATCTTTTATATATAAATTGTGTTTGGTTCCTAACGTGAATATTTGTCAGGAAATGACAATGATGTATTGAATGAAATTATGGAAATGTGATTATAATTATTCGATTGGTTGAAGTGTGACAGCTGAGTGGTGCGAGAAAGTACAACATTGTTTATAGTACAGTCGATGTAGAAATTTCCTACACAATTAACTGGCATGGAATTGTTCTTTCATAAAGCGTTAGTGTTAGCCTATACATAACAGAATTCCGTTTTGAGAAGACATAGCTTAGTCCCTAAAAAACCACCCGTTTGGTCAAAAGAGCCTATTTTAGCCTAGAACTTGCTAACCGTTGAAAATATCGAAAAATTATCAATTACATAAAAGAGAAATTGATAAGAGGTACCTACTGGAATCGTCCATTGCAATCACTCATCTTTCCTAACTGATACCGATAAGATATTTGAACTCCTCTTGAACCCAGAATGTACAACTGGGCCTTAGATGAGCGATTGTTGTATGTTCGACTTTGATAGCGAGGTTTATAGTTTAGGGTTATGGTTTATGGTGAGATTTTCTCATTAATTTTTATCAGAATAAAAAATGCCTTGCCCCAATTTGAATTTACCGCGGAGAAATGACGTTAAACAAGCAAACATTAGACTGCTCTAGTTGTTGAGATTACTTTCACATGTGTTTATCAGAAATTGATGAATTTCCTAGAAGAAAGTCCCCTACTTATTTTTCTGTATAAACCATAGTTTACCAGAAAATTGATGTCAAATTTTTCAAGATTCCCAATATGGATTTGCACGCGAATTTGTTCATTTGAATTTCTTCGCGCGCGGTCTATCGAGAAAAATGAATTACTCGAAAACTAGGATGAAAAATAGAATTGGGTTTCAAAGGTAATAAAAAATACTTGCAGTCCTTATATGTCTTAACTATATAATAAAACATAATCAGTGTAATTATTACTATTATTTCGTGTTTATAACTGCATACAGCCATACGAAAAATAAAAGTCTTCAGTATAATTTTTAAATATGTTCAAAGTTGAATGGTATTAGTTTGATGCACAAAAGGAAAAAATATTCCTTTTAAGAAATTCACCAGGATCTCGAAATTTGGAAAATTTTCGCCAAGTGTTATTTTTTACCAAAATGTTGAGATATTAATAAAACTATTTCATACATAGAAAAAATTATGAATACATTTTCTGTATTTTCGTGATTTTTCAACATTTTACTAAAAAATAAACAATCAGCAAAAATTTGGCAAATTTCATTTCATATGATGATTTTTTCAAAAGAAATACTTTTGTTTTTATCTCTTGTGCTTCAAACTTATACCATTCAACTATGATTGATTACATTTATAAATTATATTGAAGCCCTTTATTGCTGTAATGAACACGAAATATCAGTGGATAATTACATTTTTGTTTTATTATATACTTATACATACATTTAAAAACCCAATTTGATTTTTCATCCTAGCTTGCGTAGTTTTCGAGATATTAATTTTTTAAATAGGCCGCGCGCGAAGAAATTTAAGTGAACAAATTCGCACGATAATCCAAATCGGGAATCTTGACCAAATTTCGACATCGATTTTCTCGTAAACTATGACTTATAGATAGAAAATATTTGAGTTTCTCTTAGGGAACTTTTTTGTAACGAATACTTTTTTGATATTTTGAACGGTTGACGAGTTATTATAGCAGAAAACAGATTTTTTTACCAAAGATTCACGAAAGAAGTAGTTTTTTAGAGGGATATGGGACCGCTACTAACAGTTTATGAAGGAAATTTTCCATTCCGATTAATTGAATAGATATAATGTATATTTTACATCGGTGACTGTACTAATAGGGTTATTTAGGTAATTTAATTTACTATTTTTAATAATATTTCAAGTAATTTTTTTAGGTATATCATTTTATTTTAGTAAATCGTCCGAATTGTTTTTAATATTTGTACATACTATGTTTCTTTGTATATAATTTGAATTTTTTTTATTGTAAGTAATTTATAAAATAATTTTATTGTCTCGAAATGGCAATTGGAGAGATTTTTGTTCTCGAACCTGGATTTTTTCTATTGATTTGGCTGGTCATTTATTTATATTCAAAATATTTTTAAGACAAAATATATTCAGGTCATTTTAATGTAATTATTTTATTATTTTAATTTTTATACAATGGTGATGCTGATTTTTCTTATATATAATTATTTATTATATTGAGAGTAATTTTTTCGCGTCAACTTAAAAATTGACCAGTCTCATGTATGTAAGAGTGATGATATTCATTGCTTTATATACTTATTTAGGTATTTTGTTTAAGTTTTTCCGTGGTGTCATTTACATTGTAACAGAATTAATAATAGTAAACTTTTTTACTGCAGTAGTAATGCATTTTTTTTTGGAGGGGCGTAAATTTCAGTAGCAATTACTAAAAAAAAAGAATGCAAATAATGATAAGAAAGAAGAGGTAATTATGGTTGAGCTAGGGACAATTATCGATCCATCACCGGCGTTTCAACTTTTATAACGCCATCTTCAGGATAACTTCAACGAAATACCCATTTCACTGAAATGAAAATATAGGACATCCAATATGGATTATAATAAAATATATGGCCCAGTCAAAAACAAAATCGGTGCCCTCTCTCCAAAAAAACACCCCCTACCCTATCATTTCCGGATGTGAAATCCTTAGTTATTTTTAGATTTCCACCCAAAAAGACTTAATTTGACATCAAACTTCTGCCTACACTGTCTACCAACGCAAAAAAGTGACACATCGCATAGGCGAGGACAGCCAACCAATTCTACATTTTCAATGCCCCTATTCATGTATTCATAACAAAAAAAAGGTCTGATTTTATATTCATATGTTCAACTCCCCCCCACCCCCAAAAAAAACCAAATCTCTGGCTACCCAACTCAAGGCCTTTGACCAAACTGAAACTGACCACTGACAAACACTAAAGAATATCACTGAACTCAATTTACAGTTGAAATAGATACATTACCAAGAAGAGTAAACTATACAGATAGTTTACTCTTCTTGATACATTACCGCTTATGGCAAAAAGGACCTGATCTACTTTTTATCAGTTCAACTAAATAATTATAGATGTCGCACCCTTTAGTAACATTCTAGGTTATGTTTATGATTGAAAGAAGGTCAAATTTTTGTGTAAACCGGTTGTTTTTGGTGCTTGTAATTGTGAAAAATAGGAGGTACAAAAAAGGAGGCATTTTGTACGATTTTTTACTAAAAAATTCATGTTTGAAAACGGTCTATTTTCAATATTCGGAAAGGCATAACTCGAAAAGTACTTGAGACCGCCTCAATAAAAATCAGATTCCGGG
This sequence comes from Chrysolina haemoptera, assembly GCA_958298965.1. Taxonomy (NCBI): domain Eukaryota; kingdom Metazoa; phylum Arthropoda; class Insecta; order Coleoptera; family Chrysomelidae; genus Chrysolina; species Chrysolina haemoptera. Next base: position 3,690,917 of record OY282590.1, on the reverse strand, counting down.
TTCAGGAGAGGAAACTAAGTACGTGAGTAACTTTCCATTTTGTTTATTTTCGAAAAAATCCACTAAATTATAACCTTCACCGCCTACAGCTTAAAAATAATAATCTAGATTTGTCCTTATAATTTTTAAAGAATTAGTGTGAATTCATGCAGTACCAATTAACAATTATCAAGTAATAATGACCAAATAACAATTAGCAAGTATGAGTTTAACTTCTTGTCTATAAGTGTGGATTCATGCAGCACCAATTAACAATTATCAATTAACAATTAGGAACTAGTATATTCTGAATTTAAAAAACTGTTTCATATTTACAATAACCAAATACCATCTGAAACTGAAAATGTATGGAAGAAAGATTAACTAAATACCATAATTGTTAATTTGGGTTCATGAATGGCATATTTTGTATGCTTGTTAATTGATAATTGTTACTTGATAATTGTTAATTGGCGCTGCATGAATCCACACTTCAATGAATGCATTCGTGCAGACAAATAACAATTATCAAATAACAAGTAACAACTAAGTAGCAATTGGCCAACTTTTATCTTTCTACCACAGCCGACTTAATGTCCCGAGCCGTCGTGAGAAAATCGGCAACACCGCAAAGAAAGTAATTTGACGTCCTACTCATTAATTCTTTAATGTGAATTTCTCGGCTTATTCGGAAAACTAGGAAAAAACATAAGAGAATGAATTTTTAGAGAAAAGAACGACGATTAATGTGGTTATTTGATTATTTTCATCACAAACTGGAATCGCAATATACTCAATTTCTCAGATGTGGGAAATCTGTCAAGATTGGTTTTTCCATGCCCTAAAATTCACATTTCGGGAGATTTTTTAAAATTTTTTTTCTGATAAGTGCAGAAACCACATAGATGATCCCTGATTTTTTCAAATTTTTCATTTGAAATCTGAACGATGAAAATAATATGTCATTGAAAGGTACGTACAGAATGTACCAAACTCAGAGTTTTTGGCACATTCTGTATAGAAAACAAGGAAAAAAATGTAAGCGAATGAATTTTTAGAGAAAAGAACGACCATCAATGTGGTAATTTCCAGTGGTTAAAATTCCAGCAGAGAGAAAATGAGTCAGCAAAATCATCATTATCGTCATTATCTGACAGTCTATTGAGTTGAACCACAAATATTGAAGGAAAGAAACGGTTGATACGGTTGATACGGTTGATACGGTTAATACGGTTAATACGGTTAATCAAAGATGAAATTTGTAATTGAGAATTCAAATTCCAAAGTGGTCGAAACGCACATTTTCTTAGCATTAGAATTTTGAAATTTCCGCCAGAATGCGAAAAATGTCATTGCTTTTTTTGCATTGTTGGCAATCATGGGGTCATATCCGGTCGCATCCAAGATGACCCTAAACTAAAATAATAGGTTAGAAACTTCCTGCTAACTAGAATATTCTCAGCGGATGGTTCATCAAAACGAGTTTTTTTCCAAGACTTAAATGCTTACTCACACACAAGTAATATTTCAGAAAAAAATTCCGAAAACTCGCGGAAAATAAAATCCCTAAAAATAATGAAAAAATGGGTCCATCGAATGATTTCGTTTAAAATAATTATACCCCCTTTCCCTTCTCCGAAAAAAATTCAAAAACTCGTTAAAGTAAAATCGAAAAAATCCGTTAAAATAGTGGAAAACATGAGATCATTGAATAATGTAATTAAAAACAATTTTACTCCTCTGAACCCCTAAAATCCAGGGAAAGTATGAATATTTACAAACAATTACAACAAAAAAATCATCAAGGGAGATAAAAAATTACGAAAACTTCCCTCACCCTCTCCCTTTCGAAAGAAATTGGAAAAATTTTCGAAAAATAAAATCGAAAAAATCTTTTAAAATAGTGAAAAACATCTAACCAGCGAATTATGTAATTAAAAAAATTATACACCCCTCCTCGAAAAAAATTTGCAAAATTCGCGATAATCATATCTAAAAAATCCGTAAAAATGATTTAAAAAAATTAGTACCATCGAATAATTTAATTTATAATAATTATACCTCCCTTTCTGACGTCGAAAAATACAACAAAAAATTGTTGATAGGATTTGGATCCCCTCTTTCGTTTGAAAAAATTTGCCAAATCTCGCGAAAACCAAATCTGAAAAATCCCTAAAAATAATGAAAAGTTTGAGAACGGCGTATAACTCCATTTAAAAAAAAATATGAAAACTTCCCCTACTCGACAAAAATTCGCGATAATAACATCGAAAAAAATTCGTAAAAATAGTAAAAAACATTGGACCATCAAATAACGAAATTTAAAAAGGAATTACCCTCCTGCCCCCTCTGAAAGCCAAACAGATAACGCATATAGGAATTCGGAAAAATTTCCGGCGGCTTGAGACTTTGCGAAGTCGTCGAAAATTAGGCAAAAAAATAATATCGGTCGGGTGGCTTTAACCCCCTTCTCCACAAAAAAAAAGTGACAACTCGCGAAAATAAAATCGAAAAAATCTGTAAAAATTGTGAAATCATGCGATCATCGAATATTAGCCTCTTTGTGTTTTTCTGTAGTTAGTTGAAGCATTTAATGTATACATTTTTCATCTGAATTAGCCATGATGGAGTTTGTTCACCCGTTATAATGTTTTTATTATTATCATCACTCTTATGTTATTATTAATATTAATATAATAAAAATATATTTTGTTTTAGCGGGAAGCTTGAATGATGCTGCTGTGTAGGTAAGGTGTTCTGTGGTGATAGTAAAAACTTTGGCCGCGAAAAAACCTTTTATAAAACGTCGAAAAATGTGCTGGATAATTTCAAATAAATGTATAATGAGTAACATGAGGCAAACGCCTGACAGAAAATGACTATTTCTCCTTACTGACATTGAATTATATCTGACATATATTCTAGCAACGTTCCTTAGGGAGGAAACTATTGCAATTTGCAAGTGGAATATTATCCTTCATTTGTTTGGGAATGACCATCTACAAAGTCGCGATTCGTGAGCAAAATTGTTAAATTGTTTTTTCCGTTAACCAGCTGTCGTCCCCTTACGAACGGCAGCCCTCAAAAGTCGAAACTTGTAACTTGTGCGAGCCAAGAATTAACGAGGTCCTACCTTTTAACGTGCGATTCCTAGCACTTTCTCGGTCCATTAGATAAAAATCTATAGTCGCTAGGATTCGAACGTACCCGACCAGCAGTCAATGGTTTTGAACGCGACAGTCTCAACCACTGAGATCCTTGGCCCAAGCATAAGGTTTATTTGAAACTCTCCGAGTATCTGTCTTAGCCGTGACTGTACTCCCACATTCAATGTCTATCAATATGTTTCAGGTTGTTCTTTGTTAACACCGTCATCAGAATTCATTTTGTTTTTGTTTACAGCCAGAAGATAGTTCACCACATGCAAAGTCGAATAGTATTCCTTGTACTTCTCTGAATGATTCGCAAGAAAAATGTCTAATAAAAACTTTATAGGGAGAGGACGGGGATGGTTAAATTTAAATACAAACAATATTAGCAACGATCCTGGCAAGACTCCTCAGCCAACAAAGTCTATTATCAAATGCGTAAAGGAAGATAACATCTTCGTTGGAGCTTCAAAGTACGAATATCTTTTCAACGTTGTCAAGCAGCTGAACACAGATGATGATAGTGTAAAATTTAATTCAGCCACAAAAAAAGTCAATAATAGTTCCTTAAACTCCTTGAAGGGATCCTTTGAAAAAGCGTCTAAGAACTTATGTGGGAGAGGTCGTGGATGGCTAAGTTTGAATGAAATTGATAATAACGCCCCTGGCAATCTCCAACAGCCAACAGTTCCCGTTGGAGGTCCACCCCAGCCTATCATTCAATGCGTAAATGAAGATGACATCTTCGTTGATGCACCAGAATACGAATTTCTTGTTAACGGTGTCAAGCTGCTAGATATGGATGATGATGTTATCAAATTCAACCAGAAGGTGAGATACCTTCTGGAGAAATGGAAAGAGGACTGCTCTACCAGTGACGAAGTAGAGTAAGTATATATTTTAGTTTCAGAACTTATGCCGATTAAAGTGATATCAGACGTTTCGCTTTGTATTAATTTCTGTCGTTCATTCAGCATCTTTCACTAATAGTGAGTGACACTTGCAAAATAATGTTTTATATCATGTTTTTTTGGTTTTTAGAAAAAGTTTCCAAACTCTTTACCAAGCTTCTTTGTACGATGACGACCTGGCTTCCAAACTGGTCTACTTGATTTCATCGAACACCTTCATAACTCAAGAAGTTCAGGACAAACACATTCTTTCGCTATTTCTATCGCAACTTCAAAAAACTCTCGAACGTAAATATAAATATCACATAATTTCATATGATATAAGTAGTGTTTCGGTTGACTTAATGCCAATGTATGAATTTTTCATTTAGAATGCGGCTCTCTACACAAAACTGATCCGATGGCTTTCAAAAATTGTACACGAATGTTAGGGGAATTTTTTAGTAAAGGCCGATTGATTAATGGTGGCTCTTTTTCCTTCATGGCGGCTCCTTTGGTTGTAAATCTCCGAATTCTCCTAGATAATGCTCATCCTGAAAATCTTCAACTGTTAGCGACTCAGGTATGGACGAATTGCCTTTCATTTCAGGTATGCCTTATATTTTCATTTCATGTATTTATATCATTTTCAGCTCTTCGTGAATGGAGTTAGGTTAAGAGCCGCTTGTCCAGAACTGTTCACAAAGCTCCTAAATGATGCTAGGATTACGCTGATATCGAACGAATTAAAAACTGAAAGTAAGCTGTGGCTACTGCTATGTATTGGAGGTGCTGATAATGAATTTAGACCATTTTCTGCAGACTCATATAAATTTTATGAGGACCATATTGGAGAGGCTGCTACTGCAATCATTCAGGTGAGTAGTTTATATTTAGAAACTGACTTACATATTTTTTATATAAACAAACAAAATAAATGTCAATATTATTTCAGAAAGCATCTTCGAAACCAAGTGTACAGACCAGCCGGGACAACAAACTCCTGGATGGGTACCAGAGCAACGCCAACGTAACCAAGGACTTCTCTGCTGCTAAATCCTCGCAGTTCTCCGACGCTGCGACTTCGAACCCTTCGCAGGAGTACACAAGCGGACTCGTTTCTGACTCGTCCAGCCACAACTCGAGCACAAATTACAGGGGCACCGTTCGCATCTCGAGAAAGCCCTGCGTGCCCATTGGAGGTGTCGGGGTTAGGTTCAACAGTTGCAACATTGACACAGAAGCCAGCTCTAAGGGAGGCTGGGGGGACAAGAGCAACGTCAACGTTCTTCAGGAAGCTTCTACCGATAGATCATCGCAGTTTCCCAATTCCTTCACAATTTCACAATGTCTTTGAACACTTCACAGGAGTGCACAAGCGGACTTATACAGGCTGATTCACGGTGGATGGCACATTAGACGTTTCTGGTGAACCAGACAACGGATCACTTTGAAAATTTAATGGAGGGCATATTCGGACATTCTCTAGCCAACTAAAATATTTTCGACAATGCGGTGTTGCCGCTTCTATTAGAAAGCAGTAGCAACTTTGATTTTTCAAATGGAACACTCTGCATATAATATTATTTTTGAAATCTCCAACAATTGCCCGACAACTTTTCTTGATATTTCCCTATACCTATCTGTTACCGTTTTCGAAATAAAAATTAATTTCAATTTTTTTCTTCGAAAATCATGACTTCTAAAAATGCCGATATCTTTTAGTTAAGAAGTACTATGATATCGAAATTTGGTTTGGAGTCAGGTGATACTTGGACACTTCCCACACGTTAGCCTAATCTCCGTTACTTCAATACAGGGTGGTAAAAAAATACAGTTTTTTCGTTTGCTTGAAAAAGTTGCTGAAATTTGATTATTTTAAATGGAACACCCTGTATATTATTGAAAATTCGGAAAGCTGCTGAAATTTGCTTTCTTTCTATGTACCTAACTAGTCAAGTTTCGGACTTATGAGCATTTATTTGTGAAAATGTCCCTTCAGAATGGTATTTCCATTCGGTATTTGGTAAGCAGGCCATGATTACTATTTGACAGTAGCGTTGTGACATTCTCCTAATAATATCGACATTTTCGTCACTTCAGAAGTTGCAAATACCTTCAAAACGACGGAACAAAACTATTCAAACGAAGTTCTTAAGAATTTGTTTATTATTTTTGGACAGTGTGATAAAATTATCAGCAGAACATGTAGAAAGTTCAATGAAATGTATCCGAATCTACCGCCAATGAACCTCAAGAAATTTATACGAATTCAGAACAATTTCAATGCATTTGGATCAACTTTAAAAGCACCAAGAAACTTGCCTCGACCCGTAACTTCTGAAGACAACCAGATTAATGTCTTAGCATATTTTCACGCATTTCCCGAGTCATCGAAGAAGTGCTGAAGAAGATTTGGGTATAAAATATTCATCGGTTCAAAGAATCTTGCGAAGACATAAAATGCATGATTATAAATTCACCAAAATTCAAGCAATGAAGACTCAAGACCCTCAACAGAGAGTAGAATTTTGTGAAATGTTGTTGACACGCATTCAAGAAGATCCACTTTTTTTAAATAAAATTATTTGGACTGATGAATCGAAATTTTCGAGAGAAGGGATTTTCAATAGAAAAAATCGTCATTATTGGTCCAGTGAAAATCCTCACGTCACAAAAGAAGCCGGATTTCAAGAAAAATTTAGTTTTAATGTCTTCTGCATGTTGATGGACAACAAATTGAGGTACGTGATATACGAGGAGTCATTAACATCCAGAAGCTACCTGAATATTTTAGAGAATACTGTAGAGAGTTTCGTGGATAATCTGCCACTCGAAGATTATCGAAACTGTTGGTACCAATTAGACGGAGCTCCTGCACATTGCACAAGAGAAGTGAGCGCAGAACTGGAAAGACTTTTTGACGATCGGTGGATGAGGCGCTTGGGACCATGGAATTGGCCAGCGAGATCACCCGATCTTAATCCATTAGATTTTTATTTGTGGGGAATGTTTAAAGAAAAAGTTTACAAAATACCCGTGCGTTCGAGAGATGAATTGTTAGAAAGGATTGCCCAAACATTTGAAGATTTGGATCCCAATAAAATCAGATCTGCCACCACGAAAGCAGTCAACACCCGCATTTTAAAGTGCTTGGAAGTGAACGGCCAGCGATTCGAACATATTTTGAAATATTCCACATGAATGTTTTACTTTTTTATAATTATTCATATCAATATTTCCAATTTCAAGTTTCTTGGTGCTTTTTTAAAGTTTATCCAAACATATTGAAATTTTTCTGAATTCGTATAAATTTTTTGAGGTTCATTGGCAGTAGATTCGGATACATTTCATTGAACTTTCTACATGTTCTGCTGATAATTTTATCACACTCTCCAAAAATAATAAACAAATTCATAAGAACTTCGTTTGAATAGTTTTTTTCCATCGTTTTGAAGGTATTTGCAACTTCTGAAGTGACGAAAATGTCGATATTATTAGGAGAATGTCACAACGCTACTGTCAAATAGTAATCATGGCCTGCTTGCCAAATACCGAATGGAAATACCATTCTGAAGGGACATTTTCACAAATAAATGCTCATAAGTCCGAAACTTGACTAGTTAGGTACATAGAAAGAAAGCAAATTTCAGCAGCTTTCCGAATTTTCAATAATATACAGGGTGTTCCATTTAAAATAATCAAATTTCAGCAACTTTTTCAGGCAAACGAAAAAACTGTATTTTTTTACCACCCTGTATTGAAGTAACGGAGATTAGGCTAACGTGTGGGAAGTGTCCAAGTATCACCTAACTCCAAACCAAACTTCGATATCATAGTACTTCTTAACTAAAAGATATCGGCATTTTTAGAAGTCATAATTTTCGAAGAAAAAAATTGAAATTAATTTTTATTTCGAAAACGGTAACAGATAGGTATAGGGAAATATCAAGAAAAGTTGTCGGGCAATTGTTGGAGATTCCAAAAATAATATTATATGCAGAGTGTTCCATTTGAAAAATCAAAGTTGCTACTGCTTTCTAATAGAAGCGGCAACACCGCATTGTCGAAAATATTTTAGTTGGCTAGAGAATGTCCGAATATGCCCTCCATTAAATTTTCAAAGTGATCCGTTGTCTGGTTCACCAGAAACGTCTAAAGTGCCATCCACCGTGAATCAGCCTGTATATGACTCATCTAGCCATAACTCGAGAGCAAATTACGGTGGCTTCTCTTGGAACTCGAAGCCATGCATGCCTATTGTAGGTGTGGGGGGTAAACTCATCAGGTAAACACCGACACTCAAGTCAACTCTACCTGGGGTGGCCTAAAGCGGTTGGGATGCCAAAAATCCTCGAAGCCTTCCAATAGAAGTGTTCGAACCTGGATATTTTCTTGTTGATTTTACTGGATGTTTATTTATATTTGAATATTTTTTTTTAGAAAAGGTATTCAAGTGATTTTTTTTCATCACGAATTTGTACAATTATTTGTTCAATATTGATATGTTATTATTTATTATATTAAAAGTAATTTTTTGAAGTCAATTTAGTCTCATCTATTCATTTCTTTGTATATTTATATATGATATCAACTAAAAAAAATCCTCTTTCACTTTTCAACCCCGTGGACAACCTTTTATGCAAGCGTATTAATAAAATTTATTTTTCCTACGAACGTGCGGAAAAGTAACTTTTCGCACGATATTTCGTTTTGAAAGTTGTACTTTTCCGTACGATTTTTACTTTTCCACATGATTTTTGTATTGTTGAAAATGAGGATATTTAGGACTTATTAATCATTTTGTAGCATTATTATAAAAACTTGTTTATTAAAAACCTTGTTTTTTCATAAATGAGATGGATTCCTTCTCGCGCCATTGCAAATTGTTGTGACGTACTCTCCCGAGAATTCCGAGCAACCAAGAGCATTGCATTTTCACGTCACAATCAACCCGATTAAAATACGCCCTTTGCCTGATTGGGCTCGGGAGAGTACGTCACAAAAAGCGCCCGTATTAATAGCTTTGAAATTTTCCGATTTTCAGAAACAAATGAGAACCGCTGTATTTGAAAATGGACCAAAAAAAATTTTTTTTAGGTTAATTTATATATGCGTTATGTATTTTAAAGCATATTTAGAGCGATAATATTTTTTCGTTTCCTCGCCTATTCATTTGCCCACATGACAAAACCGGTGGTCAAATTGAACTTCTCGAAATTTAAGCCAAAAGGCATTCTCAAAAACTCGACATTGAAAGTGTTCTTTCTTGAATGAGGCTCACTAATATCAAGTACAAAAAAACGATGATAGATGTAAGGACAATTAAATGACGCAAAAATTATTCATATAAGAATACCATGTAAACACATGTCCTCTAATTTTGTTATTTTAATTTTGATTGACCTTACACTGAAATTATCTGTTGATTAACATTTTTATACATTATTTTTTCTTCCGTTTCATTGTTACCTGCGGTCAGCCAATACAAAGGTCTTATGATTTGTGAGAACTTAAAGAGGCTCAGAACGTCTGACCCTAATTAACCTTTTCTGGTGATCAGGAAAACTTTTGAATCTGTCATTAATTACCCAACCAAGTAATGCTCTCGAAGCCCAAATATTGTGCAGAATAAAATCGTAAGGAAATCCGGATTTTATTGAAAGATAAAACTTCGCGAATCCTTTCGAGTGCTTCTTCCATAGTGGAAGCAACAATCATATTCCATCCCTATTAACAATAACGTGACTATATGCAAGTTTACCTAGAGCTCGCATACTATCGCTGAAAAACGGACTTCTCAATCCGAATGGCATAGTTGAAAATTCATAATTACCATCCGGTGTAACGAATACATCGAGTTCGATTGACTTGGTATATGAATCAGAGTTGGCTTTCTTTTATTACACGTTTTTAAAATGAAAAAAACCTTGCCCCGCCTGGGAATCGAGCAAGTGACCTTTCGATCATGCCAATTACGGCTTTAATTATTTTCTCCGTTCCCGCAAATCAAAGTGTGGTTATTAATGAGTAATTTCAAGTCAGTAAATGTATCTTGCCTGATTTTTTTCTTGTTCTCTAACTATAAAGAGAAAAAACAGCTTTCATAAAAACGCTTTTTGTTTCATATTCACATCAATTTATTATTAGCACCCAACGGCAATATATTTTGGAATTAATCTGACCTATAATATCGCTAAGGGTTGCCCTTGTTGCTATTAAATGAATCCATTAGCACAACAGGACAGGTAAATAAGTATAAATAGGACAGGGAGCGTGTAATAAGGTATTATCTTACGTACCATCGAAACTTACAAGTGTTAGTTATCCACAGACAGAAGAGAATTCATCAAAATAATTCAGAAGAAAAATGTCCAAGAAATTTGTTGGGGGAGGACGGGGACGCGGATGGTTAAATTCACATAAAAACGAAAATGAAAGCTCCCTTGGCTATCACCCACAGCCAACATTTACAGTTGGAAATCCACCCAAGTCTATTGTTCGATGCGTAAACGAAGAGAGCATCTTCGTTGATGCTCCAGAATATGAATTTCTGGTCAACATTATCAAGCAGCTGAACATAGAAGATGATGGTATAAAATTCAACCAAAAGATGGGACACCTTCTGAGGAAATGGAATGAGTGTTGCCCTACCAGTTACGAAGTAGAGTGAGTATATGTTTTTGTGTTAGTACTTGTGACAACCAAGTGAAACTTGCTAGAGAATGAATTATATATGTGCGTATATTTCTTTTTCAGAAAAAGTTTCCAGGCTATTTACCAAGCTTGTTTGCACGATGAAGAACTGGCTTCCAAACTGGTGAACTTAATGTCGTCAAGAACTTTCATATCTAAAGTCCGCGACAAAAATATCCGTTTGTTGTTTTTAACTCAACTACAACAAAATTATCATAAATCATACAAAACTAATCCGACGGCTTTCAGAAATTACGTACGAATGTTAGGGAACTTCTTCAATAAAGGACGATTGGAGAACGGTGACCCTTATTCGTTTTTGGCAGTAGCTTTGGTTAGAAATCTCCATATTCTTCTGAAAAGTGCTGATCCTCAAGATTTACGACTATTAACGACTCAGGTAAGAACGAATTGCTTTTCACTATAGTTTTTTTTTGTGGTTCTCAAGTATGTCCTAAATTCACTGATGTTTTCTTTATGTACTCATGTTTTAATTTTCAGCTCTACATGAATGGATTCAGAATGAGAGCCGAATGCCCTGAACAGTTCGCGAAACTTTTGATTGATGCTAGGATTACGCTGGTATCGGAGGAATTAGCCAAAGAAAGTAAGCTGTGGCTACTGTTGTGTATTGATGGTGCTAGTGATAATTTTGGCCTGTTTTCTTCCGACTTACATACATTTTATCATGACGAAATTGGAGAAGCTGCTTCGGCAATCATTCAGGTAAGAATTTTATCCGAACTATACATCATCAAAATATAAAAACAATATAGAAATATTAATTATACTCTAAGATGAATAATAGTTTCGGAGTATTGTTTTTTTATTCTAGAATAACTCCATAAGAGCTCACCTGTTATTATTATAATTAATTCAAAACTTACATATAACAACTAACAAAATAATCATTAATGAGTATCCATATCAAATACGTACGCCCTTATTCAACTTCAAATATCTCGTTGATATATTTGATATCGAAACATATCCCTTAGTTGTATAAAACAATGTTGAAAATTAAGAAAAAGAAGAAGAAATCAATATTAATCCCGTAGCGTGACGTGCGCACCTGTTTATAGAGTTTAAACACATTTTTGACATACCGTTGCTCGAAAACGAAGCAAGTTAGGACACACATTTATATGAACTTTTATCCAGAAAATGTGAACCATCTGAAATTGATGACATCATTTAAGATACACCCTGGATACCGACATAAGAAAACTAAATAAATGTTATTTTTATTCCAGAGAACGCCTTCGATACTGAGTATACAGACTAACCAGGCCAACAAACGCCTAGACAGTTTCCAGAGTGACGTCAACGTTCTTAGAGTATGCGACTCTTCTACGGAAAAATTCTCGAAGTTCTCCAAGATTAACGTTTCAGATACTTCGCAAGGATATTCAAGCGACTACGTATCTGACTCGTCCAATGACGGGAGCAACTCACGGAAATCGCGAAAGCCCTGCATGCCCATTCTGGTCGGGTCTAGGGTAAATGTCGACACAAAAACCAGGAGGGAGGGGAGAAGCGGAAGTGACGGCAAGCCTATAGCTGGCTTAGAGGTCCAGAGCAACGACAGCATCCCTCAAGTATCTTCTACCAATAATTCCTCTGCTTCTGACATTTCAAATAATTCTAGCGGCTTCGTATCAGACTCGTCCACCGCAAATTTCAGGAGCCCCCCTCGCAGAATGTACCGCAGGCCGATTCTAAGTGTCCGTGCTGTGCTCCGCAAGTATAACGTCCACGTAGACGTCAGCTCTACCTGTGACGAGGTCATTTAAGTATGTCCTTTGTTCTGAAACGGTCCCGTCGCAAATTTAAGTGTATAGCAAGGATTTTTGGTTTTGATCTCACGATATTTCTTCTGTTTTTATTAATATTCTCAGTAGCTATTTTAGTTTATTTGTTTTAAATATTTGTACATACTACTTGTGATACTTGTATATATAATTTCGAATATTTTTTTAAGTAATTTATGAAGTAATTTTTTTTGTCTCGGATCTGAATTTTCTCTCATAAGACCGGACAGACCGGTCATTTATTAAGAGGCCATGAGCGCGGTCACGTTTGAGACGCTTTTAAGGGTAAAAGAGTCAATTGATACCTCAAAAACGGTTCGTCTTATCGATTTCAATCAAGAACAGGCTTCTAGAGGCAGTTTGATTCTACGTACGTGCTTTAAGGGAAATTGAATTTTCAATCCACTCTTTCACAAAAAAAATCTGAAAAATGTCCCAAAAATGCAGTTATTTTGAAGCAATTTTTTGGGTAGATAATGCCAAAAAAACATATCAGCACGTACATAGCGAAAGATTTCTTCAAATTTTAATGGAAGAGAAATGCCACTGCAGCTACTTCGACTTTTCATGAAAAGAATCTTGAGGTGCTGCCGCAGACATAGTTACATAGAATCAAACTTCCTCTAGAAGCCTATCCTTCTTTGAAATCGATACGACGAACCGTTTTTGAGTTATCGGCTCTTTTACCCGAAAAAACGGCCAAAATGTGATCGCGCTCATGGCCCCTTAATGCTCGACTGTATTCTTGTATTTTAATTGGTAGAACTATTTTATTTTTAGGATTCACCTGTTGAGGGCCTGGTTTAAATCATTTTCTCATTAATAAGAGAGACGATATTCATTGCTTCGTATATTTTATAGTTATATTTTTGTACTTATTGTAATAACTAAGTAATTTTTACTGTAACAAAATTGATAATAAATTTGTTTTATAATATTGTGCACTAGTTTTTGGATCACCAACTATTGAGGCCATATTCAAACGAAATTAAATTAAATAATTAAATTATGGTTTATGACGAACAAAATTAGGATGTTCCTATTTCAAATAAAGATTATATTAAATATAACTTATATGAAGATTGAAGTAAAACGATCTATGATACGAGTAATAATAATTATAGAGGAGTCCTTATGTCCTTCTTTATGAGGCCACTATGGCTTGCTTCATGAGGTCACTTCACCGCATTAGAATTGAATGAATCATTATGAATTTTTATTTTCGACACCTCGTCTGCAATCATTTCTGTCCGCCACTTTCGAAATTCTGCAGTGAGAGAGATGAGTATTATATGGTTGTCTACAAACCTGTGTCAATGGAAACGGCATCTTGATATTACTTATTAGTCCCCAGCCTACTATCTGATTATCTGATATAAAAAACATGTATTACACATGACATTGTGACGTGCGACATCCGTGTGTTATACAAGTTCACATTTTATATCACTAATGGGCCACGCGGAGATATCATCTGTATTTCTAAAGTTTAATTCCCATAGTTTCCTAGATCTCGATTTTTCTCTACTCACTGGAATGGGAAGCCGAGAGTGTTGACGTCCAATGGGTTGCATATAGGTACATACGTACTCAATACAACCACTCTGTTTGAACCTCGAAAACAATATCTATAGAAGGTAATAATTTTCATCTACTCACATTCATTCAAACTTCAGAAAGGTTCTTCAAAATTTTCACGAAAGACAAAAATTTCAAGACAGAAAAAATAACTCTAGTTTTCCTTGGAGACGTTTGCATGCTGCATTCATTTATACAATCTTTTAGAAGTGAACTGTAAATACTTTTCCTGTGGAGTCGCATGTTTTGTATAAGTGGGTATAAAATTGCAAATGTTTTCAATTCGCAGGTGTCTAATAATGCATTATTTATACCATTTATACATTCATCAAATGCTCACTAAAGCCAGATAAAAATAATTCTTGTGGAGTCATAAGAAAACTAGGTAATATATTTTATTAATTATCTTTATCGTATACTACTACACCTCACTGTTTGATAAGTATTTGTCGAATTCAAATCGTCATAAAGAACTGTTATTACCAGTGTGGGCACCTGAGTTGAGAGTCAACTCATGAGTATTTCGGAAAAACATATTAAATATAAAAACTAAAACTTACGCGTTTGATTATGTACGAGCATTAAACCAAATACAATTAACAGTACCTACAAAACTCTATGAACATCCTATCACTCTCTGGCGAAATTCGAAGGACAGTTTTTAGGTTATGTTCGCTTATATGGAACAACGTGCAACATCCAGGGGGCGTTTTAAGTGTGACAGAAGGATTTGCTTGCAAATTCAGTGACCCTATGACAGGCGTCTGAGGTTACAAATTAATCGGCGCCTGTAAACGAGTTAATTTACAGTGCTGCCAACTTTTGTCTTTTTCCTAGGATCTGCTGGCGCCCGTAAAATCTGCGGCGCCTGAGGCTTCAGCCTAATCAGCCTTATGGACAAAACATCCCTGTAAACATCGTCTCGTCGAGAAACAAATGAAATACTGCTTAATTTAGTAGTAATATATATAAGTACATCGAATGTAGATGAATACTGAACTTCGGTGTACCATTATTAGACAACTCTGAAGTAACGCTGCATATCCGTCAGAGTTGCTGAGAGAACGTTTTTGTGTATTGTTTCATACTTCATCAAACTTCCAAAATGACATAAAACGCATGAATAAAACTCAATTTATTATGAATTATATCAATGCAAAGTACATATTATTTATTATATCACCTTCATATGTATAGGTACAAAATTATACAGTGTGCGCGTAAAGTATGGAAACAATAAATTTTTTCTGAATAAAAATATATTAAAAAAAAAATCGAATAGGTCGATTTTGTTTTCCGATGGGGCAAATTTTGAACCCAACCCTAAATATATAGGGTTTGATATTTTTAAATGGGACACCCAGTATATTTTCCCATATTTTGTTAGGGATTGTCATTACGAATCCAGTGATATCAGATTTGGTGGGATTGTCAAACGACTGCGGAGATATTGGCACAAAACTTGGTATGTCTAATGAGTATGACTGAGACATAATCCCATCAGATGGTATAACTGGATTTGTAATGGCGTTTTCTAACCAAATATTAAAAAATAAACTGTGTGTCCCATTTAAAAATATCAACAAAGTAATATTCACTCAAAGGCGGATAACCCTATATATTTTGGGCAGGGTTCAAAATTTGAACCATCGGAAACAATCCAGTACGATTGGGTTTTGAGACAAGAATCGATTGTAGCACCACCAAACTTAGTATGCTAGTAGTTGGAACCATGATAAACACGAAAAAAAATTGTTTAGAAGAATTGCAGGGGTGGAACATATTTTTTTTTTTTTTCGTTTAAAAATATATAAAAAGATTTTTGCTATAATCTTGGAAAGTATATGATTTATCGGAAAAACAACTCAACAGAGTCAAAAACAATTAAATATTTCACAAAAATTATTCCTAGAAATTTCTCATGGAATGCGCTCGTTTTCTCAGAAAACGTGATTGAACGCCGACATCAAATTTTAGGTTCACCCTTACCCGCCACTGAAAGTTCTGGCGGAGCCGAATATTTGATTGGTTATAACTCTGTTAAAAATGATCGGAGAAAGAAAAGGATAAGTTCATATCGTTTCTTTTCACGCAAATATAATATGCGAGTATTTGAGTACCTAAAATGTGTTTTGTCGCACTTCACGGAGATGTTTGTGGATGATCCGAAAATCATGAACAATAGTCGAGTTCGGTAATTATGATCGCAGATTAGAGTAGATTTTAGTCACGTGGCCACAGATCATTCGGATCAATCGGTAATAAACGAACGAAACGGACGAGATTAGCGTGGGATTGACTTTGACAGAATGTTGTTAACCTATAACATTTAAATTTGAATTGTATTTTTTTGTAAAACAATCTTCAACTTCGAAATTTGAACTGTGGCTATTTCAAGATCATTTTTTCATTTCGATTTGAACTTTCAACATCAAACCAATGGTAACAATCATCAATCTAACATAAATATAACCTCACACTTTCAAATTAATCGCATTGATCTGCCGAAATTCTCCGAGCAAAAAGATCAATCTCTGACAGAACGGATTTGAAAAACCGAACGATCAAGATTTACCTCCCCTACAATCGCTTGCAATAAACGAACTATACAGATTAATCCGATCAGTCCGACGTAAATACCGAACGCGGTTAATTTAGTAAATATGGAATTATTATACTGAAGCAGCAATCCATACCCTCTTTGGACTATATGCAACAATTTTAAAGTAGAGTGACAGGTCCCACTTATACATGCAAAAAAAAACTTTGTTTTACTCCTGCCTCATTTTCAACTTACCCAATAAACCGGCATTCTCTTCAGTAAATGTTGAAAATAATCGCTCATTCATATCCTGCATATATGTTTAATAACACTATTGTGAAGTGCAAACCTCAAGCTTAAAATCACATACTTAATTTTTTATGTAGGATGTGTATGAGCGATTATTTTCAACATTTACTGAAGAAATTGCCGGGATTATGAGTGAGTTGAAAACTGAGGCAGGAGTAAAACCCAGTTTTTTTTTGGCATGGATAAGTGAGACTTCTCATTAGTCTAAAATCGTTGCATATGGTCCAAAGAGGATACTGATTCCTGCTCCAGTACAATTATTCTATATCAACTAAAATATCCATGACTTTCGGATCATCCGTAAATATCGTAGAAGGGTTATGTGAAGTGGGACAAAACACATTTTAGGTACTCAGATACTCACATGTTATATTTGCATGAGGAAGTAGAAGTCTTCAGGAACGATATGGACCCTTTCTTTTCCTTCTACTATAATTTTTAGCAAAGTTATGACAAATATAATTTTCGGCCTTGCCTGAACTTCCAGTGGCGGGTTAGCGCGAGCATGAAATGTGACGTCGGCGTTAAACCGCGTTTTCTGCAAAAACGAGCGTATTTCATGAGGTATTACTGAAAATCATTCTTGTGGAGCATTGAATTATCTCCCAACCTATCGAAATCGTTTTTTGATAAATCTTGAAATAACTTTAAATGAACATTTTTTTGGGTTCCACCCCTGATTTTTTGGTAAACAATTTTTTTTCTAATAATACATGATGTCGAGATGTCATGTGCCGAGTTTCAGAATGCTACAATTCATTATTCACTTTTTGCTCGAGTTTGTCTGTCGTTACTGGATTAAAAATAAAATCGACTCATACGAGGATTTTTTTGAAATAACTTCAAATTCAGAAAAAATTAATTGTTTCCATATTTTACGCGCGCACTGTATACAGATTTTCGCGTATTTTCACCACAGCCCCTTTGAATGTCCCCCTGGAGGTACACGATTGGACTTTTTTTCTGATATAACCTCACTTCGTGTGACACTGCTATTCATCGTAATTGTGGATTTTGTCGTTGTACTATTTGCTGATTTGTCCGCAGCTGATTCTTCATTCGATTCATCTTCATTATCATCAATTTCGCATATCTCGCCTACTGTCATATCGTTCAAAATTTCACAGATCTGATCATCAGTCGGAGTCACCTCATTTGCTACTTCTGAGTTTTTTTCTTGGGAATCCACCTCGACTTGCACAATATGAGTGGTATCTTCTTTTTTATCTTGAACCGGCGTTTTTAGGTCTGTTTGGTCGTAGTCGTGTGGTATCGAACTAAAATTGAAGAAGTCTGAGGTTCCTCCACCAGGAGGCTTCAAACTACGTCTGCAGTTTTTTTGATTGTTCTGGAATCCCACAAATACATTCGTCATGTTTCTGAAAATGAAAATTTTGATATTAGAAATAGCAAAAGCTGACATGAAATAGTATATTGTACAATGAGCATGAAATGGGTCATTTCATGCAAATTGTACACTATACTTTTTCTACGATCATCTGAATCAAAAAAATCTGTAATATTTTTAATAACACTTTTTATCATAAACTTTTCTGCTGTCATGATTCCCATAATACATACAACCTAAAAAAGGAATTGAGGATTCAAATATTGAAAATTATAATAATAATCGAACTCTTATCGATTTCATAAAAAAGGTGGTTTTGCTTGGATTTGAACCCTCGCCTCCAACCATCCAAGGACCACCGTCACCTGAATTAGCTCTTCTTGCTACGAGCCCACATACTAAATTGTCGAAATTAACTGCTATAGACAAGTCCTGCCAACTATATGAGAATATAGAATTCGATTTTCATCAATCTTTATATTGAAATTAGCGGTGTCAATGTCAAATCATCCTCACTATCCTCATTTTCGATTCCAATTTTTTTTAAACGAATTTGGTAAATACTGATATGAAATTTTAAATTTTTATTATTATGAAAGTCGTGGAAAATAAAATACTGAAATGATCATTACAGTACAGCCCCCGATGTAGAAATGAAAAAGTGTTTCACAATCGTTGATTAATGACCCCTGTTAATGAATGATTTTCTATTAATCAACGATTTGATTATATGCAACCCAACATACATTGCTCTTATACATTTTATATTGGTTAGTACTACCTGTCATTATTTATTTGTCAATTTTCAATAAAATTTTAGAAAATGTTTATTACACCAGTTGTCACTCAAAACCATATAAGGTCCCGTGGCGTAATGGTAAAGTGTACTTGGCTTGCAACAATAAGGTCGAGAGTTCAAAACCCACCGAGGGTAATTTTTTTTTTATTTCAATTTGAAAATAAATAATAAAAAATAAAATAAAACTACCACTGAGAAAAATTACACTATCTTTGAGTAGAGTTAATATAAATAGGAAATAGTGATTGTTTTTTATCGTAACGTTAAATAAATAAACATTGAAAATAAGATATCTCTATTTTTGAAAACTTCTGTCGACGGAAAAGTTTTGTAACAAACTCATGAATTAAAATGGCGATTAACAATCTCAAACATTAACGCGCTCGCTCCGCTCACGCGTTAAAATATCTCGATTGTTAATCGCCCTTATTAATGCACTTGTTCGTTAAATAACTATTTTTGTACAACTGTCATTAAAAATGACGTTTTTAATTTATTGACATATGAACTAAAAACTGACGTTTTCACAAAATCGCTTTTAACACTAGTGTTAAATGTAAAATGACAGATGAGATGATGGATACTCAGTAATATAGATCTCTCGAATAGAAACACCTCAATCAGATATTACAATCAGAACACCTACTCAAAAGGAATCATTTATAAAAGTTCACACATGTATTTGGCCGTTTGTGCAATTGGTAATACTAATTCCTTTTGAAGTTACAAACTAAGTAGTATTCAGTCCAACTGTAGAAGGTCCTTCATCACTGACAAATAATGACATTCATAAATAAAGTGCGTTGGAGTTTATTATATTTGGAGCATCTGTCAGTCAGCCTTGTAACCCAAAGATCGTGTGTTCGAATCCTTATGGATCTTATATTTTTTTTTTTCGTTTTTTTCTTACTAGCAGTAACTGCTGTACAAAAAAATGTGTAGGATACATTTGTTAAAAGTGATTTTATTTTGCTCGTGGGGTTCCTCCACTCGCTAACGTTCGTTTCGCAATATTCCCCACTCACAAAATAAAATGCCACTTTTGACACTTGTATCATAAATCTATTTTTATATTTACACAAAAGTACGTACTCATTATCCTTAATCTTCAGAGTTAGGTTTAAATGTGAGTGAGCCCATATCAGGCTCTCCACTGCGGCCAATGACCAGAGTAATGACTAGACCATTGAATCGGAATGTACCAAGCAACGAAGCAACCTAGCCATATCATATTCGAAGTAATTATTAATCTCAAAAATGACATTTTCTACGACTTCGTAAACTTTTACGTTTACTTTTTAGTACAAGTGCGAAAAAATCAACTGTGCGTAACTGCGACATTGATAACATTAAAAATTCATTAGCTTATTTTGCAGAATAACTACTGCTTGGAATTCTGTAGGAGCTAGCTTTATGAAGTTTTCATGTCCTTTAACTTGCTTTATTGTATGATAGTTGTCACAGGTTACAATTTTATCTGTTTCATGCAATGCGTTTTTACAAGTAGGTCCTAATTGGCATTTCTTTCCTTTGGAAAATGATCTTGTACACCACTGAGTTAAAATTTGCGTTCGCATTCAAAGTTTTTTTTTACTCACATACCTAATTCTTTATTTATTTTTTCTACAGGCGTGCGTAATTCACTTTATACCCGCACGCAATTAGGTCGAGAAGTGTAATTTTCCCACACTCTGATGCTGGAAAAAAATCATTCTGAAAAGTCAAGTGTATCAATTTTTGTCTCAAAACTATGTGTTCGTATACTCATCAGAAGCGTCCCTAGAATCTAAAAAAGCTAAACATATACATGGTGTTCCATTTGAAATTCCCAAGTTGGGGTCGTTTCCGGTGAAACCAGAAGTGATAGGGGGTAAGAAATTTTTTTCAATACCCCTGCCAAGTTTGAATATCATACTCTTGAAACTCTGGGACTATGGCTTTTCTAAAGAATACGTTGACATCCGGTGAATTCAATCAATACTTTCCAATTGTAAAAATACACTACAGTTAATTTAAACTGCAAGGACGGTCTCTGAGGGTTAATAAGTGGCAATAAATCAAAAAAAAATTATAAACAGGCCCAGAGTTTTAATTCATTATGGATGTATACCCATTACAAGATTTCACGACGTTGAAGATTAATTGGTTTTTAAGGTGTGGAAACATTACAATAGAGCATAAATTATATTCAATACCATAAAAGATTTTTTTCATGTAGATACTGGGTGCAGAACAACATAGAAAGTTACAACAAATTAATAGCAAGTGCACTTTTATATCTCTTGTATACATGTTTGTTAAAAATTTTTTGAACTAAAGCACATTTTTAAAGAGTATACCGATTAAATTTTTTTTTATAAGAATGCCAATGAATCTGAAAAATCTAGTGACCTCTAGTTGTTTCCAAAACTAAGTAGACATACAAGGGGATGTTTGTGAATTTTTGCGCAGCCTTCGAATTGTTTTACTCAGTAATGGATTCATTTGCAAAATAATGTATCCTTTTCGTTTTGATCGTAAAATTGAAGGTATGAATTCAGTATCGTTGAATTTTGTATCCACAGCATACCGATGAGTGATATACCCAATTTCCTCAAATTTTTTCAATAATTAATCAGTGTATTGGGATTTCAACAATTAATTGGTATATAAGGATTGTACCAATCCAATTTTCGATTTGAAACTATCAATATATTCGTCGCGGATAGGTACGCAACTAGGCGAAAAAACTGTCAAAAATTACCACTTTTTTGTGTGGTTTGTGTGCCTAAAGTATATAATATTTTACTATATCAACATGCGATTTCGTTATCAAACTGAAAAGCGTGAAGAAAAGTACTCTTTTCTTACGGTTGTTGCTAGGCGACAGAAAATTGTGTGCGACACAATTATCATGGCAACTAATAGCCTATAAATATTTAATATACAAATGTTTCATCGATAATATTCATAGCGTTTTGACAATAAAGTGTTATAAAAAATAGAGGAATATTATTCACAGCAACAACATATATACGTACAGGAACTATTCACCTTCATAAACAAGGTAATTGACAAATAATTAATGAAATTGTAAAATTGTACATCTCTGGAAATAAGGAATACTTGTTAACTATGAATTTGATATAAGTAGAAATGCAAAATGATGAAGATTGAACAGAGAAAATCGTGGATAGTATGAATTTTGACAGCGTAAATAAAAAGTTAATCGTAGCTTCACGAGTATTATTTATTTTGAAGAAATATCCAAGAAATAATTTTAGAAAAATAAATTGTATGAAACTCGTGAGAAAAGTGTTTTTTTTTCTCGTAGAATTGCCGTAATCCGCCTAAGGCGTCGTGCGTCAATATTTCCTACTCGTGAAAAAAAGTATCACTTTGCTTACTTGATACATAAAATAACTATTACTCTTTATTCATGTTCATCTCATTGATTGAATTGCGGCCAGCGCACTCCAGATGCAAAAATAAAAATTCTTTTGAAAAATAAAGGGTGTGAAAATTTTGTCTCAAAACCGGTCAATCGGAGGTTGAAATGTTAAAAAAAGTTTAAATATACAACACTTGAATAGGTAAATAGTTTTGATTTTTTTTTCAAAAGTGGTAGTTTTCCACCACTATAAATGAAAAGCGCGTGTCAGGAGCATATAACGTTTGAAGAGGGTGATAAGATAAGCTTTATTACAAATTTTGTTCGATCGATATGAGATAATAAATAGCCTATTTTTTGTCAAATACTGCCAGATAAAAAAATATATAAAACAAAAAAGTTTTCGAATTCCGAAGATGTACATATTCAAATTCTCATGATTGAAAAGAAATTGAATAATTGCTCTCAAAAGTTATTTAGACCACCAAAATACACAATATTATCGAATAAACAACGTCAAAGGCTCATGACTCACCTTAACTGATATTTTCACAAAACAATTGAATAGACCGTCTCGGTAAGGATCTTCTGTGCAGACTGAAACGAAATCGAAATTATCCTTCAGAATGTGCACGCAACTTGTTTTCCATTGTCCGCACCCATACGAATAAGGCAATGTTGAATCCCACTCGTTCACTCATGCACAATAATTTATTCATCATTAAAACTCGATCTGTATCAGAAACGTTTAAGGTAGGTATACTACGGGGTTTCTATGGAGACGTCAACAAGCAGTAAACAGAGTTTAACTGAATGATTTTTGTCTGATGATGCTAATAGAATAATGACTCATAGGTATTTCATAAAAGAGTATACATATATACCCACCTAAAGGTTATCTGATTAATAGGTTAATGACAGAAACTCACATATTTAAAAGTCTTCAACATATATTGTTGACATTTTGTGTCAGCTTGAACATACAGCGTGTATTTATTTATTATTGCTGGCTATTAGCCGAAGTGCTGGTAGTTCTGTGTAGAACCTTTTTGTTCCCCGCTAGCAGGTCGTTGGGGGATCATTTCTTCTGCACATGTCCCAAGATATCATCCTTCTTCATGAGAGCCAAGGCTCCGCATTCAAACACTCTGTGGAAGGCTGTTTCTTCCTCTTCGCCACAAAACCTGCATAGTGTGAGTCTTGTGTATCCCCAGCATATGCAGGTCTTTTCTCAGGTAGCAGGGCCCTGTTAGGAGTCCTACTACACCTTCCAGCTCGTCTGTTTGTGTCACTGCTGCCCCATTCTGCGTTGTGATGTGTTGGAATCACATCCCACTACCAGAGGGGCTCGTGTTTTCCTGCAGTAGGTCATGAACTCTTCCAGCTTTTGTGAGATGATTAAGCCTTCATAGAAGAGATATGCTGATCTAGAAACGGCTTCCACCCCCTCCAGTGAGAGCGCCACCTTCACTGCTACCAAGTCTCCGAAACAGAAGTCAAAAAGTGGTAAGTGCGTACCCTCTATCAGATTTGCGATCGTTGATCAACTTGTCCTCCTCCTAGTCCTCTCACACATCCCTTGAAAGCTCATGGTTCTTGTATGAGGATTAGATCGATCTACTCGGTCATAATTCGACGAGCTGAAGCAGCCGTGGCTACTTAACTGTGCTGAAGGTTTATCTGCAACACAGTCACCATCTTATTGGTTAGAAGGACCTAGCCCCGAGAGGACCCTAACGTTTACTGGCCGCAGCCCAGCCCCAGAACGACTCTGAGGTTTATAGCTCTGAGCTTAACATCGACGTAAACCACAATGGTTTTCCCTTAGGGCTCCTCCCGTGTGCTCACCGCCGTCCACCACCTAGTGCTCAGACTTCTGTTGTGATATGATGGCGAGGCACTTGGCGGCGAGTGCTTCCAATGCGGTCTTGGGCACCAACACCAGAACCTGGCTAACACTTTGGTTTTTGTTTTTTCAGCCAGGTTTTCGTAGAGAACCCCTCTGAGCTTGTGCGAACAAGGGATACTCCTATTCTGAGGAACAACTCCCCTTGGTTGAGAGAGTTAGTGACTTGTTTTTTCAGCTAGGTAGCTAGGTGATCGTGTTTTCACCTGCACAGTTGAATAACAGTCCCCCAGCTGGGTCGTAAACGCATTTGTAGAAGGGGGAAGTGAACAAGTACTTCCCTCGCTGCCAAAATGCACTTTTGCTCTAGTTAGGGAATTCGATGTCCCAAAACTCTGTGCTCCACTTGCTTGAGCTTCCTCGCTTGTCACTTCAAGCCAGCGATACTTGCTTCAATTGTGGCCCATTTGAGCTCCATGGCAATCCACTCGAGGTCCTTCACCAACTCTTCCGGTGTGGTATGCAGGGGCAAGGCTCCAAAATGTCGCCTTGTTTTCTGGAGGGATTGTTATATAGCGACACATCACCCTGTGTGCAATGCACCCTTCAACTCTGAGCGAGTTGATTGGGGTTACTCTATTCATTAGGCAAGCTGGCCAGTGCCAGTTTCCGGTAACTAACACTGGAGAGAGTGTTACACGTAAAACGAATGGTTCCGATTAAAATATTCTGAGGTTGCAAATTACATTCTACTAACTACTAGCACAAGCTATCTTTTTTATGTTCTGGTTTCAAGGAAAAGGAATTTACTGTGATGATCAGATAACATCATTAGAGCGCAGGGAAGGCCTCAGCGAACACCTCCCGAGGCAGTAAGCTCCAAAGCTGTGCCGTTCTTAGAAATAACGAGCTCTGGAAATGATATGGTCGGCATATCTCCGAAGAAATGACAAATGGATGTGAAGACTGAACTTGACGGGTCAGTCTCGATGGAACCGCAAACGGTGGAACGATTGATGATATTTTGAAATAGCGTGGTCCATGAAAATATCTATAAAACATAAACAGATCGCTATCCATGCTGCGGTGTTCCAGAAAGGTGAGCAAACTTGTAAGCATCACGGACGAGATGAATGGCTTTTTTTTGACATAATATTAAAGTTTCAGTATGTGTTTAGGGGCTGCACTCCATATGGGAACAGGACAGGTCGGAGCTGTGTCTTCTAAGTCATAATCAATTGATTGGAAGTAAAATAGCTCTAAGAACTTTACATGGTTACACAAGGATAACTTCTTAATCTTATATTTTATCGTTCATGAACACTTTTTAGTATTTTTTCTTCACGATAATTACATCAAATTTTAAGTAGCCCTATCAACATCAATCAATAACATTTTCCAAGATTGGTTTTTATTTTCGCAGGAGATAAATAAGTACTTATATGTATAAAAAATGTTACCATTCACTTCCCACTAGTAGGTCATATAGTATACAATACGAAACCGGCGCTCTCCTTATATAGCAGGTTCCATGTATAAGGACATACGTCTTTAGAGTTTAAACTGATGAGTTATAGGATTATAAACTTTTGAAAACCAGTGCCGTACCTTAGTTTGTGGGGCGCACTCAGAATTTATATTTGTGGGATGATTAAGCCATTTTCAATGAATAATCGAAAGGTATTGATACATTTTGTGGAGGGTTATAACCCCTGAAACCCCCTTGAGTGCACATTAAAGTTGTATATTAGGATTGTTTTAAGGATCAGACAGCTAGATGATCAGATAATTTTCAATGGTTTGTTTGTTGCATTCATTACCAAAATTGGTGACAGCAAAGCTGTAGCTGAATATTTAACGTATGAGGTGAGGTATGAAAATTGAAAATCGTCAGAATTACGACTCAGAATCTTAGAATTCGTTAATTACGAGTTATTCAAAGAATTCATAGTTACTAAGTCAGAATTCCTACTAAGTATCTCAAACTTAGCTAATTCCAAGTTCTGAGAATTCCGACTAAATGTCTCCAACTTAGCTAATTCTTTATTATTAGGTCAAGAATTACTCCTTAGTATCTCAAAATTGGATAATTCCGGGATACTAAATCAGAATTCCGAATTACTAAGTAAGTATCTCCAACTTGGCTAATTCTAAATTATTAGGTCAGAATTACAAGCCTTAGTATCTCAGATTTAGATAATTTCGCGATATTAAATAAGAATTCTGAATTACTAAGTCGGAATTCCTACTGAGTATTTCAAACTTGGGTAATTCTAAAATACCAAGTCAGAATTCGGAGATAATAAGCATGAGAGTATCTTATAATTAGGTAATTCCGAGTTACCTACTAAGTCAGAATTTTGACTAAGTGAACATGTTGTACCTATACGAGTACCTCAGAATCAACTAATTTCGAGTTACTAAATCAGAATTCCGTCTATTTTGTAATTATCTAATTGTTCAATTGTTTTTTTATGCCGATATACGAATCAATAAATAGTATATCTCTATCTGTTACTGTAAAATTCCCAGTTGAGGCTGTCAAAAAACAAGCAAACAAAATCTTAACTTATCACTTCTTTAATTCCAAAATACAACAATCGTAGTGAGAATTACTATAAACAAATTCATTCGCAAATAATTACCTCTTCCGCAATCGACGATTTCATGTTCCTGAAAAAAAAACAAAGCGAGACAGTTCAACTCAATTGAAACTTCGAAAATGGATAATTACCAGAGGATGTTCGTTGTAACACCCTTTGAGTCGTCTTCTCGAGAGGTTATTCAAATTCAGCTTTTGACAAGGTAATAGCGTCGTATTTATAGTCCAATATTCGAATTCCGGTTCTAGTGTGATTGTTACAGGGTCTGTCGATATTACCCTCTTATTTTCTTCCATAAGCGTATTGTTAATAGCGACGAATATCAAATTGCTGTTTGGTATTCTTTTCACATAATAGTTCCTGAAAACATGAGGAACTATTATGTAGCGTACAAAATATTGAGAACGGCATAAATATATCAAACAGATCGAAGGAGAATTCAATGGGAGAAGCCCATATACAGTATCGGAAACTTTTCATCTGGGGTATACAAGGAACGCAATGATATGATAATACCACATACCCCACCCGACGCATTAATGGACCACGTGGCAATCAATGCACACAGCACACAGCTCACGTCGATATCCCTCCCTCGAGCGAGTAGAGAAGAAATTGTATTGCTCTCTCAACGTATGGCAAGCTATTCTTTACGCTCTCATGAAACCACCATACCCAACATGAAAACTTTCCGATACTGTATGTCTTCTGCATCATTATTCAGGAGATTATTTAACTTTCTTTTACAATGCATCACAGCAATTCCATTTCACTTTGAGATATGGACTTAATACAACACCAAAGGAAGAAACAAGGTGTGCTGCCCTACCAGGATGGCACTCATTGCCATAATCCTATACAATAGGAATAATTGGGTTAAAAATCCATCAGAAAACAACTACTTTCCTGGCTTATACCACGACGAATGTTGAATTGCATCGGAAAAGTAACATTATGCGCACTTGTTATGAAAATATCTATTATAGCTCTCCTCTAATAGAATGGTTAAAGTGACATTCCCCTTACCTTATATATGAAATCTCGCCATTGAAGGATCCTTCGATGAAAATATCCTGCCGTAAAACGAACAAATTCAATTGTTTTTCGCAAGCATAGTAGTTGTCAGCAGAGTTATTGAATTGTACCGACACTTCTTCTTCTCCTTCTGCTTCTTCTCCTTCTCCTTCAACGATGACTTCATCTAGAATTTGTGATGTAAAAACAAAAACATTGATTGTAAATTAGTAAAAAAAGCTCTCACCGGTAATGTTCTGGATAAATTCTTGAGCATAGGTGAGTGTTCCATGGAGTTTGTAGAAATTCATTTCCAGTATGAAATATACCATTTTTGATACTATCCAGTTTATAGCCATTTGAACGTATTTGATAGGCTGAAATAAACTGTTGGTGAGTAACTCTCTATGAAAATGCAGCTAGCTCACCAATAAAAAATAACATGCATATAACCATCAATCAATCAGTGTTATCTGAATCATAGTGATTGTTTCTGGTCAAAAAGTTTAGTAAACTGAACATTTTATTTCCATTTACTGAATGACTGACCAGTATTACCATCTGGGCTAGATGAGAGACAATAGTAACTTCATCCAAACCATGTGACTCATCCCCTGCCAACCATCGGGTGACATGAAGAATATTTTGTGATGTAACAATGTTGCACCAATTTGTAGTTCAAATTTCCAAATATTTATGATTTTACTGCCTGCTGATAAGGTTTCCACACTGGTAATGACTGTTCTTAGATGAAGATACAAAAACGACAAATACCCACCAAACAGTTAGGTTAGGTTAGGTTAGGTTAGGTTAGGTTAGGTCAGGAAAACTAGAGTTATTTTTTCTGCCTTGAAATATTCATAATTTTCGTGAAATATTGAAAGAAGTCAGAAGTTTGGATGAATGTAAGTAGATGAAAGTTGTTTTAGAGGTTCAAACATAGTTGGATATAACAGTGTGACCTATTCGTGACATGAAATGTGGACTTGTTTAACACCTGTTAGTGACTTTCTATGTAACATCGCATTTCATGAGGTGGACATTTTTACATTGCCTCAATAATAATAATAATAATAATAATACTCCCTCATAAACACTCGTAGAGTGTACCCAAAGGCATAGCCTGTGCGGGTATAGGACGGCTATTATTATTATTTTCCGTGGCGCTCCGGAGTGACTTATGGTTTGGTGGCGTATTCACTTTTCAGCTGCAGGAAAACCCGGAAAACCTACAGCACCACCTCGGGTGACCGGCGTGCACTCCAAGCTAGCACTAGACGAGATTGGCATCTAGACAACACACAATACACTTGCTTTCAACAAGGACTGAGGTCGTCTATCGATTCAGATATTGAGAAAAAATCCCTCGAACATACATCGGGCTCGAACCCTCTACCGCTATACTGAAGTTTCGAACGGCCTGCGCCTTAGGCCGCCAAGCTACCGGCCACAATATATTGGATACATGTTTGTGACTTCAAACACCATGTCGCATGTCACAACGTTACATGTTTCTTATATCACACGTGGTTGACTGGGTCAAACATTCTGCCCACAGGACATTTCCCCGGGAAAGAGATATTCAGCATACCTCAAAAGTGACGATCAAGGGATGTGAAGCCTGAGGCTCGACGGGCCAGTCTCGACTGTTTTTGGCACTTTCAACAAGTGACCTCATAGGCATGGTGTTCCCATGGAACGGTATTGCTTATGGTGATACTGAGCATCGATAACCTACCTGAGTTATCCGACATGTTCTTTGGTAAAACAGAAACTGACTGAAGTGAGTTCTCTGGCTGGAGTGTCCTTTTCTGAAGCGTCTATAGTGAGTTATCTGGTTTTAACGTTTTCTTGTGATATTAAGTGAATGCTTGTCATGAAATATTGATTCGTTGTACTGGATTCAATATGACCCTAGCTAAAGTGTTCTCTAATGGCTGCCTGACGTGAGTTGATGTGTTCAGTTCAAAATAGCTTTGTCAAGAGTAATTTCTAGTAGAAACTGCAGATACTTTATTTTGTTGATTGGGGGAACTGTATGAAATGAGGTGTTCTACACTGGATTCAGTATGACCCTGACTAAAATATACTGAGATCAATATAATTTTGTCTGAAGCCAAGTGATCCTCCAATGGTAACTTGCATGGAGTTGGTTTGATTTGGACCGCATCCCTGATACAGTGACCGCCAAAAAGTTTGTACCATATAGGAAAAAAGTTTATTATTAGAGTATTCGAAAAAAGATTCCTGGGAAAAGCTTGTGCATGTCCGATAACCTAAAAATCGATCTTGACACATGTCACGTGATCGCTGGTATGGCGGCAAAAAGTCTAGTAAAATGGCAAGATATCGAAAAAAGTTATTTCAAAAAGTTGCTAAGAATTTAATTGAAACGCTCTAGCACGATTGACATCGAAACTTGATTATAATCTGCAAAAAAAAAAACTGCAGTATCCTGTCATCATAATGGTCGTGGAATTCTGATATAACTGTTAGATACAAACCAATGTAACAGCCAGGGTTTTGACAAAATCCAATTTTTTTATTTTAGTGCTCACTGGTGTGGAGAAAATGAGAACATTTTGTTATTATCATTGAAATACAAATGTTTCAGTATGGTTAAGCTATTCATAAGATAATGATTTGATATTTTCATACAGATAGGAAAATATTTAAAAAAAATAGCTATTTTCAATTTTCTCTCATTATCTTCTCAATCTTTGTATATGTGTACAAAATTCAATTTTAAGGAACTTTTTAAAATAACTTTTTTTGATATCTTGCCATTTTACCCCATTTTTTGCCTTTTCATAGTAATTTTTTTCAATTTGCAGCAATACCAGCGATCACGTGACATGTGTCAAGATCGATTTTTAGGTTATCGGACATGCACAAGCTTTTTCCAGGACTCTTTTTTCAAATACTCTAATAATAAACTTTTTTCCTATATGGTACAAACTTTTTGGCGGTCACTGTATATGCCTGTAAAACGTTTATTTGAATGTTTTTACTAAGAAAGGCATAATACTTATTGGTCTACCTACTCAGAAATTTACTAATACCAATACCATTCTGAATTAATATTTCAACACCACCACTACGTTCATGTAGACTTGAAGAAAAGTAAATTAAGTGCAACTCACCGTAATTAGCATATCTGGCGAACTTGAGCTGCTGCTGCCGTTATCCCTCTTGCAAAGAGCCTGATAATCGTATAACGTTACGTTCCTGTAAATGTTTTCTTGAACCATTGATTCGAAAATATCTCCTTCAACTTCACCGAAAAATCTGCCAGTGTCCCAGTCGTTTTCGGACACGATAATGTAGCCAGAGTTGTCGATTATGTAACAATCCAGGGAATCATTACACCTACTGCAATGCGAACATTGATTCTGAAAAAAATACAGGGTGTTACGAAAATAATATAATTATTTCACGATGCTACGAAGGATATTGTGTTCATTGTTTAGGCTTAACAGATATGATACATCAAATAAAAAGTGTATGTCGTCGCTTCAATAATGGAATGAAACGTGCCCTTCTATCAAATCCTAATGATGAATTGGATTCGTTGTTTGAATTGATGTTTTGGAAAGAGGTGTCGGTGAATATGCCTTGTATTTTTCGGTCCTGCAATGGTCGACAGTCAAGGTATCACATGTGATACGTTATATTCCAAAAGATTATGGAAAAATTTAAATTATATTTAATAGTCACAAGAAATGATGATAATTAGGAGTGGTGGGTACAAAGAAGATAGGATGAGCCATAAAGACACCCTTGGTCTGTTACTCCTACGTGGACAAAAATTTCAAAATTTTAAATTTTTTGTTACACAGAAATCATATTGAGGCACCTTCCAAAATAACTTTTATATATACCCGGATACTTCACACTCAGTGTATTCCCATATATTCCTACCCGCTGTTAATTTAGTTATTTTTTTTTGCTTCGGCGTTGTCAAGTTATTC
The DNA here is from genome assembly GCA_958298965.1 of Chrysolina haemoptera. Lineage (NCBI taxonomy): Eukaryota > Metazoa > Arthropoda > Insecta > Coleoptera > Chrysomelidae > Chrysolina > Chrysolina haemoptera. The sequence goes on along the minus strand of OY282590.1, from coordinate 3,659,012 downwards.
GAAAGTTATTCTACGGAAGTTTTTTCGAAAAGCCAGCTGTAGCAAAGAATAAATGCTTTCTCAATATCTATAAATGTCAGAGATATCAAGTCACAATGTCCCAGGAACTGTTAGTGAGGGGTAACAAGATAAAACTTGATGATGGCCTCAGTCGGTTTCTATGACGAAAAAACATAAATAAATGAACTAGTAGTCACACCTGAACAAATGTTTTGTTACTCACCGTCAGCTTGTTGGATATTTTCTTGAACTGGGTTTGCAGATGCCTTTGTGAAAACTGAAAACCCACGACCGATCCCGGTGCTTCGAATCCGCCATCTGACGGAAAAATCGCGAAACTTCCCGTCACCATGGGATCTTCCTTCACACCAGCATCAAATGGCACAGAATAGACAAATGATTCGTCATATTGATGTTGAAGAACAGCGCTCTTGTACCATTTTTCATTGATTGCTTTCGAGTGAAGATCTCCGAAATCTCTGAAAAATGCGAATCACGCATGTAAACATTTTTGATTGACCAAATTGTTACTTAACTTACTCTCCTTTGGCAATCGTGTAATTGTCTTCATCCTCGAAAATGTAGTTCCATCTCGTCAGCCCGCTCATAGTGGCTACGAATCTCAGCGAGGCGTTATATCGTCTGAAGAGCTCTTTTTGCCTCGGTTTGAATACCCACTTTTCCCAAAAAGTGTTGTGCGTGTTTCTTGCATCGAAAATCAAACGCTGCACCAAGTGCATGTCGCAGTAGTAATCGTCTTGGTCTAGATGTTTCCTGGTTTCCTCGTACTGACTTTCCCATTTGAAGTTCCGGTCGTACATTTTTTCTAGGAAGTGGATCAGTTCCTTTTCCGGCGAGGGAAATTCGTGGTCTTCGAGGTAGTGGTACTTGCAGTATACCCTGATTGAGATAAGTGGAAATAGAGTAATAACAGTTTTCAAAACCATTTTTTACAATTTGATGTACATGATTTTTCTATAAACTTCATTGTTATATATTGAGTGTCCTAACCAGAACTGCTCCCCATAAAAGTAATTTTTCAGTTAATCGTAAGTACACTGACAGTATCAAAATATTTTCCTGGAGGTAAACACTAATAGCAGCAGTAGTATAAAGTGATGCTTGCGAGGAAGCTCTTGCTGTAGCCAAGAAAGTATAGGTCCTTATGCTATCTCCACCTTTCGACGCTTCGTGACAAACTGATGAAGGTTAGTATTTCCGGATACTCCAAGTCGATTGGATCCTCTTTCTGTAGTTTTTCAACTGAATCTTAACCTTCCATATGCTACACACTCGTCAAGGAAGTAAGATGAAGTTTTTTATCTTAATCACATCTGCGGCAAGTGAGTCTGTCTTTGGAACGAACCTATTTCTAAAGAGCACATTCCAGAAAGGCAAAGTAGACCTACCAGAGAAGGCATAGCAGTGGCCAGACACCTTTGCAGCTGTAGACAGATAAGATGGGCCATGAACATCTTCCAACCGTTCAAATGAGCAGGAGAACTGGGATTATACCAGAACTATGTAGAAGGACCAGGACTACCTTCATTCTTAAAGTAGAAAAAAGGGCTACAACCCATCCCAAATCCCAACGACCAATTAGTCTTACGTCTTTCGTTCTGAAAACGGTGGAGAAAGCCACTGCACCCCTATCAGCATGCGTACCAAACGGGCAAATTCACGGAGACCGCATTGGTGCAATTGCCAGATGAAATCCAAGATGCTCTGGTGACCGAAGAAACTACTGTAGTATGTGCCTTCCCTAACATTGAATTGGGGTTTTGATAACACACCACACAAAGCTGTTAAAAGAGCATTAGAAGACAGATAAGTAGACAACACAACAACTAGATGGATGTTGAATACCAGAATAGCAGAGAATAAAATAGAACAAGGCACTATGTCCATCTGCACATATAGAGGTTGCCACAAGAGGGAGTGACCTCCCCACTTATGTGAAGCCTAATAGTCGATCGACTCCTCTGCGGCATATCGGGTCAAGGCTATGCAGATGACATAGTCATAAAACCGAGAGGAAAACTTGAGAGTGCTGTGATATAGTTCAAAGACCTCGCAGTGGATGTACACGTCTATAGTGACAGCAGCCATCACTTATACGTCAGTGGTCTGGGGCAGCGGAAAAAAGATAGCTGGTAGAAGGCAAATTTATCTAAAATCCCAGGGCTAGCCTGTGTTTGCATAACGTGTCCAACGGCTAATATGGCCCCTCCATATAGTAGTGGAGAGAAAGTATTGCGATAAGGACAACACACAGTATAACTAAAGAGGGAACCACCAAAGGTTTCGACTCCTTGGAAATCAGCAAACCCAAGAGCAGACGAACTTTTAAAAGCAATTATAGGACTGGAGGAACTGCTTTAGTCGTTGAGACATCCTAAACGGCTGGGCAGAAGAAAGGGAGACACAATTAATCTCTTAGGTCGCAGTGTATTGATACCCCCACTAAACAGAAGAAGAAGGAGTGATTATGTCTTTTATGCTTATTAGCGTATGCAGGGTGGGCGTATCGGAAAGCATAACTGCCATAACTGCCAGGAAATGATTTCGTTGAAAAGAAAGCAATCCGAAACATGTCAATTTTTTTTGTGTGGAGAGACAACTTTTGATACAGAAATTATAACGCAAGCTCTATCCTCCTAAATAATTCCTGACAAGCGACTAACGACCACTTTTAATTAGGACACTCCATATAGACGGAGAGAAATAGTTTCATTACCATATTTCCTATCTTTACTATTTTTACATGCATTACCATTTCGGGTGTATTTTCCATTTCCCGGTGAAAAACGACGTCAGATTCTCGCCGGTGTGTTTATTCCTCAGGATCTCGTCCCCTACTTCTAGCGAGTAATTCCCGTACTTGTGGGGGATCGCTATTCCCACGGTGAAGGGGGTGTCCTCTATCGGCGTATAGTAGTAGTCGTATACCCCCTCGAACACCCTGCGCATGTCGTCGTAGTGGTAGCTCAGGCTGATATTGCGCATGCTCCCGTGAGCGCCATCTACCATGGCCTGCCTCAACTTCATGACGCTGGCCGGCATCACCCGCGGGTAGGTCGCGCCGTCGGGGTCGTGCTGCTCGACTTGGGTCAGATCGATGCTATTGTAGTTCTCTTTGAGTATGCCTTTAAACTTAATGAGATTATTAATTGAATATTTCTGAGCAGTGTCAATAATTTTAGGATACTGTTGGTTATTGTAAGGTTAAGTCAGGAAATTCAGTTATTGTAAGTTCAGGTAAGGTTATCGTACAGGTTGATGCCAGGTTGGATTATTGCAGAGTTGAAAATATTCATAAATTATTAGTTGGAATACTGTGAATTGCTTGGGTTCAGGCATTCAATATGTTTTTTCATTTCATTCACACCATTTCACACTATTTTTATTTTATTATTTTATTTTTTTGTAATTTTTTTTTTCGGCCGTCACACCACCCCCCCCGGAACTAATTTGTCTATTACCTCCGTTATGTAACATTAGGTGTGGAACAGGAGTTGGACCATCCATATCGCGAATACTAGTACCCGTGAACACCTTCCCCGAAACAAATTAAGAGTCCGATTTTAAAACTGGGAGGTCATTTCACCGAATCACTCGGAAGACAAACCGACAAAACGAGGATAGCCACACAGACGGTTCAAAAACGTATTTTGAAAACAGTAGAAGCTTTTCCGATAATTTTACATAACCCAAATCAGAATTTAGCGGGCATTTTCAAAGACATACTCTCGTGGGTGACGTGAACAATTGGCATGCAGGGAGTTACTAATTATTAACAATTTGATAGTGAAAAAATCCTAAACAACTCACCACTGGTCTCAAATCTGGATGCATGAGAACATATCCGTTGTTACTCACGATGAAAGCATATCCATTCACTCCTATCTGAAACATGCTCATGGACTTACTGAAGTTTCATAAGTAAATGTATATACATTTTTCTCAGTGTAATATCGCTTTACCTCAGAATGAAATATTCCAGTCCGGATGCTGCTGTATAATAGCAATGATATCTTTATACTAAGCTATTCTTATTCTTTTACATAGCAGTTGTTTAGTTTGTCCTATATATCATCATTCGCATCTTCCACAAACTATTTTATATATTTTTTTTAATAGAAACCTATACACTATACTTGAACGAATGATTTTTATGGGTTATAATTGGTCTCACAGCAAACGGAATTTTCATTTATTATATTATCAATACACTGAGAAAAATGTACCTAGAAGTTGATACATGTTCGTTTCAAAAATACATCTATTACCTATGGAACTGTTTACCTTGTAAGGAACGGTCAATCGTGTAAACTCGTCCAGAGGAACGTCTGTGCCTACCACGCCGAGCAAATAGGCTGTCCTGGTGTTATTCATTTTGTTGGTTTTCGTGTCGTAACAAGGAATAGCGACAGAGCTAAGTAATCTATAGGGTTCGTTTATTGTCACGTCGTTCTTATCGTCATACTGAAACAAAAGATGGATTGATGATACAACTCAGTACAGGCCATAATTGTCATTTCAATTTCATTTTTCATATATTATACATGATGAACGGTTCGAAGTTATTATATAATAAAAAATGTCTTCACCAATGGTGACTACTCACTGTCAGATCTGCATAAGCGTGTGTCCAAGACACGGGATGATCTTCTGCTTGTAAAACCAACGGTCTTGCTATAACACTGATATACTGAAAAACAGAAGCTGCCACTTGCTCCAAACTTTTTACAGTAGTAAAGTACCCTGAAAATGTTTATTGATATATATGTGTTGATGAATAACACACAAAACTAACAAAAAGAAAAAAAACAAATACAACCAAACGAACGAAGCAAACAAAACGAACAAAACACACAAAACGAGCAAGACAAATGGAACAAAACAAATGAAACGAAAGAAAAGAAATAAACGAAACAAACGAAATAAGCAAAACAAATAAAACGTACCAAACAAAGGAAATAACACATACAAAACAAAGGAGACAAAATAAGGAAAATACAAGAACAGACAAAATATAAAACATAATCGAACAAAAAAATCATTCAAAAGCCCTCCACAATGAGGTTTCATCTTTTTGTGTTCTTCCTAAATGTCTCACCCCTATTTGCGCATGACATCCACTTGATTTCTTCAAAGCTTTCGGGGTCTTTTCCTATTAGATAAGTGAATATGCGGACTGGTATATTGGAACCGTTATTCAGATAGTTATGGTCCATTATAAGGCTGCTCAGATTTCCATTTATACCGTCTGTGATTATCATGATGGCTTGATTACAATTGCTGTCTTCTCCGCTACAATTCCTCTTTGTTCTGTACTAAAAAATAAGGGATTTTTGGGCAGTTGTTGACTATCAAACAAAAATGCGCCCAAGCGTATATGTAACAATTGTAACTTTAAAAAAATTGCACAAGAACTCTTATAAAGGGGCTTGTCACGATAGTTTACTTATCTGATGGATTATCGGTTGAGAAAATTCTAAAATCTATGTCAACAACCCTTTTTCATCTACTTACTGTTGCAAGAAGTGTAAAGGCTTCTTCAAGGGCAGTATCTAACGCAGTCTTTCCATCGGGTACTAGTTGAGATATTGCTCTTTTGAAAATACCAATATTCTCTTCGGTTGCCTGGACCAACATCTTCTCAAAGCAAGGTATCGTATAATTCACCTCCGATGAATAGTTGAGAACATTAACGTAGTCGTTATTCGAAAATGTGTCTAAGATACTAGAAGCTGTCAACATACCAATATGATGGCCTATCCCTATAAAAATCATGAACTTGGTTGAAGAATAACCTAGCTTAGTTCACGATATGTGCTTATTGGTGTCAGGTGTGAGGTCTTTTATCAATTATTGTTGTACCATTCTGTTAAATTTGTTCAGTATCGAATTATATTATTCACGAAATGACATCAATAAGGGATTCCGATTTACCTTTCATGGAACCAGAATTATCTATCAAAATGACAACGTCCTTAGTGCATGTAGCAGCCTCTATGAACCAAGTGCGAATACGACAATCGAAAAGTAACAAATCTCTTCCGCTATTCGCAGATTTTCCTGGCCATTTATGAGCTGAAAAAAAATCGAATGAAGATATATTCAAACGACGATAGCAGCGCATGTCAGAAAGTTGTAAAATTTTGTTTTTCGTTCATGTTTCTTTGTTGGATTCAACTTATCCAGAGTACAGGATATACCGCGATGAGCTGAGTCGACATATACAGTGTGACCCACTTAAGACCGGAGCACCCTTATGAAATCTACATTTTACAACCGATTGGAATGATTTTTTTTCATTAGGTAGACGTTTAAAAAGTCTAGTAGGACACCAAATTTCGCGAATGAATCTCCATTTCCAGGGCCTACTAATCCGATTTTTCAAGGTCGAAAATTTAAAAAAATTACTAGTGATTTTTTAGAAAAATTCTAACTATACCATTGGAATCGCGACATTTTCAAATGGTTTATATGTAAGTGGCTCCACTTTCCAGTTATTTTTTTTTTTGGGAAATTTTGACACATAATATGCGTTCCTTCACAAAAAAAAATTATTTGTAACAAAATCAGAGACAGGTCAAAAATTTCCAAAACTGCCTAAATAAGACCTGAAGCTTCCTACATCTTTGGACATCTTTCAAAAAAATTATACGAGGTGCTCAGAAATTAGTGCCGAATTAGGCTATCTCGAAAATTGTGTAAGTAATTTTTATCAAATGGCAACCCAATTTTTCTCAACGCCAGTGGATTATACCCTAAAAATAGGGAGAGTTTATGCTTACAACCCTATATCTAAATTAAACGGTTTTTGTAGGAACTTGGAAAAAGTAAACTTTCCGTGTGGTTATTAGGACATCTAAAATATCAGTAGACTTTTTTGGAAGAATAGACAATTTTATTTGTAGTTTTTATTCCTTTTTATTCGTTTAAATCTCGGTTTGAATATTATCATAGCTCTAATATACATACCTGGATAATGTCGCATTATTCCCGTAGTACTACCAAAGTACTGCCAAGAAAGTGCAGGATCCGATTTGTAGTTTTCTCTAAAGATATCGTCCAACGATTGTGACCACTGAATTGCGGTAGAAACATTGCCGTCTGAGAATAAAAAAACATTTGATAGTTTCAGGTGCGATACATTGAGGAATAAGATGTGAGATTATATTGATACTGATATTGAGGTGGAGCTGTAGGTTTTTCGGGTTTTCCTACAGCTGAAAAAATCAGTCAAGTCGTCCCGTAGCGCCACGCCAAATAATAATAATAGCCGTCCTCTACCCGCACCGCGCTATGCTTTTGGGTACACTCTAAGAGTGTTTATGAGGGAGTATTATTATTATTATTATTATTGTATTTGACGAGCAGTTTCAACAATGTAGGTATTTTAAATTATAGACATTTCAGGTTGCTTCTGATAAACAGTTGAATAAGAAACTTCGAAACAACAATGATTTGAATTTAACAAGACTCCAACTAACAGAAATATTTGACGAGGTTTCACAGAAAACATTATCAGTTACCAAACAACATAGAAATTAGGAAAGCAGTACGAAATAAGAGAAAAAATGTTCAGCAAAGAATCATCGTCTGAAAAAATTTTTGTTTTTAAAAAACTGAAGAAACACTCTTTTATAGTAGTATGGACTACAAAGTGAACAATTATCTTTAAAAATTAACTTTTATGTTAAATAAGCGTGTGGGGCTTGTTATCAGTTAACTTTAGTTTTTATTATCATGGCTATTCTTAAAAGCTGTGATTATGAAAAAGTAAGTAAAAAGTCATTTTTTTAAGATTGTTTTTTACTTTTCAATCCATTATTTCTATAAAAGCTTTCGACTTTAGTTTTTTCAAAATTATAAATTATGTTTCACTTTATAGTTTATATTACTATGAAAGGGTGTTTCTTTAGTTTTTTAAGGTACAATTTATTTTCTCAATATAACTATATATTACAACATTATTACCTATCATTCTATATTATTGCCTTCAGATTTCAGCCTCCAATTAATCAATTTAAAGAATATATTGAATTTTCATCAATTATTTATATCAATATGTCGAAGGTTTTTTCGGAAAAGTTTTGATTACTCCGCATATTGGTTTCTGTGAAAAATAAATGCATTGATATAAATATGATTCCACATTACAGTATTTTCCAGATTGTTTTTCATCCTGTTATGCAAATACATATAATTCAAACTGAGATAATTAACAAATTTCACGACCCTCATAAACTGGCACAATTGTATACAACTCCGTTCTATATCATATATTAAAATTATTTTGTCCAATGCAGTCTCCAATTTTATTTTTGTGAGTCGAAGATAATTTCAAATTCAAGAAAATATTCCATTTGATTTAGAGGCCACAAAATCCGAATATTTCATCGTGCCTAAAACTTCAAAACATATCTATTACCAGCACAACTTCATGTATGACAAAGGTATCACCAAGACAATATCCACTCAAATCAGCAAGAGTTTACAGGATTCCATGAAATTGAGGTAAGGTTTATATCGGACAAACTTAAAGGAAAATTGGTACACGCATAGTCGAGCACAAGCGAAGTTGTCGATTGGGACAAACCAAGAAGTCCTCAAATCCGCGAATATGCGTTGTTCGACTGATAACATAAGAACCTATCCAACCAGAATGTATTTAGTCGCCAAAAAGAAGCCATGTCTCCCACATCAAGCGGAAAGTACGCGCGAAGACACCATCGCAGAAGTACGGCCAAAACAGCATTATAAATGGCGTGCCAGGAACGAGAGCTCTAGTTTCAGTTGATACGTCAAGAACAGTACTTCGACCAAAACCAAAACAACCAAAACAGTGACGCCAGCTGTGAAGGCCTATATTCCTATAGTAGTGTAGAAGCTCTATGGTATTTTAATTGGATTTTTCCCATATATTAAAAAAAAATTATTAATAAAAAAATTAGTACATACCTAGTTCATAAACGTTGATTGGAACATGTACCGAACTGTAATTCGTGTTCACAGCGAGATTGTAAAAATGTGTATCGTTATTCAGTGTCATATTTTTATAATAGGCTCTATACTTTCTCCAAATCTTCTCCCGAAATGGTTCCATTGTCTCGTTCTTCAAGGGAGAGAATCGTGAGCTGTAGTATTTGAACTTCCTCGATGTGTTTTCTTTGAATTGTTCCGCAAAAAATTCAGCGTTTTCTTGAATGAGCTGAAATAATAATGATGTCAGTATAAAATGAACGCTGACGTATAAGCTCATGTAAAGCTGTTTGGTAATTTTTTTTACCTATCATACAGTTCATTTAGTCGGCTTTTTTTTGAGAAGAATTTTTTTTGGAGAAGATTTTTTTTGTATCAACTATAGTACGAATTATTTATTTGTTTCTTACTACTAGTACAGATGTCCAACATCGACCAGTATTCTTATTTATACTGAAATGGTGAAGAAAAACACGAAAATATGGAAAATCAATTCGGTATTTTTATGACTTATAATAGGTCTCATGCATGTTTTTTTCTATTTGTTCCAATAAATTATACCATCCATTCAAATACTGGGAAAATAAGATGGCTGCCAAAAATATCAATGATTAACTAGAATAAAAATGATCGAAAAATAGTCAAAATTTAAACAATCGTCTTTTGGCGGGAAGATTTGACGTCAAAATACATGTCAACAAAGATTATCCAGAGGAAACTCTAGATAGACTGATCAACAACAAGTCAATACCATGAAAAATATATTTTGTTTACATGAACTTTGACGTCATACCAAAGCGCGTTTTACCAAATTCAAATTTGCTTCACATTTTAAAATCTGGATTGTTGGAAACTTTCAAGAGTTACAATTAAATGAAACAATGTTTAATGATTTAATAAGAAAGTACATGGTGCACACAAAAATTCCAGTGATTTTGTGATACATGCATGTGACCTATTGCATGAGAGATTTGTATTTTATCAGGTATATTTGGGTTGTTTAATGAGAAACTGTTTACTATCAATTAGACGACAATAACTGTGACTATTAAGGGCCGGTTTTTCAATGCCCTGTTAGCGTAGTTTGACGGACAGTTAAATTTGACCGGTGGTTAGATTGAATAATGACATTCACTCAAATAAGGATACACTCACATTCTAACTATCAGTCACGTAACAGAGACATTTGACTGAACATTGAAAAACTGATCCTAAAAACACGACACCGAATTTGGAGTGTTTTTAGGTTGGCAGTTTTTTGAGTCAAATTGTTGAAGGAAACAGTTTACAATTTGAACAACATGAATTTACCCGATTTTTTGACAAAAATTATATAATGAGTGACGCCGAAAGTGTTCTATCGGATATTGAAGAATAAGCATTTCTGGCCTGGTAGGTACTAGAAAAATCAAAGAATAAAAAATATCAGTTAAATAAATTAGTAATCGTGATAATAAATTTATTGCTATTATAAAAAGAAGTGTAGTAATGAAAAGTGTGGCGTGCAGTATATTGAGGTCCTTATTTTAATTTTTGCAAAATGAGTGAAATAAGTGACATTTATCGCACGATCGTAAATGAAAATAAGTATAATCAAGATAGGTATGAAGAATTTTTGTCGGTAGTTTTTCAAAACTAACAATAATTTTTTGCCTATTCATGACTAATATTTCAATTATTTTTCGTCCTGAAATAACGCAAAACACATATACTTACCCTTATGGCACTGATTTTTCTGTCTATCATTATAGAAAAATTCAGTTTTATTTCAGCCAACAATTCTTCCGGGTCCTTCTTTCTAATTTTGGCATTCAAAAACATGTATTTCTACAAAAATATTATTTCAAAACGATTTTTTTTTTATTATCACTAGCTATCTTCTTCTTACCTGCTTGATTTCTGTAAACTGTGTGATGGTCTCACCCATGGTCCATAAGTCTTTACCTATTGACTTTGCCCATTGGGACACCCTACAAATTTAAAGTTAACTAATATTTTTAAATAAAATTTTAATCAAAAATACAGACATTCAGAAGTTAATCATCCTGTATTAGTGAACATAACCCCATCATTACGGCATAGCCTGATAAAAAATAAAATGGCTATACTCACTCCTCGCCTTGTAAAGAACTGATTGTAACACTTGGAAAAGTAAAAAAAACATAGACAATTGAAAGTAAGTTCAGTATTAAAATTTTGGAAAACATTGTCGTAAACTATCATAGCAAGCTGTGTCTTAGCTTCATAGTGAAACAGAAACTGCCATCCCATCATCTCCGTACAGGACTTCGAAAATAAACTCAGGCTTATTTATAGATATAGGTGAATAAAAGTTTTAATGTGGGATACTAACTACAGCTATACCGATTGAAAAAATAAACAGTTGTTATTCGAATACAAAGATATTGAGTTAAATCCTGTTTACTCAAAGAAACTATAGTATTGAATGTTACTCCTGAAGCTGAAAAATTCCGAAAAAGTTACTAACAATTGCACAATACTTTTTTATGGGACAGATCAGATGAGTACCTTTTCAAAAAACTTTAGTGATTTTCAATGATTGATTATTATAAATCTGTTCAGTCTTTCAAATATTCCGAATTAAATTTACCGCTGTTATAAAATAATTTTGAAACTGTGAAGTTCATCGAAATGTGACATCTAGCGGTTGATAGTCCAAGCTTGCAACTAAACGACAATGAAGAAATCTTTTTCGATGCTGCCTTTGCAGGTAAAGGGCTCTTTGTCAATGGTAAAGACTATCTATGAGGATTCTCTCATACAACGATTCAGCATTGCGGCATTGATCAAATATGCTTATTAATGGAACCATTCTGGAACTTTCGACTTCTACCGCCATTTCAAGTTGACGATTCTGAAATTATGAACACCAAAGAATATCACTGAACTCAATTTATTTTCCAAAAATCGATTAATAATGAGAAAACAATTTAAATACTACTACCGCTTGCAGCAAGAAATACCTGATCTACTTTTTATCAGTTCAACCAAATAATTATAGATGTCGCACCCTTCGCGCAGACTGCGAATTGAAAGGTTTCTTGTTTATTGTTTACCTTTTTAGCTTTTACCTATTCTGGATTTCCCGTTAATTAATTACGTGATGAGCGGTTTAATGTTTTGAAAAACATGTTTGGTGTGCCAATATTGAAATAAATAATAGTCTAGACAAGAGACCTGATCATTTAGGTAAAAAATTAAAAAAGTTGTGATTTCTTGTAACGAGTAACCACAGTTTCAATCTTTCTGATATTGGATTTGTTGGATTATCTTTATCTTGAGGTTGGGGCGGTTGGGCTGCTGATTAGAATGAAAATACATGCTATTTGTAACATCCCAATCTGTTGATCAAGGTCATTACCTACATTCAAGTGAATATGATTTCCACATTAGCGAGGAAAAATTTTGGAAGCACCTTTACAAGTTTATATACAGCCAAATTTTCGACTACATCTCTTAACAACGATAAACACAGGTAGATCTGGATAATTGAATTCCAAAAGATTTTTAATGGCTTGGTTTTAGATGCAAATTATTAATTGTTGGTGGGGGTACTGGTGGATGTTCAGTTGCTGCCAAATTTTCAAAAGACCTTAATAAAAAGGATCTGATTGTATTAGAACCAAGCCAATACCATTACTACCAACCCCTCTTCACACTTGTCGGGGGAGGAGTAGGATCAGTGGAAGCTGCACGAAGAAACGAAAAAGATGTTCTTCCCATCAATTCCACTTGGATTCAAGATAAAGCGGAGGAATATGATCCCAGTTCTAATGTGGTCCGCACAACACAAGGCCACACTATAGAATATGATTTTTTACTCATTGCTGTGGGCTTGGACCTTCGCTTCGATAAGGTATCTAGTGAATATATTTGATTTTCCACAAAGACATTAATTTTGTGATACTCAGATTCCTGGATTGTTGGACGCATTAAGTAGGCCAGGAGGAGTGTGTTCAAATTACTCTCCCAATTATGTCAACAAAACGTTTGAAGCTATAAAATCTGTCAACGAAGGAAATGCCATTTTCACGTTTCCCAACTCCCCAGTGAAATGTCCAGGAGCTCCGCAGAAAATATGTTATTTAACAGATCATTATTTGAGAATGGTGAGGAAAAATTGAGTATCAATAATAACTCTTTGCATAAACCTGAGATTCTTTTCCAAAAAAGTGGGACAGTGGAAATGAATGTAAATATGGCTACTGGACATTTTTCTTTTGTATTTCAGAATAAGAAACGAGGCGGTGTAACTATAACATATAATACCTCCCTACCTGTTATTTTTGGGGTGAAAAAATATGCAGATGCCCTATGGAAAATATGCGAAGAACGTGATATAAATGTAAATCTGAGAACAAACTTGATTGATGTCAACGCTGATAAAGGGGAGGCTACTTTCGAGAACTTAGATAAGCCTGGAATTAAAAGTACAGTAGAAGTGAGTTATTTGTGTTTTTACTGACACTACACGTGCACTGTGGTAAAACTCAGCTACCTCTATTAATTTCCTTTGTAGTACTCAATGCTTCACGTTACTCCGCCTATGGCTACTCCAGAAACCTTAAGCAAGAACAAAGATCTCACAAATGGAGCTGGTTTTGTTGATGTTGACAAGAGAACTTTGCAGCATGTGAAGTATCCAAATGTTTTTGCTATTGGTGATTGTAGTTCTTCCCCAAATTCGAAGACAGCAGCAGCTGCAGGTAATGACAACTTATACAGTAAAAAACAATAATATTCTACTCAATATTTTATCCTAGCATTTCATCACAAATTCACATTGATAAAAGGAGAACTAACAATAGCCAGTGAGTTGCCAACCTGCAGATCTGTTCAACAACACATCTATAAAAATGTACTCACTCCATATTACTAAAAATCATCCATCTCTCCGTTTCTAAATTGCTTTCACCTGCTCTCCCTTCATCTTCCCCCTCTACTTCACCCTACCTCTTTTTTTCCTGTATCCCCATCTCTCACCTTTTCTTCTCTCGCTGCCTTTCTTCATTTGTCCTTTATCAACACAGCCAAAATGATGATCTTTAAAGAATAAACAATGCAATTTTACTAATTTCTTATGTAGCGAGCAAAATTTCGATATAATCGACGCACGTGGCAGACGTTATTGATAACGATAATTATACCTTTAGAAACATCAAGGACCGCTCCTGCCACCATGGAGGCACTGTGTTGTCAATTAAATGTTTTAATAAAGGAGTTCTATATTATTCCCACATGTCTGCCTTTGGGGACTGATGGTGACAATCATCCTGTAAACACACAAAATCGAAGAGGCAGACATCTGACTGTTGTAGTATATAATTTTTTGAGTTATTTTTATGATTTAAAAAACTGTATATAAAGTGCAAACTTGGCAGACCTGAATTGTTCGATTAAAAACAATGAGAAGGACCATAGAAAAATAGTCTGCCAGCAGTTACGCCCAAGATAAATTGATAATGAATGTTAAATCTGATTTGTTCAAATTTGACCTACTGAATCTCTGAGCAAATTCAGCTTGTCAAGCTAATTCGATAGAAAAACGTAAAAAATTGGTAAAATTATATTGTTTATGTATCAAAGATCATTATTTCACCTTTGAATATCAAATACAACCACTTCTACCGACACCTGCCAGCTATTATATTTGATAATAGTTGAAGGATTTTCCTTCAAAACACCGTTTATGATATCTCGAGTTGTTCGCATGGGAATCTGATAATATCAATTTTTCCCGTATATTATATCACAATTTTCAACCCCTTCCAAGTTATTGATGGAAAACAGATTTTCCAACTTTTCCAGGGAATTTTCCACACTTCCCATAGGTGTTCGCGTGCAGAACAATTATTATTCTTAAAGTACTCCTTAAGAACTGCCTGTGTGCCAAAAATCATCTCTATTGGATTTAGTGTCAGGTTAAAACCCCTGGATTTTGTGCTATAAGTTTCCGAAAAATCCTTATGTGGTGTCCTCTAGAAAAGCCATCAATAATTTAAGTCATCAATTAGGTGAAGCATAAACGGTAGTGGCAGAGGCCCAAGAACAGATCCTTGTAGTACTCCACAGTTCAACTCGCTTCCATCTGAATTTTCATCAGTTTTGATGATCTGGCTATTACCTCAAACTCATTTCACCTTTTTTTTCAGCTGCCCAGAGTGGCGTGGTCTACGATAACATGAGCGAGGTGATGAAAGGAAAAGAACCCCAGCAGTTTTACGACGGTTATGCTTCTTGTCCGTTGATCACAGCCTATGATAAATGCATTTTGGCAGAATTTGACTACGATCTAAATCCGCTCGAGACTTTTCCGTTCAGCCAGGACAAGGAAATGTACTCCATGTACCTACTGAAGAAGAATGTGATGCCGCCCCTGTACTGGCACTTGATGCTCAACGGATACTGGAATGGGCCTGCCCCCTTCAGGAAGATTATGCACTTTGAGATGAACGGCAAGAAAGAGAAATTGCATACGTGAATAAAGTTATGTTATGAAGTGTACATTTTTTATTGGTTTTGTGGCTGTAACATATCTATTGCATAATGTTTGTTAATATTCCAAAAATATATATTTGTTTATATAGCAGAGATTTTTTTTTAAGTGGGAGATAATGAAAACACTTCTACCTTTAGCCCTACAATTAACCAAAGATAGCGCGTCAAGTTGTCACTTGTCGGTTGTCATCATCTATGTTATGTTTGTTCTCTTCCTCATGATGAAAAATTATGAATCATTAGATTACTTGTGTGAAAAGTTTTGGAGAATTTCAAAAGGAACCGAAAACACGAAATGTTTCAACATGAGTGTTCTCAAAATTGGATATTCTTCAACGAAGGCGGCATAATCATCAGAAAGCGGAACAAAACAGCAAAATTAATTGAATAAGTATGTAGAAAAAACTGAGACTTTGTTGAAATAAAATAAGCTTTTTATTATGATTTCTTAATCATGTTCCAAGCCGGCTTCACTGAAGAACATGCAATTTTGGGAACATTCATAATGAAACCTGATTGTATCATCGGTTCCTTTAGGAATTCTTCAAAACTTTTAACACGAGTAAACTGATAATTTATAATTTTTCAGCATGACGAAGTAAAAAAAGCTTGATGCCATTTGAGAAATATAGATATAAAAGCGTTTATCGCAGGGCACCTTTCTGTTTTGAGAAAATTTTCAATAATTGTTGGAAAATATGGGTTGTGCAATTCCATCATGACCCCAATTTTTTTAATTGGATTTCATCACTTCGAAGCTTCATATTATGGTAATTGCCGATGCGCCGTTGTTCTTCAACTGAGATGATTAAAATTTGATATTCATGACTTAGTTCGATTAAAAAGTATAATTGTATCTCCGTACTTTTTCAAATGATTTTCAATTTAAAAACACAATCTTATCACAAATTCGAGTTTATTTTGGAAAACCAGAAAAAATTTACTGATTATCATTTGGAAAAAAAAGTTTGGGGTCACTTCCGGTTTAACCGGAATTAATGAATTTCCAGTAGTTGTGTCAAAATATGCGTATTCAAGTACTATAGGGACATACCAAATTCGAAACCGGTACCTTCAAATCAATAGAAAAATTATCATAGATAAGAATGCTCGTTTAGAAGACGATAAAACTGAGAACTTTGTTATCTGTTGTTACCTAGCAACAACCTTTATAGCATGTGTTATAATCTTGAAGATTTCGCAAGCTTTTTAGTACATTTGACAAAGATTAAAATGCAGGTATAATAAAAAATATTTTATAGTATGAAAATACATTTATATCCAGATGGTGATTTTTAAAGATTAGTTTATACATAGCCCTTTCTTTTATGTTTAGAGGAGTACACGCCATTTCACTACTGCTAACGCTAATCACTATACACATATTAATTATTTGAATCAAATTAATTCACCAACTCAAAATATTTCAACAACTTTGGCGTGTTTGTACAACAATACAATACATTCTTTGTAGAGTTGCAAAATCGTGTGATTTCTAGAAACCTTTCCGTTACCATATACAGTGAGGACCAAAAGTCCGTCGCCCCCTCCCCGTAACTCCTTTAATTTACGTATTAAAAAAATATTAAATAAATAAGTTGTAGGATTTGAGTTTCATTTACAGAGTGTCTCAAAAAAGCGCAGCGACATAGAAGTTTATTTTTTAAATAGGACACCCTGTATATCATTGCATGACCGGTTAGGGACGATCATAAGGAATCCTTCAATGTCAATTTTGATGCTGTTATCTCCAAAGACTACGGAGATATATATAGGACTTTTGGTCCTCACTGTATATATCGCAGCGCTAGCCGAACAGAGAGGAATGGTGAAATAGGAACCAGTGAATTTGGAATTTAATGACAGAGACGGCCCAACACAATATTAGCCAGTTCTAAATAAATTATTCATCCAAGTGGTAAATAAATTACCCAAATACACCCAAATACACAGTGCATTTTTATTACACACTAAAAATCCCTCTCCGTGGCAAGTATATAATCAGCATTTACTCCGACAGATCTGGGACCCTATTCTCCAATGTCGAATACCGTCGTATATGCGACAAAATATTTCTATCACTTTTCTCGACCAAGCATTAAAAAGAGATAGAGATATTTTGTCGCATGCGACAAAATATCGCATACGACAAAGAGTATTCGACATTTGAGAATAGTGTCCCTGGAACCCTATTCTCAAATGTCTACTACCCTATGTCGCATGCGACAAAATATCTCCATCTCCTATTAATGCTTGGTCGAGAAAAATGATAGAAATATTTTGTCGCATGCGACATAAACTAGTCGACATTTGAGAATAGGGTCCCTGGTCGTCATCAGGAACTGTCAGGGAAGAACAAAGTTTTTGCAATTAATATGCTTTCCATTTCGATCCTACTCTACTTCTTTTGAGTGGTGAAATAGACTCACGAGGAGCTGCAACGACTCGACGTGAAAACTCGCAAAATGATCTTTATAAAATTCTGAATCGTCCGTACCGCGGTTGTACTTCCCCAAACAACATGGAAGCCGTGGACTTTGGAGTGTGGAGTACTAGATGGATCCTGCAAAGTCATCAGTTCAGATCCTCTTCTCTGCATGGTCTGTTACCATGAAAAAGCAAATATCGGACTATCGGAAAAACGCAATAAATATTGAATTAGGCTTTGTATTCCGCAAGCTCTACCCAAACCATTATGTGTTCTGATCATAGGGGTCCTCGGTGGCATGATGGACACGCTGCTACCGAATCATACTGGCTTGCCGTAACATGGCAGAAATCTTATGGGAGCGAATGCAGAAGGCGTCATCCTTGGGCGCCCCCTCTGGAAGTAATGGAGCTCCGGAGATAAGTATATTCCTAAAAATTAAAATTAATTAAAAATGATAATAAACATCCGTGAAGTGTACACAAAAGCGTAGCCTGTGTGGATAAAACCCGGCTATTATTATTATTTGCGGGACGTGAAATGGTGTCCATGCATTCCTGACCACTACGCGTTGCTATATATTGGCTTCGATGAAGGCGCATCCTTGAATTTCCGTTTATTGGACACTCACATCGTCCCACTGAAATCGATGGTGGTCAGTTCAGAGGCGTTGTCAACACCTCATCATTTTGACGTCTCCCGCACGTGGTTTCCACTTTTTATGTTCCGTCAATCTAACGAATGATAATATTTTTGTCTCTCCCATATAGGCTGTACTTGGAAATCTTGACGTACGAGGTATTTTTGTCAGCTTTGGCAGACGATTTATAATCGATTTCTGAAGTTTCATTTGAAGAACTGCAGGTTATGTCGTTGAAAAGGTGTTGATTTAAAAAGTTTTTTGGTTCACTCGTAATCAGTTTCATTGAGAGATACAATCCATTTTCGCGTAACTTCGCTATCGATAAGATTTATCTGTTTCAATACATTCGAAGTATTCCTTACTCACTTCAAAACGGCAAATCATATATATTCATTTCTCGTTATGGTAGTGGACGCAAACAATTGAGTTGATAAGATTGCCATTGACAACGTTCTAGGTTAGAGAAAAATGTGGTGTGGAAGAAAAATTAAAAAACAGGTGAACAATGACCATGTTTTGTACACGAGAAAGTTCCTAAACACAATAAAACTCCTGTTATTGGGCACAGGCGAATCTGGAAAAACTACCATCATAAAACAAATGAAGATTCTGCACATCAATGGATTCTCTGAGGGGTGAGTGAAAATTTGTCTACAACATAGGTACAGGGTGAAATACGTATTTAAATTTTCTTGACATGTTTTTTTTGGGATTTTCCAGACTGAAAATTAAAAAATGTTATATCAAGAAAATATATATGAATTTCCTCCACAAAAACAAACTTTCAAAGATATACAGTGTGACCCATTTAAGATGGAAGCACCCATATAAAACTTACATTTTTCAACCGATTAAAATGATTTTGTTTTCGTCAGGTAGACATTCAAAAAGTCTACTAGGACACCAAATTTCATGGATAAATCTCCATTTCCAGGGCCAACTAACCTTATTTTTCAAGGTCAAAAATCTAAAAAAATTACTAGCGATTTTTTTAGAAAAAATCTGACTACACCACTAGATTCGCGACATTTTCAAGTGGTATAAATGTAAATTACGTTGAAATGCGTCAATAAATAAAAAAGTTATGAGAGAATGAAATTTGATAAATATGCCGTTTAATCAACCCACCAATTCAATTTCAGGACGTTTATCAAAATTCAAAATACACCACTGTATTCAGGAGATCTCGATATATCACTGGTTAAAATTTCATCGAAATCTGTTCATCAATAAGAACATCATAAGAAAATAAAATTGAAAATGGAATTTTAGGAAAATGTCATTTTATCTAAAAATTTCTTATTTTTTTATTTATCAACAGATTTCGATGAAATTATGGTCAGTAATATTTCAAGACACCCTGAATCCCGTGGTGTAGTCAAAGTTGTTACAAAAGTTTTGAAATTGAAGTGGTGGGTTGATCAAAAGGCATATTTCTCAAATTTCATTTTCCTATAACTTTTTTATTATTTTACGCATTCCAACGTTATTTACATGTGAACCATTTGAAAATATCGCAAATCCAGTGGTGTACTCAGATTTTTTTTTTTTAAATCGCTAGTAATTTTTTTAGATTTTTGAAAAATTATATTAGTTGGCCCTGGAAATGGAGATTTATCCATGAAATTTGGTGTCCTAGTAGACTTTTTGAATGTCTACCTGACGAAAACAAAATCATTTTAATCGGTTGAAAAATGTAAGTTTTATATGGGTGCTTCCATCTTAAATGGGTCACACTGTATGTATTTTCACAAAAAATAATGGAACATATATCCAGCAAAAAAGTGGCATACTGTCTTACCAGCTCTAAAATATGTGAGTAGGATCAGGTGACACCTAACATACAGTGTGTCAAAGGACCAGGCAGCCGCCTCTCGGAAAAATTGTCACCGGTTGATTTTTCTGATTTTTTTAACTCTCTTTTGATTTTTGAACTTTATAAGAACTATCATATATTTCATCAACATCCAAATTTGTATCGTCCATTTTAGCGAGAAAAAAGAAAAGATTATCCACATTAGGCAGAACATTCATGAATCTATATACGATATTTTGAGCAATATGAACAAAATCGACCCCCCCATAGAGCCAGAAAACGAAGATGTTAAGAAATCTATCGACTACATACTAAAAATCGGAGCTGAAGAGCCAAAGGAGTATACAGACGTGAGTACAAATATGCATTGTTTTGTGATCGTTGCAGGTACTATACTTTTTCTACGACTGCCTGAAACTTTCTTGCACTTAAAAGTTTGTAAATCAATATACACTAGTTCATTCTTCATTCGGTCCTATTCAACGAAGAAAAATATTTAAAAAATTAGTTTGCATGTAAACCAAATTTTTCGTAAAATAGATATTTTGCTTAAAAAAAAAAACTTATTTTAAACACAAAGGAGAACGTCTTCACCAAGTTCCCCATTTTTTTTTTCGGAAGATAAAAATTAAAAGAAAGAAAAAAATATTTTTTTTTAGATTTGTCAATTATCTACTTTTTCCGATAGGATGCATGTTTTAGCCACAAATTGTAAAAAAACAATCTTTCTGGAACTTTTACTCAGTCGTCTTGATTTAACTTATAATTTACCCTGAATTTTCCAATCATCTACATACTGCTAAGATTTTTTTGTTTCAAAAATGATTGGCCTGCTCCGAGTACTTTTGATTTAATAATAAAAACAGTTGAACCTCTTCAGACAAAATTTCGTTTGATCTGATGTTCATAATAATGTACCTACTATAATTAGCTCCTGAATTTTCAGGAGTATTTTGAACACATCAAAGTAGCCTGGGCTGATGGAGGAGTCCAAAAGACGTTTAGGAGATCTAATGAATACCAACTGATCGATAGTGCAGAACAGTACGTATTACAGTTGACCTTTTTTTCGAAACTTCTCTCACAGATAACATTTTGTTACAGTGAAAATAATAGTTATTTATTGCATAAGGGTTTAAAACAGCATTGTATCCATGCAAGAACGCGAGAACGCTAGTTCGAGCGTTTAATTTTCTTCATCCACATTCACCTTTATAATTGAAGTTTTATTCTCACTTATGATTATGAACCGTATAAAGTACCTCTTTATCCACTAGTGGAATGATGGCCCCCGCAAACTTTTGGGACTGTCGGACAACTAGAATGCCCCAAACAATTTGTCCGACAATATTACCACTAAATTTTCTATATTTTTAGTAAGCGATTCTGAAAAAATTTTATGATTTTATGACGTCATAAACATGGTCGATCGGCCTTATGACGTCAAATGTATTACCTCACGTCTCATTTTTTCAGTTGGAAATTAAAATAAAAAAATCCCTGAAAATAATGAAAAATATCTAATTGTCGAATAATATAGTAAAAATTTCAGCCATCTGCCCCCCTCGAAAGCTAGACAGAGGATTCGGAAAAATGTCCAACGGTTTCGTACATGGAAAAAATATTGGTCGGTTTTTCGGACCCCCTCCTCGAAACAAGTCGTGAAAACTGGAGAAATTAAAATTAAGATAATCCGTAAAAGTAATGAAAAACATCGGATAGTCGAACAATTCAATTTTAGAATATAAAATCCTAATCATCGCGAGAATAAATCTTGATACAGATAATTTCAAATTTAATTTATACGAATAACATAATAACTTCTCGAGACAAGTTTTATATCATATGAAATTTTGTAATGATACAAAATGATACGTTTGACTTAATTCAAAGTTCATTATATTCTTTTTATCAACAGTAAAAGCACAAGAGCTTTTTTTATCGGATAAATTTCTTTCTTCAACGAAATCGTTTTGCCAATCAGTAATTTCACGAGAAAAACTGAGCAATTTTGTCTAATGTCAGCTTTTCGAGTGAAATTACTGATGGAAAAATTTTGAGCTGAAGAAAGAAATGTATCCAATAAAAGAAAAATTTGAGTGCTTTTTAGCAAAAGATAAATCAACGACAATATATAAACAC
The DNA here is from genome assembly GCA_958298965.1 of Chrysolina haemoptera. Lineage (NCBI taxonomy): Eukaryota > Metazoa > Arthropoda > Insecta > Coleoptera > Chrysomelidae > Chrysolina > Chrysolina haemoptera. The sequence continues at coordinate 3,636,470 of OY282590.1, read as the reverse complement.
ACCACTAGATAAAGTCTGTTTTTGATGAACAGGCATTTTAATCGCCATAAAAAAGGTGCATCCTTTTTTATCGCTGTCAAACTGACACAGAGTCATATTTAAATGGGTTTATTTCTACAGGAGTTGATTTATCAAAGGTAATACCACGAGTCCATCAAATTTTATCGATAAATTTTTATTTTCCACGAAACTTTTTAATTGGAAACGAGTTGTATTTGGAGAGATTATTTATTGAACAAACCAAAGAAAGAACAATTTAATTAATTAGTATTTCATTAAAATGAGAAGAAAAGAAGGAAATTTAATTATTATAAAATGTACATTTCAAATATCAAACTACGATATTCGCGATCACCATTGACACCAGGTGGCGCTCCTAAACTCCGGGAAAACAAAGCAAATGTCATTTATCTATGTGTTGAAATTTGTGGAATTATTGAACTTTCACTTCTATCTTCCAACTTTTGAGTTCCTCTTAGAAATGCCTGTTGTAAAAATTCATTTAGACGACACATTTCAGTATTTAAGTGGAAAAAGTTTCGATTAACTAATTTCTGTAATTTTTTTATATGGAATGACCTCTTTGACCTTTCATCAATGTCACCTTTTTTGTATCTAGAAAATAGTTGGATATATTTATACCATTTATGAACAAACATTATATCTTTCTCATACGTATAACTAATTGGCTTCCCGATTTTTAATTTAATTTCACATGTTTTTAGATAGTTTCTGAAAGAGGTGTGCATGGACACATTTGAAGATGAATAATTCTTGCACTGCGGCACTGAACAAGTTTTTTTTAATTCACTTGTCACATCAAATATATGCTTTAAATATAGTTCAACAAAGAAATAATCAACAATTTATTAACATGAGATCTTATGGCAGAATGTTTGTTTTCCCGGAGTTTTATGTTAGAATTTTAAAATGTAGATGTCGCCCACTCCGTGGTGATCGCGAATAGGCCTTCTATGACCCAGAAGAGATATTAGCTTAAGCGGTGCATATGACATAGATATCTAGAAATTATGATAGTTTAAAGCAAACCTTGCTAATGCTTTCTGACGATACCAAGAGATGGCGCCACACCTCTCCATTGTACAAGGTTGATAACTGAAAATTTCTTCTTATGAATTGAAAATCGCGCCCGAAGGAACACAAAGTTATTCGTTATGTCTTTGTATGAAGTTCTTGATACAACGGTTTCGTCTCAAACCACAAAAACAAATTTAATTTAACAAAAATTAATGGTACGCCATCTTCATTTAAGTTCAGAAATATCGGTCTACAACCGGCTAGAATTCTGTCAACGGCTTGGTTATGTTCAGGAGTTATTTTACGTGTGTGAAATTTGAGTGTTTATTGAAATGTGCCGTTTATGTTATTATTATGCTGAAAAAGTGAAAAGTGAATGACTATTAATAATGATTAATAATAAGGTAACTTTTCATTCATGATAGTTTTTATTTTAACCTTATAAATCTTATAGTTTTGACAGTTCAAAGGTAAAAAACGTTTTATCAGCATAAAACCGAATGATTGGCCAGAATAACACGCTGCTATTGGTTGAAATACCAAAAACGTCACATTTTGACATGAGAAATAAATAATCGCATATAATAAAAGCTTTTCTCTAAAAAGTTTTTCAAATTTATTTTTTTAAATTTAAATCTCAGCTCTTTTAAAGAAACATTTGAAGATAATTTGCACACAGAAACAGTCTCGTTATTTTTCAGTTTATTATTTAAGAATTGAAGGTAGTTGCGTAAACAGAAACAGATTTTTTGAAAGTGGGGGAAGGGTTAGTTTCCTATAAAATTAAGCTTCGCCGTATCAAGTTACTGAAAATACCTGCTTATATAGTCCTTACTAAACTCACTAACACGCCATCATTTCCAGCTTTCTCAACAGGATCGACGACATCCGCAGTCCCGATTACGTCCCGACGCTGCAAGACATCCTCTACTGCCGAGTGACGACCAGGTCCATAAGCAAAATAGAATTCGAGCTGCCGGTGCCCAAAAAGTACGGAGGCGGCACCGCAGAGTTCTGCCTGTTCGACGTGGGCGGCCAACGGGGAGAGAGGAGGAAGTGGATCAAAGTGTTCGCCGGGATCCAAGCCATCTTGTTTCTGATAGCCGCCAGCGACTTCGATCTCACTTTGCGCGAGGATCACACGGTCAATAGACTCAAGGAGTCTTTCGAGTTGTTCAGAGACATTTATTCCAATGAGTAAGTAGACGCGTCGGTGTGCCAGGCGGCATAAATAATATTTTTGGGTTCTTGAATAAGTGAAACGCCTGTTGTTGGCTAACTGCCTTCATTAGCTCGGGCCGAAAAAACAGCCTACAACCTTTATTCTTACTACAATTTGGCAATATAATAACTGTCGAAGAAAAAACTTCCGTAAAGGGCTTTTTTATACTAGCGTGTTTGTTGAACTCGGCTGCGCCTCATTCAACAAACTTCATGCTCATACAAAAAGGCGTAAATTAAGAACTTGTATCATAAATAGGTGTTTGGTAATTGATGATGCATTCAGCATTGGGACATTGAGCCAATACGCCCGGTAATGGAACTTTTGAATTCGCATTCTGCGTACGCCACAGCCCCCCAAGTCACCCAAATTAGAACGTTATTCATAACATCCGGTTGACGAAAAAAAAAACTCTGATAACTGATAAATTGTATGTTCAGCCCCCCCCCCCCCCAAACTGAAATCCTGGCTGCGTTACTGTTTTCTATAATTTATAGTTTCAAAACAAAAGAATTTTCCCTAATTTCGCGTTTTTTCAACATTTTAGTAAAAAACTAAAAATCTGCGAAAATACTTTTTCACCTGCAAAATCAAATTCTATTTTTTATCCTAGCTTGTGTAGTTTTCCAGCAATCAGTTTTTATCGATGGGCCGCACACGTGGAGAAATTTAAATGAACAAACTCGCGCGCAAATCCATATTGGGAACCTTGACAAAATTTCGACATTGATTTTCTCGTAAACTATAGTTTACACAGAAAAGTTTGTAGACCACTTTCTTTCAGGAAATTTGTCATGCTTTAATTATCTTTTGTAATAAATACTTGTTTGATATTTTCAACGGTTCACGAGTTATGGGCGAAAACAGGCTTTTTTACCAAAGGGGTGTTTTTTGGGGGTGAAGCCATGTCCATCCAAAAACAGATTATTGTGTTTTTATGATATATTGAGTATATAAGACATATTTAATATATATTTTCAGCGTCTGTACCAAACTATACCCCAAAATATCTTCAGAATTATGCAAAATTAGACAATATTATATTCTGTTTGGTAATGGTGATGATTTGTTCACAGATACGTCCTTGATGCCGGATTAATAGTTTTTTTAAATAAACAAGATATTCTACAAAGGAAAATCGAGCAAGGTGCTCAAATAGAAAAATATTTTCCCGAATTCAAGAATTATAACCCACTTGGAAAGGAGAAATGTAATAATGAATATGACAGAGCTAAATTGTTCATGCGCCACAAAATAGATGTATGTAAAAGATTATCGAATTTTTTTAAAACTCTTGCAAACATTTCACCCTATGGACAATCAATAGAGGTTTTTTTTCATAACAAACATAATAGGAGGTAACCGACTGGTCCTCTCTAGTTTTTTTGTTGTTTTGGCATTGACTGCTATGGTCATTAGCCACGTGTTCTGGGTAGGCTGTGTTCTTACGCCACTTTAGCTCGCCCCGGCTGGGAATCGAACTGGGACTTCTCAGTCACCAGGCGCGTGCGCTATCCAATTATGTTATGGTTTGGACTCGCAACTGGCGTTTATTGATTTGTTATAAATATTCAAATACAAAAAACGTGTTTTTGTAGTGATTTGCTTATAAAATGAAAACTAATACAGCAATCTGGGTGCTCCAATGAGAATTATAGATCATTGAAAGACCTGATCGGATCATTAGTAACGGGGAAAACTGGAAAAACCGGAAAGTTTTGCGACAAAAAAATAACAACTCTGCCATTTTTAAATTTGTAGGTTTTGTCCTTTTTAAGAAAGTAATGAATTATTTATCTGAATTTTATGTGTGCGCAAAACAGGCCCTGTCAGACCATTAGTTTTGGCACGTTGCAGTTTTATTTTTTTGCACTATCTTGCATCGAGCCTGGAAGCTCTAGTGATGGTCTGATTTCAATTTCTCAACGAGATTTTGAAAGTAGAAATACAGTACTACAAGACGTATATTCTCATTTCTCACTACAATTCTGGAAATGGGTGGAATATGCTTGCAAACATGACTGAAAACGACCGAGCCTACCTAAGCGGTCGAGTAGTAGGAGAGACCGGGAGATGAAGGGAGGCGTATTGTAAAGGGATTATCACGTTCCCTCATCTCCCGGTCTCTCCTACAACTCGACCGCTGGTGCAGACTCGGCCGTTTTCAGTCATGTTTGCAAGCATTCTTCACCCAATTGGCGGCATTGTAGCGAGAAATGAGAATATACGTTTTGCAGTTTATACTTTCAAAATCAGTTTGAAAAATTCAAATCGGACTATCACTAGAGCATCCAGGCATGCTGCAAGATAGTGAAATAAAATTCAATTTCAATTTTGCCAAAACTAATCATCCGACAAAAGAAGTACACATAATTCATTATTTTCGTGGAAAGGACTTACCCTCAAATTTTAGTTTGTCTCCGTTATTAATGATCCGATAGGGTCATGCAAAATCTCATTCTGTATATATTTGGATTCTTTACATTTTTTTTTTGTATTTGAATGTTTGTAAGAAATTAATAAATAGCAGTGTCCAAAACATAACAGAATAAAACTATGGACTGTCTTTCAAACGATAAAACAGTTGGTTTCCTCCTAGTATTTTTGTAAAAAATCACTCATTTTATGTTCTATTGATGGGTGTACCATATTCATTTCAATCTTCCATAAGTGACTAGTTGATTTTATGTTCCAGGAGCTGGCTCAAATTCCTGTAGAAATAGAGAGTATAGGAATAAGACCAGGAGAAAACATTATCGAAATAATACCACCTAGAAATGTCTACACCCATTTCACAATAGCAACAGACACCAGTAATATAAAGAAAGTATTTGATTCAGTACACAGTATCATCTTGGAGAATATTGTGAAAGATGCATTGCCTATATATTAAAGAAACCAAATTGAAAGGAAACAGAAGATAGAATTTATCAGACAGTTTAATTTAAATATTTTCAATACATACTTTTAAAAAAATATAAAATTCTCTTACTTTAATAATGACCATTTCAGCTGTTCTTTTGCAGATTGAAACACCTATAAATAAATAACATTTTCAATAATCTAGAAGACTATTCATCAATACTGGTACCTATAAGCGGAAATCATCATTTCAATTGGCAATACTATTACTTCGCAGAATTATGATTCATATTCCACAAGGCCCAGCCTAATCTTATTTAGATTTTCATTGATAGCGATATCAAACTTTCAAATTTCAACTAGGCAAAACATGGCAAACCTTCGACCATTTTTTCGTTTGAAACATAAAACAATAGATGTCTTTCTCTGATTTCCGCTTATTGTTTACACAAGGCATATTTGACAGGATATTTTTCACATGTTTTTTAATGCTACCAAAACAATGAATGTATTGCATTAGTTACCTGGGCTACGGTCTGCTCCCCAATTGGTATATCATCATTTCTTAAAGCTACCCTTGATACAACAGAATTTGAGTCTGCATCCAGGATGATCCTGAAACGAACATGAAAGATAAAATATCTGGTACGAAACAGTTGGCAAAAACGGTTAAAGATTCTGATATGAAAGAATAACCCTGGGGCATACCACAGTGTTCTGTTTTGAGACCTATTTTTTGTTGTACATTAATGATCTCACCACCTTGGATATATCTGGAAGCTTTACTTTGTTTGACAATTACAGAACAAATTTGGGGCGGGACAATAAAAAACGTGATTTTTATGCCATCATCAGACACAGATGCAGACATATCTGTGGTGTGATGCATAGGAGTAATCATTTAATGTTTCATAAGTATGCGTTATGACCTTTTGAAAAGTACTCACCCCCCATCACATATTTCATCCAGTGCCAACATAACTATATCAAGGGACTCTAGAACAGCTCGCTTTTCCACATTTTTCCTCAGTATCTGACTAACCGAGTCGTAGAGACAGTTGAGAATACTCATTAAAATAAGCTGAAAAAGAAAAATGTATAGAGACACTGGAATAAGATTATAATCTAGTAGTCGCCAATCCTGATAGACAAGAAGCACATTTTGCTTTTGAACTACTTACCTCGTTCTCGTGTGAGCTGCCCATAACATAGAAAAATAAATCAACATTACTCCTGTATACACAAGTCAGCCCATCCAGCATTATAATTTCGGCGTTCGCTCTATGAGTTTTGTTAAATAGATTTTTTTCGAATGCCTTCTGTTCTTTGGCTGTGGGAAATGTATTTTTGTCGTAATATTTTGCCAGTATTCTGTTTCCATCATTGTCCAAGATAGCTATTCCCTTTACTGTATACAAAGTAGGTTCCTGAAATCAGTTGGAAAGTATTGAAACTACCACATGTAGGAATGTAGAACTTACAAGTAATGAGCCTTCCATATTTTTAGATCTCCTGGTTTAATGGAAAACAAGGAAACACTTGAAAATATGATTACTATCACGATACCTATAATATAACCTTTAAAACGACGTGGCTGTGGCTAAATCAATATCAATAAGTCAAAACACTACAATGTTGCCAACTTAAGACAAGGTTAATTTTTGCCCGTGTCTCTAAAAATTCAGCATTTTTTAAATCTTAAGTGCTAACGTCTCACAGACCATATTAAAAAAATACTTACAGGCCATATATATTTACATAAATATTTGATAAAAACTGAATAATAGGTACACAAACACAGTTTTGAAATTTAAAAAATGTTTCGTTGTTTACAAGCTGTTCTGACGAGTTGTAAACAACGGAACGACGTCGTCGGCAGATGATGGAACTCTCAGAATTAAATTGAAAACACTCTCCACTTCAAAATTGTTGACTGCCTGCCAATGAGTAGAAAAATTTCTAACTTTGGATTCCGTGGTTCGTTTCAAATTAAGTTTCAACTAGTAACTGATGTAGATGTCACAAGTTATTTTTCTTTAATATACAGTATCGGAAACTTTTCATCTGAGGTATAGACAAAAATCTACGCGAGCAACAAATAAACCTAACCTAAAAAAGCGAAATAGGGCCTCTGAATTATGAACCTCGATTCGATGCGAGTTTGATTTGACTCGTACCGAAATGAACGTCGAGTCATCAGGAAATCACAGAGAGGTGCGTTTCAATATTACATGTGTTCTACAACGTCGGGCGTCACGTCGTCGGGGTCGGACGTAATTTTGAAACGCACCTCTGCGATTTTCACAATCGTATCGTGACAGCTCTCGTATCCCTACTGAAACGAGAAAAATAGCACGATTGCCACATCTTTCGGTCATTATTAAATTATAACTTGGATCATGTTTTATGCAACGCATCTATTTAATGTAACATCAAAAAATAGCGATCACATAGCGATAGCGATAACGAAACAATCGGCATCTCTTTCCGGTACACCACAAAGTGATAGCGTGTGCTTCGTTTAACTTCGCTTCGCTATGCAAAACAAGTTACAGAGTACAGAAAATTCAAAATATCGATAATAAAAGCTTATTTTCTTTAAGAGAAATAATTTTTCCATAATCTAAACTACTAGTTATGACTTTCACTACCAGGTGGATATCATGAGATTCATTTGTTTTCATTACTGTCCGATTCAGATACATGCATGCCCATGCAGAGTTTTTGAAGCATGTGCAATTTACAAGCATATGCATTTTTGACCCTAGTGCCTGAAAACTGCAAGACACTCAAGACAGTTAACATACGTGCCGTTCACTTGCGTTTCTATCACAAAGTCATATTTTCTGTGGTTCTGTACCAATTTTGTTAATACTGGAGAAATGATATTTGAATTTTTCAAATTACCTATTCGGGGGTAATACCACAAGAGCTTAGATTGTTTTTTGTGGTTGTTTTCGAATACTTACTTTCATTGGCAATTTAACCGTTAACGAGAGTCTGACAAAATCGCGAGAGCGTAGCTCGAATAATTTGTCAGAACAGATGGAGCTAAATTACTTATATTATGAAAGTATGAGAAAACCTCCGTAAAAAATATCCCGTTAAATCTGAGCTCCGCGTGATAGGTATTTGTTAAGACAATCCCATGAATAGAATATTCAATTCAATTAAACTTCATTTAACAAACTAAAAACAATAAGTAGAAGAATTATGTTTAGAAAGAACCAATTCCAAATCTCGAAAAACTTACTGGAATATTATCTGCTGTTTAATTCTGTTTATGACAGTTACAATTGCTAGCTTTGCCATGGTAACGTAATTTATCCGATATTTTTATCCACTTGCATTTCTGTTCCTTCCTATTTAGCCGATAGCAAACTACGATTTTTGGACTCGCAAATGGGAATTATTATAGATGAGTGCGATTGTCGGAAGTATATTTCACTGTATCTTCCTAGAACATGTTCTATTTCCATGCGTGCTCACCCCGTGTTTTTCATGCAAGCTGACAGGTGTGAACGTCAAAAATTCAGGGTGAGCACGCATGTGTCCGAATCGGCCTAGTCTGAAAATGAAATAGTTATTTACCTAACAAGTGCGGAAAGTAGTACTTTTCCGCACGCGACGGCAGTTGCACGAACGACGCGGAGCGGAGTTCGGGCAAGCCGTTAAGGGCGGAAAAGACATTTTCCGTAAGAGTTAGGTACAATATTTTTCCTACGAGTGTTTTTGTCCATCTTATTTATGAAAAAACAAGATTTTTAATAAACAAGTTTTTATAATAATGCTACAAAATGACTAATAAGACAAAATAGTTACATAGATCATTTAGTTAGTCCTAAATATCATCATTTTCAAAAATACAAAAATCGTGCGGAAAAGTAAAAATCGTACGGAAAAGTAAAAATCGTGCGGAAAAGTAACTTTTCCGAACGATTTTAAATCGAACGGAAAAGTACAACTTTCAAAACGAAAAATCGTGCGGAAAAGTTACTTTTCCGCACGCTCGTAGGAAAATATATTTATTGAAATAGACATTTTAATATACAAACAAGTGTACTATCTCAAGCCAATTCTTAGAATTAATAACTATTTCGAGATAGTATTAATAAATAATATAAGTAATAAAAACAATTTTATTAATTAATAATGATTATAAATATGTAAATTCTAACAAAAAAATAGTAAAAATAACAAAAAATACATAAATAATTTCTTTAAGTTAAACCTTCATTACAAATTATCAACATAACAACACATAATACATTAGTACAATATAATACATTGTTACTTTATAATACCCTAGATACCAAATAGCAGGCTGAATGACAATAACGTGACATAACCAAAGTTGTTGATTTATTTTCACATCTTCATTGTTAATGATATGATAAAGCTTTGAATGCAACTTCATTATTATGCAATTTAAAGTTTCAGTATAAATATAATTCAAAATAAATAACAATAACAATAATAAATAAATCTCGGAAGTTGCACAGGCGACATTCTCGATTGTTATAAATCGCATAATAATCTCGTTACATTAATAGCTATTAAAATTACTTTATCGACCTGATGCGATCAAGCACGAATTACAATGAAAGTGGTTTTTCTCTAGTATGCATGTTTTTCTCATGACATTTCAAATTGCCTGCCACCTTAACTGATTTCAATCATATGTTACACAACGGTTATTTATCTGTATGAACCTTTTCATGAAATGAAAGATCTTGAGAATGAGGCGGTTCTTGTTATGTGAAAGTCCTTTCATGGCCTTTAAAATTACTTTTTCGACTGGATGCGCTCGAGCAAAACATACAATGAAAGTGGTTTTTCTCCATTATGCATGGTTTTCTCATGACGTTTCAAACAGCCTCCCGTCTTAAATGATTTCAAGCATATTTTACACATGAACGGTTTTTCATCTGAATGAACCTTTTCATGAACTTTCAAATTTGAACTAGTATTAAAACTTTTTGAGCAGATTTTGCAATGAAACGGTTTTTCACCCGTATGAATCCTCTCATGAATCTTTAAATCATACGGCTGATTGAAGGACTTGGAACATATTTTACACTGATTTGATTTTTCTCCTGTATGGGTCCGCTCGTGGAACTTCAAACGACACAAGTCGGTAAAAACCTTGGAGCATATTTTGCAATGAAATAGTTTTTCACCCGTATGAATCCTCTGGTGTTTTTTCAAATCACACGAATTAAAATAAGCCTTTGAGCAATTTTTACAACGAAATGGTTTTTCTTCTGCATGAACCTTCTTGTGGTTCTTCAAACGGTCCCGAGTACTGAAAGACTTTGAGCAGGTTTTGCAATGATACGGTCTTTCACCTGTATGAATCCTTTCATGAACCTTCAAATAGCTATTGCTACTGAAACGTGTTGAGCAAATTTTGCAAAGAAATGGTTTTTCTCCTGTATGAACTCTTTCGTGGATCTTCAATTGAGCCGATAAACGGAAAGTCTTAGAGCAGATTTTGCAGTCAAATAATTTTTCTCCTGAATGGATCTTTTCATGATTCCACAAAGTTTTTTCGTGACGGAAAGATTTTGAGCAGATTCTACAAATAAATGGTTTCTCTCCGGTGTGAATCATCTCGTGGAATTCCAATGCCCTGCGTTCGTTGAAAAACTTTTTGCAGTATTTGCAACGATTTGGGCTGTTTCTTCCGTGGAGTTTTTTATGTGTTTTCAAAGCATCCAGAAGAATAAAAGATTTAGTACAAAATTTGCACTGAAATTTTTTTTCAATCTTATTATTCTTTTGGCGTTTTTTAAATGAATCGCTTTTACGGTTTGGGAAAAGTGAATCATCAGAAATTTTGGTGGGTGTCATAACAGGCACTGAATCCCTTTGGGATGCTGCGGATGAGACTTGTTTGTTGCCACATTCTTTCTCGGATATTGTTCCATCTGGAACTCCAAAATCTGAAAAAAAAATAAAAATGAAAATGAAAAACAATTTAAGGGATAAATCAACTAGTATTACTGTTGATAAAATTTGTCAATAAGCTGTCACCAGAAACTATATCTGATGATATATTCTCAATAATTTGATGTTTCAGTTGATAGGGCATTGTCACAACCTTCTCAATACTCTAAGCTGTGTTAAGAAAATCGGCAACACCACAGTCAACAAAACGACAGACGCTGTCCTCCTTAGTCAATATCTTACAATACAAGATCATGAAATGATTTCGACATTCCACTGGTGACAAAGAGATAAACACAAACATCTGTATTTTTTCAAGTCCTAAAGAAGTGTTATGCAATAATTTTCGCTTGACATATTGTCGCACATTTGCTTAGGCTCGTGTTAAAACATTACCAAAATTATAAGAAAGTGTATAGACAGAACTATTAGGCAAAACAGAGCAGTAATGACCACTGATAAAAAATCGATTATTCAGCTGAAAAACAGGGAATCAAAAAAAATACTCTGGATGGATATGTTCAGGTACAGTAGTGTCAGTAGCATGAACAGGGTGAAACATCAAATTTGAACAGATTTTTTTTAAATAGGAACAGTGTCTAGAATTTCAAAAGGAAGCGTGACTTGTTTTGATACTAAAGCTGTTTCTTCACTATGTGAATCAATCAAAGTATACTTTATTGTCTGGAGAAAATTATTCTTATTGACAAAGCGTTCCTAAATACAAAATGAACATAGTGGATAAAGTCTCAAACCTGTATAAATAGGAAGAAAAATAATTGAAAACTGATATCCCAATTAGAAGTAGGAAGGTACTTACAATTAACTAAATAATTTTGTAAATACATACAGACACATTAAAATTTAGTAAATACTAGGTATAACAGCCACAATTGTATAAAACTAAGAGCAAAACAGAGAGTGAATAATATATAAATAAGCAGAAATGTGAATAAGTGAATGTCAAAAGTAGATAAAATGAATAAATGAAACGGGTTGTCAATTAGAATAACTAAATTAAAAAAGATCAAGTGAAATATCAGTGTCAACTCACATTGTAAAATTACATTGTTAAGCATTATCAAATTACATTGGCAAGCATTGTCAAGTTACATTGTCAAATTAATTTACATAGGAACTATAGTATGTCATTTTAATATTCCTGCAGGTTATAATAAGGTTTCTGTAATAGAGCAATTAGAATATTCACTGCAACCATTTAATTTTTACATAAAAATATAATTACCTGTAGAAAGGACAAGAGGTTTCACATCTCGAGTCATATCTTCGCCATGTAGGTCAATTGAATCATTTTGCGTCTGACAGCTGCTACATATCAACTTTTTATTTTTGGATTTGCTGAAATCTGTTTCAGTACTACTGAAAATTTTGCAACACACCTCACAGAATCCATCAAATTCATTCTCATTGAAATCGTTACAGTCGACTTCTAGGTCAACTTGCCCTATTCCAAATGAATCAGTATCCATTATCACCTTTGGCTAAGTTCACCAGTATCATCTGATTTCCACTTTCCAACGACACCAACTGATTTAACATATACGCGCCGATCTCGTTCTCATTTGTCCTTAAATAATCTGATCTCTGATCGTCTATTTACAGTATTTACTTCAACTACTTTACCAAAACTTTACTTCTCACAATCAGACGTCACAAACTCGGTAATCTGTATCTGTAATCTCTCTGTACATGTACAATCGTCAATCAGATTTCAGATTATCAGACTTCAGTTCAGAGTGCCACGTTGTCAAGTTGGGTTGTTGGGTACGTTCCGTAAGTGCAGATGCAAGAATTCAAATCGACCAGACTTCCTGGTAAGAGATCCGTATGGACCAATCAGAACTATCCTGGTCATGAAGGTATATTTGAATCAATGCTAATGGTGGTAAACTCAATTCAACAATAAATTTTCACTACTCCATGAATCATTAACAGTAAAAGAATATGACCTTCACGATATTTGCTCCATTAGCTCTAATTTTGAATGTTGACATTCTCATTTCTGAAAAATGTAGATTTGTGACTGAAACAAATTGTTTGATTCAATAAAGGTTTCCTATGAATTTCTCCGTCATTATCACTTAATACTTTCCAAGAATTTTTTTTTTTCAAATAATTAAAAAACCAATATAACACATCATTTATTAAAAACGCAATTATGGAAAGAACAAGTAGTGAAATTGAAATTAGGTAAAGTAGACTCACTGTTTTTGACGATGCAGATGAAGTAGATACAGTGTTCCCACGCATATATTATTTATGATCTTTTCATGGTGCGCTCCTTGTCGATATTCAAATAACTGTGTCCTGTAATTTTTAAAATCTGTTGTTCTTGGGCTTCATTTTGTGCCAACTTCATTGTGACCGCAGTAGAACTATTTGAATGGTTGGTCATTTTTTGTATATATCCAAGCCTTCAGCCTAAATTATTCAGTAGAAATTCTCGTCATTGTTGAAAAAAATATCATATGTAATTATGGGGATGACTTTCAGTGACAAGGATTGGGAAAGTGTAAGGAGTTGTGCTATATCAGGAACTATATATACCAATTATTAACTGGTTAGATACTCAGATATTATCACTAAATGGAATAAAACAAACTATGTCTCTTTCTCCAAACATCTGCTGATCGTCCTCACTACATGAAACCAAAAGTACCAAATACGTGGCTTATTATTTATTATTATACAGGAGAAAAACAAACCTTTATATAATACAGAAGAAAAACAAACCTTCAATGCAGGAGAAAAACAAACTTTAATACAGGAGAAAGACAAAACTTTGCTACAAGAGAAAGACAAATCTTTGATACAAGAGAAAAACAAACCTTTCATACAGAAGAAAAACATTGTAATGCAAAATATACTCAAAATCTTTCATCAGTAAAAGCAACCTTGCTCTCCAATTAAATGATTATCTTCAGTAAGGATGAAAACCTGATTTAGAAATACATTACATACTTCATTTTTTGAAAATATAAATGAATACATTTTTTAGTCTATTACAAAACATTCGCAGCATCTCATACACACCGTTTTCTGACATTCCATGATTAAAAAAAAACAATCGATGCACCCTTATTCTTTTTAATGCAAAGCAGTTCTTCTGAAACTTTGCCAAGTATCACACAAATATAATCCAACGTAGTATATATTAGTTGTTTTCTGTTGCTTGCCGAAAAATAACGCATAGTGTTTTTTCGGAAAAATGGGTTATATAATCTATTCTTCATAATTAGAAATATCTCCCTGCCGGCGTCTTGAGTGATCATTCAATTATTCACACAGGAGAAAAATCATTACAATGCATAATCTGTTCCAAGTCTTCTAACGGAAGGGAAACGAGTTTTCATTCAAAGATTCATACAGGAAAACCTGCTCAAAATATTTTATTAGCAAAACCTACTTGATTTGTCATTTAAAACTCCATGCAAAAGAAAATCCATGACATTGCAAATATTTAAAAATGAAATATAGTTTGAGCGTTCAATTCAAAATAAGATTGATTTAAAGAAAAACCACTTTTATGTTAAATCTGTCATTTCAAGGAGTAATAATGACTGTAAAACGGTCAAATTAATGTTTTTAGAAATGTTTATACTTCCGTTTAGTTTTTATGGCATACGTATAGTGTAGCCCTTCTAAGCCTCCGTAGACAACTTGGTACTGTTGGCTCCATCTCCTGTCTTGACCGATTACTATTCAGCTTATCTTACTTGGTTTAATTTACAGAATTTTTTAGTAGACAGAAGAAAAGAGGAAAGAGAGACATCGGATAAAATCCAAAAACTTTATTAAGTATGTCATGTTCAACAACTAAACTAAATATGAATTCAAATTAAAAAAGTACAAAATATGTAAAAAAGCATTCGAGCAAGCCTTTCGATAATTACGGTCCGTAAAAACAAGACAAATCAGGCTGCTTTTACGAATCCAATAGTTTTATCTGCGATGTTGTAAATGCTGTAATACTGTGACAAGAATGCTCCACCCAAAATCCATAATCCTCCGTCTGATGCATACGTTGTTGGAACAAAAGCCGAAACGCACACTTTGATGAACATTACCGAGGTCTGTAAAACAAAATGAATGAAATTATACTATTTTTTGTTATGAATCGAGTGAGGGGGGCGGGGGTAATTACCCCAATTGCCTATAGATCCACCATTGAGTATGCAAGATGATAATAAATGAATCATCTTCTCGGTGCATTAATATTTTTTACTCTGAATACTCCGTTACTCGGTTATACTTTATCTGATAGCAGGTAAAACGTCAATATTCTGTGGGAACAAATATACAAAAAAAGAGAATAAAACAGGTGACGCTTTTGCTTCAAGAAATCGAATGGGAGTCAATGAATATAACTGTTCTTCGACACCAATAAAAAATATCTCTTTCAAAATGGCGTCGGGCCACAATTTTGAAATATTTTTCAAATGTCATTGGGGTCGAGTGATACCTCATTTACAACGTCTTTCAGTCTCTGTACGACACCAGAGTTTCAGACGAAATTATTAATCCATATCAAAATGGCGGTACATAATGTTAGAAGTCCCTAAGAGGATCCCTGGCCAACCATGTGATGCAAAAAGTATATGAAGGTTACATCACATTGTGACGTGCAATATCGCATTTGAAGTCGCGAAAATATTTCCAATATATTTGATGCAATGTAAAATTGTCCGCCTCAAGGAATATCATTGTGATGTCTTTCACACATGTAATGCGACGTGACATGGAAAAGTCACTAACAGGTGTTATACAAGTCCACATGTCATTGTCACAAATAGGTCACACTGTGATATAGAATGTGTTTCTATAGTTTCTCGTGGTTTTCTAGATCTCGATCTTTCCCTACTCCCTGGAATAGGTAAGCCGAGAATTTTGACGATCTCTGAAGTGCTTATTACCTTATCTATCGATTAGGTTGTATATTAACCTAATCTCGAAAACAATTTTGGATTTCCTACAGATTTTCATCTACTTACATTATCCGAAAGTACACGAAAATTATAAAAGTTTTAAGGCAGAAGAAAATAATTCGAGATTTCTTGAAGACGTTTGTGTACAACTGTTTGTTAGATTTGGTAATCAAATCGTGAATATTTGGCAAAACCAAATCGAAAGCAAAGAAACTCGCATGTTTGATTATGGAAGAGCGTTAAACCAAATACAATTAAAAGCAATTGATTCCATATGATGAAACAGTACAAAACTCACTAAAATATTTTCAAATGGCACACACTATCATCCTATTGCGAAATTCAAATGCCAAAAGTCCAACCTCAAACATTATCGTTCGATAAACACAAGATTCGAACTTCGAACGCCGATTTCTAGATTATGTTCGCTTATGAAAAAACGCGCAAGACTCTCGTAGACAAAACAAACTAAAGACTGATAACTTAGCGACTAGTTTGCGCGCCACGGTTGTATGTATGCTATAAAATCCAAAACACAGAAAAACTCAAAATCGTCTCTACAATTTCCATACCACACCATTTTGAGATACAATGGACTTCTACCCATAGGTTGATCCTATATTATTGGGAATTCAACATAAGGGATACTCCCTCTGGTGTCAAGTTGTGACACTATAGATAAGTACATTGAAATTATTGTTTTCGTCAAAATTCCCAAGATTTTGGCTATTGTTCATGTGCATTTTGTTAAACCTGTAATCATTATTGATGAGTGATGAATTTCTGGTACATATAAATGGTGAATATTCTGTTCTTCTGTTGACATAATGTACTCGAGAGTAGTTTTTTGCCACTTTGAATCCCCAATTAGGTACTTCTCATACGTGTCTCAATGTGATATGAACTTAGTAGATTTGATGACGTCACAATAGGTGTGTGCAGGTGTAGTCTGATGAATGTTGCTGCTGAATCATATTTTAGCCTGTGTGTGATGTGTTTTGTGACTATAATATCAAATATGCGTCGAAAATAGGTAAAGACTGAACTTCGCATTAGTGCAACATTGTTACATCACATAATTCTTGATGTTACACGATGGTTGGCTGGGCTGTTTTTACGAATCTCTGAGGTTTTTAGAGAAAACCCCTCAAAAGCTGAGTTTGTGGTAGCAAGGAGATACGGGACCTATAGCCTACGTACAAGTAGATTTAATATCATTTATATCTCTTACAGAAGTTTTTATACTTTGCTGTATAGGCATGAAATGATTTAATCTGATTAGTCTGCATGATATGTGTTGGATAATTTCATGAAAATTAGAATTATAAAACCGTTCGAATAATCTTTACCTTAGTAACGTACTGCGGTCCTTTTAAACTGAACTTTTGTCCGCCCAAAATGAAATCAATTCGTGGCAACTTATTCACTGTGCTACAGTCCACCTGCAAAAAGAAATACCTCAACTTCATCTATAAAAAATATCTATATTACCATTATGATGCTTCTTCAAGGAATACTTGTAGAAGCTCTGCTGTTTTTTATTGTATATAGGATAAAGCAGAACAATTTTTCATTAATCAAATAACTGCAATTTTTTCATGTCAGTTTTTCTTGGTAAATTACTGATCAGCAAAATTGTTAAAATTTATCCGATAAAAAAAAGCTCTTGTGTTTTTACTGTTGAGTAAAAGTGAGTCTAGGTGGCTCAGCGTCGAAATATTTGCCCCACTACGTTCGGTAAATAAACTATCAGTTTAATTCCCTTTAAAATAATTTACAATTTTTTATTTTTTTTTTTATTACTTTATTCTTTCCCTAGTAATACCGTACTTTAGGAACGCTCTGTATTACATTTATTTCACCTACTCGAGTCTTTTCAACAAAAATAAATTTTAGGTTTTCTTCTGCATTGATATGTCAAACTGCATTTTGGTTGTGACGACTTACCGTCCACCTTCCCAAAAATTTCTTGGCGTTGATCAAAGCGAGAATTTTATCGACATCATCCACAGGACCTGCTATTTCGTAGGAACTCGTGTCAGAAATCGCCTTGCATCCCTTACTACACAACGTAACGTTTTTCTTTGGGTTTGTTTCATTAGCAGTGATGACAATACTGTAAAAAATATTTTGACAAAAAAATTACTCAAATACCAACTTGTAGAAGGTCAGTGAGGTGGATTGTACCGCCGGTACACTCGCTGAAAAACTTATCTTTCTTGAAATAAAAGTTAAATAAAAATGTAATCCTTTTAAAAAAATATAATTTTGATGTCCAAAAACTTCCACATCGTGACATTTTCCAAGACTATCTTTCCTTCGGCTCACCTGTCCACTGAAAATTTCCAGTTTACACCTGCGTCAACTTGTAAATATTTTACAGAATCGGGAATAACGGTTCCATTCGGATATTTTGTTTTATGGACAAATTGTTTATCAAAGAATCCTAGCATGAGGCTTCCTGCACTTTGTGCCTGACGATTACTGAAAAAAATAATAATAATAAATGAATAAAAATAGTTTATGGATATGTTATCAAATACTGAGATGATTCAGGTGGAAGAACTAAACTGGTGAATTAGTTAGACGCATCAACTGAAAAGCCTTTATACCATGTCCAATATTACTAAGAAAAAGTTTATGGATATAACCTTCAGAACGTACAGCAACTATATGCAAGTGTTCCACAATTATTCATCATCACTATATGTAGCCAAGCTCAAAGATATACGAAGATGTATTAATATTCTAGTTAGTCTAGACCGTTTGCATGAAAAAAAAATTTGCATTACCATATATAGCAACGATCAATAACTCATTAGAAGTATCAGTATAATTGTGTATAATTGCTTTTGAAGAGCCTGCTATCCAATATTTCCAATCTCCCTGATGAGCTTGGCAAAGCGAAAAAGATTTTCGTCAACAAGAATGTATTGGGGATTAAATGCGAGAGAAGCGAGCCTTGCTTCAATGAAATGAACGATTTCTGTGAGTGATATTTTTTAATTACATTCTCTAATTTATTTAATGAATTTTCAATGAAAACTAGAGATAATTAAAAAAATCAACTATCTGAATAAATATGCGAATTTCCACTTCCAGATTTTTTCTTTTCAGTTGAAGTCTTTTCACAATATCTATCAGATGTAGTTCAATGTCCAGCGTGCTTTTTGCCGGGAAAGTAGTTGTTTTTTGTTAGATATCACAAAAAAAAATACATTTTTCATTTTTCAATTTTCATGGAGAATGTTCCTCTTTTCAATATCAGAGTAATGTTTTACGTCAAAAAGGCAAACAAACCCAATACAATTTGAAAAAAAAAGGATGTCGATCAAAATTATGAAAATGGAAAAATTGGAGTATCCAGCAATCATTAGGTATTTGAGTAAGTGTAAGTGAAATTACTAGAAGAAGTCAAGTTCGAGTTGTTCCAAACAATGTTTTCTACCATGCGATTTTTTCGTTTTGTCTTACCTGTTCAAGTAGATGGAGAAAATAGGAGCCCGCACCTTTTTCTGTCTGTACAAAGCGTAGAAAAACGGTTCAGAATCTCCGTATTGAGTTCCTAGACCCAGAGCGCCATCTGCTTTGTTAATGAAAAATGAATTTGGCACATTTGCCATTTCTACGAATGAGAAAGTTGTTACATTTGATGAGCCAACCTAAAACAATATTTCAATCACAAAAAAAATTAAAATAATTTTAAAGAGAGAAATCTATAAGTACCAAAAATGTTGTATATACTAAGGTACTTACCGAAATGGTATCGTATGAGTAAAATCCTGTGATGTTGAATGTCCCTATATCGGCAGAGAATGGTCTACCATCTTTCTTGTAGGATGAAGATTTGTCGTGATCGTATAAATTGTGGAACACTGAAAAAAAAAATAATGAAATGCAAAATAAAGACTGATGTGCACAAATATTTGTCAGAAATAACAGAATTTGCCAATTCTAAAATCATATTTGATAACAAAATGTTAACATTCACGCTTAAGATATTGAACTAAAACACTTGCTGTACCTATTCTGCATTTTGGGTGTATTTCATTCAATCAGTTGTATAAGAATGAATATTCTGACATTGTTGAAGCAATAATTCCGTTAGCCTTGACTGGCATCATAGTGACAAGATGTGAAATGAAATGTCAAAATAATTTTTCGTTTTGCTTTCCATTCCATATGTGAAATTTGTGGTTGTGGAGAAAGCACAGTCTCTGATACTCGGAACTTTGCACTCGCATCGAATTTTTCATTCTAACCTTGTTACAGAATATACTATTCCAGAATAATAGTTCACCAACACAGACGAAAATGATCGTAATAAAATGAAAACCCATATGCTGACGTGATACAGTGCACGACTTTATCGAAGAGTAGCGCTGCCCATATTGCTGGACATATCACATTTCTTTTTATTCCAATGGTGTCAAATCTGGCCCGCCATATCACCAGATTCTTTAATTTTTCATTCAATTCTCTGGAGAGAAGAGTACTTCGACATAGTCGATTTTAAGGTTTCATTCAAAAGAAAATATGACCTTGTGATACAGTGTGACCCATTTAAGATGGAAGCACCCTTATAAAACTTACATTTTTCAACCGATTGGAATGATTTTTTTTCGTGAAGTAGACATTCAAAAAGTCTACTGGGACACCAAATTTCATGAATAAATTTCCATTTCAGAACAACTATTCTTATTTTTCAAGGTCAAAAATCTAAAAAAATTACTAGTGATTTTTTCAGAAAAAATCTGACTACACCATATCCGCGACATATGCAATTGGTCCATATGTGAATTACGTTGAAATGCGTCAATCAATAAAAAAGTTATAAGGGACCGAAATTTGAAAAATATGCCGTTTAATCAACCCGCCAATTCAATTTCACAACTTTTCTCAAAATTCGGAATACACCACAGTATTAAGGAAGTCTCGAAATATCACTGGTCAGAATTTCATCAAAATCTGTTCATAAATAAAGAAATCATAAGATAATAAAATTCGAAAAATATTTAAATGGAATTTCCGGAAAATGTCATTTTAACTCATAATTTTTTATTTGTTCTATTTATCAACAGATTTCTATGAAATTCTGGTAAGTGATATTTTGAGACCTCCTGAATCTAGTGGTGTAGTCAAAGTTCTGATATAAGTGTTCAAATAGATGTGGTGGGTTTTGATTAAACGGCATATTTCTCAAATTTTATTCCCTTATAAGTTTCCTATTGATTGACGCATTTCAACGTAATTTACATATGAACCATTTGAAAATGTCGCGAATCCAGTGGTGTAGTCAGATTTTAAAAAAAATTGCTAGTAGTTTTTTTATATTTTTGACCTTGAAAAAGAAGAAAAGTTTGTCCTGAAAATAGAAATTTATTCATGAAATTTAGTGTCCCAGTAGACTTTTTGAATGTCTACTTAAGAAAAAAATCAATCTAATCAGTTGAAAAAATGAGAAACAAGATGTCCTGCACTACCAGGACGACGCTTATTGCCATAATCTTACACAATAGGAATAATTGGGTCGAAAATCCATCAGAAAACAACTACTTTCCTGGCTAATACCACGACGAACGTTGAATTACATCTAATGAATTTTCGTGCAGAGCCCTACAAGGATGTCTCCGCAATTGCTAGTTGCATGGAAATGTTCATTGAAGCATTTGGACCACCTATAGATCGATTTCTGGGTTCTTGCCCTCATCAGTATAGGGTAGGTCTCTGCAGACAATAACTAATGTCTGCAACAAATGATTCAATAAACTCTGCATGTAAAGCAGAAGCTGAGACACCGCCCGCAGCCTAGCGTTCACTAATTATTCACACAATTATATCAAAATTATTCCTATTGTGTAGGATTATGGCAATAAGCGACGTCCTGGTAGTGCAGGACATCTTGTTTCTCTCTTGACAAGCTTATTGTGAACAATGCAATGCAGATATCTTTGGTTGAAAAAATGTAAGTTTTATATAATATAAGGGTGCTTCCATCTTAAATGGGCCACACTGTAGAAACGCGAGTAAAATGCGATATGTGAATGGTCTCGCAATTTTCAGCCACAAGGGTAAAAAATACGAATTCTTGTTAATTGCACGTGCTTTGAAAACCTGCATGGGCACGCATGTATTTGAATCGGACTTTAGTAACGGTTGCTGGGCAACGGCGTCTAGCTATCATTATTTTAGTCCTATTTGCATTTTGCACACGATATTTCACCCGTCTTGTAAATTGAGTAATTTTCAGCTATAATTACATAGTGCCTCTTTCAATAATCAATACTTTCCATAGCAGTCGAAAAAAAAAACCTGCATATATATTCAAGGCGATTTTCATACTTACAACAACCAGGTGTTGTCAATGTTGAACATTTGGACGAAAGCACCCAAGATAGAGACCATGCCGTATCGAAGGCTACATTCATCGACTGTCCTGGTTTGCCCACCATAATTTTTCCGTAAAATTCATTCTGCAACAAAGATCCATTATGGTGAGTGATGTTTTTTCCAGTCCATTTCGAGACCAAGCAGAGATTAACTTTTGTGGCATCAAACAAACAAACCAATCAAACAGATTTACCTTTTTTAAGTGGAGTTAAGCTTTTTTCATTTTTCTGAATGAATTTATCCCGTTACCGACTGGGAATAATCCTCCACGATTTATACTGTTGCGTTAAAAATTAACAGTGTAAGTGTGAGTGTCGTATGGAGTTAGTAACACAGCCTACCCAGAACACGTGGCTAATGACCATAGCAATCGATGCCAAAACACCAAAAAAAAGACATTGTCTGGATTTTGCAAGTTTTTTTTATAAACGTGGATTTCAATCAAGTATCGTCTACATCCATTAAAAAAATGTTTGATAATTATCGTTGCATGTTTTATACTTACATCTGCATATCTGTATAAAGGAATGAGACGGTCTGGGACGTTCTCCTGCCAATAGCGTTGTGAAAAAGTCAGATATTGCTCCCGAGGAGACCTTTGTCGAAAAAGTCCCACTCTGTAAAAATCAAGTCAAGGTCATATTATTTTATTGAAACATCTTTAATAGCGACTTTTATAACTTAGAAATCTAAATCCATTAGCATGTACCTACATGCATTTTACATTTTACAATGACAGCATTAATGTCATGAGAAGGTACATAAATTAAATGTTCTATTGGTGAGTGCGTTTTCAAGTATCATTTGTCTACTCATATATCATAACTTTATTGTATGATTACTTTTGAATGACTTCCAAATTGATTTTGGATTTATTCATTTGTTTAAATTAAAAACCTGTCACTAATTCATAAGAGTTATGAATACCTATATAATTTTGCATTTGTATAAAAACATGATGAAAACGGAAAGAGTTATAGAAAATTATCATATCTGTGATGTCACGGGAAACTAAATATCGAGAGAGAAATTATAGCGAGAAGAAATTTCACGACGGGGCCCGATTCTCAAATGTCTACTACCCTATATCGCATGCGACAAAATATCTTCATCTCTTTTTAATGCTTGGTCGAGAAAAGTGATAAAACTATTTTGTCGCATGCGACAAAGATTAGTCGACATTTGAGAATAGGGTCCCTAAGCAAGGAAGATGGAACACTATCGACAAAAGCCCAGGCAAAATACAATATTTTTACAGTTAGGCCCAAGATAAATTGGGATGATATCTGATTTATTCAAGTTTGACCTACTGAATCAGCAACAGAAGAGCTGTTCGGCCTGCTTCTTGAGCTAATTTTAAAGAAAAACGCAAAAAATTGGTAAAATTACATTGTTTATTCATCAAGATCATTATTTCAACTTCGAATATCAAATAAAACCACTTCTGCTGACACCCGCCACCTATATATGATAATTGTTGAATGATTTTCCTTTGAAACACTGTTTAGTTTATGAATTTTCGACCAAAAACAAGGGAGATACAGAGATTTTAGTCGAGCGTCGGGGTAAATCTTATGGTATCCCGAGTTGTTCGCACGAGAATCTGATAGTATCAATACTAGCTCATTATCTCTCATAGAAAACTATTTTCGAAAAAATATATAATAGCTATTTATGATACAAGTGTTAAAAGTGGCATTTTATTTTGTGAGTGGGGAATATTGCGGAACGAGTGTTAGCGAGCGGGGCAACCCCACGAGCAAAATAAAATCACTTTTAACAAATGTATCATACAAATTTTTTTGTATAACAGTTACTGCTAGTAAGAAAAAAAAATACAAGATCCATAAGGATTCGAACACACGATCTTTGGATTACAAGGCAGACGCACAATAAACTATAATAAACCCCAACAAAATTTATTATGAAAATTTTTTACCCATTCCAAGTTATTGATGGAAAATCGATTTTCCGAGTTTTCTAGGGAATTTAACCCACTTTCTATAGGTGCTCGCGTGCAGAAACATTTTTTTTTCAAAAGTACTCTACAAGAACTGCCTGTATGTCAAAAATCATTCCTATTGGATTAGTGTCAGATTAAAACCTCTGGATCTTGTGCCAACTTTCTCGAAGCAACTTCTGACCCCAAAATACACAAATCTTTTTTTGTATAACTTATAGGTACAAAAAATTAGTCAATAACTTTTTTTTAGGAAATTTTCTAAGCTTCCTTTGTGTAGTAAATACTTTTTGATATTTTCAACACGAGTTATAGGCGAAAGAAGATTTTTTGACAAAGGGGTGGTTTTTTAGAGGTGAAGCCATGTCCCTCCAAAACGAATTATTGTGGTTTTTTGATATATGGGACCTATATACTAACAGTTAACAGTTTATGAAGGAACATTTCCATGCTGATTTATTGGGTAGATATAATGTATATTTCACTTCAACGACTGTACTACTGTGTCAACAGAATTCGTCAGAGCCGGTATATTACGTTGGGCGTGGTTTTTTTGGAGGTTAATCAATATTCTGGGTATAATGTCTCTCGATTCTCGAACAATAACAATAAAAATGCTCACCGGATAGTTCCTTGTTTCTCCTCATAACAAATCGCTTCGAGAACAATCAATAATAACAAGATAACTACTGTCTTCATTATATATTATATTAGTTGTTCAATACCTATATTGACGCAAACTGAAGGTGACTCTATAAACTGACTAACTAGCGATATCTACAAACGCCCGGGATCCCCAAGAAAAATTGCAGGATTGAAAGGCGACAAAATTAATGTTTAGATTGCAATCCTAACGGTTATTTTATTTATCATTGTGCTAACAACGAGAGTTATAGCCCAGTTGTAAATGTCAGTCATTACCCGAGTGATCGTGTTTGGCACTACGGGTTTTTTTGCCAAATTTCCATATTGTGGCTTGCGCCCTCTGTTGGCAATTCTAATGCTTAATACAAATAATTAAGCTTTATTCTCTAAATCTCGTTAATGAGTTACTATAACGAATTATTTATCTCATTATAACGAGTTAGGTATCTGATCATTATAACGGAGTTAGGTATCTCATTATAACGGAGTTAGGTATCTCATTATAACGAGTTAACGAGTAACGAGTTAAGTACCTCCATTATGATGAGATTGTCATAGTATCTCATTATAATGAGATGAGTAACACATTCTTTTTTTATGTTCTGGAGGCCAAACTTTCATATTGTGGGTTGTGCTCTTTGTTGGTAATACTGCTAATACAAATAATCAAGCCTTATTCCTCAACAGGTGTACAAAAATGCTATATATACATTTTCATATCCCATTAGAATGAGATGAGTAGGTATCTCGTTATAATGTGTTACGTATCTCATTATAACGAGTTAGCTATCTCATTACAAATGGTTATAAATTCCATTTCAACGAGTTAGGCATCTCATTATGATGAAATAAGTGACTCATTATTTTATGTTCTGATTCCAACGAAAAAGTTTCTGTTATGTTCAGAGATCAACAGCCTTTCAGCGGTGTTCCAGAGAAGTGAGCGAGCTAGTAAGCGATGCAACACCGACGAGAAGAATGGTATTTTATTCTACACAATCTATAGATGGAATGTCGGATGAAACTTCAATAATCACCTCGTGAGAGAAACCTAGATAGGAAAGAACACAAGTGGGGGGGAGAAAGCTATAAGAGAAAAACTTGATATGAGGAGTGTTTAATGAATTTGTGGAAAAAATAGTTTTTTAAAAGTATTGTTTCTTGTTTTTTTTTCGGAAATGTGAACAGAATGTTCATAAAATCAGTTCTGGAATGTTTTGCGGCTGTAATGTTTTATTTTTTTTGTGAATCATTTTGGCAGTGAAGAATAGTACATTTTATACCTATAGGCGGTAAAGTTGCATTTTTCAGGCCGAACGAAGATACGGACAGGCGAGGCGCAGCCGAGCCTGGCCGCTTCTTTGGTAATGTCTGTATAGGAAGAAAATGCAATGAAGTTTGTGTTTCAAATAAAGTAATTTTTCATATTTCAGCTCCTTTGTGGTTTTACCGAATATCATACAAATTCCAAAACTGATAAGATGAATATTTTGTAAAACGGCTATAAATTATTCAGTTTTAGATTCAATGCGATCTCGAAGTTTTCTTTGACTGGACTATAATATAACTCCATTCTAGGAATGAGATAATGAAATCTCATTTGGTCTTTCGTTTGTTATTTTTATTAGGGTGTGCGAAAAGATATCCTGCACAATGTGTGGTTATTTGATACTATTTATATAACTATGAGGAACCCAGACATGTTTTTTCGAAACTTGAATGAATCATAACAGTTCCAATAATATGTACTCGCGATATTTATGCAATATAAATTAACATGTTTAGTAACCTCGGTGTTGATCGTGATTTCGTCTTTGATGCGGTAAAAGAAAGCAAAACTGAGATCAGTATCGTTCCTAGTATGCCACCATTTCGACTTTTATCAGTTCATCTTCAGATCAATATCCTTTGCCGTAGTATAGAGTCAAGGTTTTGCCCTATGATTAGAATCACCATTTCAACAGAATTGTTTGGAATGAGCCGGAATGTGGCGAATGAGGCATTCACCACTACGGTCGCAAAATGTGAAATTTTCCATTGAAAATAACGAATTTCTTTACTACAAGCTCCATATATTTCGGAGTGGCGTATGCATCAGTTAAAGAACGTTAGGCGACAAGTTTTAAACGCTACCAAACATTGCAGAATACTACACAGAAAAGGACACGTGACGCGACTCGGTGCACGTGTAAGCTCCCCTTTCATTTCTGAGGTAATTCTAGCCTAATCGGTTGCTACGCGACGTGATAACGTGATATCGCTAAAATATAATTTTTCGACAACCGGGAAGTACATACTTCCCGGACGATTTTTCTTTGAGAAAGTATCACTTCCCGGACTAGTCCGGGAAGTACGTACTTTCCGGACTAGTCCGGGAAATGCCCGAATTTCAATATAAATATTTATATAAATAAGAATTAGAATGTTTCTGTTAGTACCTATCTTCTCTTCGCATTTCGATATTCAATACAAATAAGAATTAAAATGTTCGAAATTTTCTTCTACAAAGAAATATAAAAAATAAATGTGTCTTGATTTGTTATTCTACACGGTTACCGAAAAAAATATGTACGCAACACGTCCGAAAACAGTTTTTCCGGACTTGTTACGTAAATTACTATTTCCGGCCTAGTCCGGGAAGTGCTCGAATTTTAATACAATATTAATATAAATAAGAATTACAATGTTTCTGTTAGTACTTATCGTCTGTTCTAATTTCAATATTCAATACAAATAAGAACTGAAATGTTCGAAATTTTGTTCTACAAAGAAATATAATAAATAAATTAGTCTAAGAGACGGAATAGAGGTCAAACTTCACCCATATCTGTTAACCGGATGAAACATACTTTTTATGGAGTTTCATAAACGGACTATAATGGCTTGTCTATCAAAATGTGGTCCAGACTATATACAGCGAGTTTAAAAAGTTTGCACTTTATGGAAAACTTTTATATTATCGATTTGTCAGAAAATTTTAATCTTTATAAAATGGTGCATTGCAGAACACTCGCATATGAGTTGTCAAAATTTCAAATTTCCAAACAGTGTACAGGGGAGAACAAAAAAAGGTGTTAACTACCTACCCCTTATTTTTGTCATTATCAAAAGTTCATTCAAAGAAGCGTTTATAATTGAAAACAATATTCAAATTTGGAATCACATCCATGGTAGTTTACTCTTGATCAAAATTCTATTTTTGTTCCATCCTGTACACCGTTTGGAAATTTAGAATTATGATAACTCGGATACAAGTGTTCCGCAATGCACCAATTTTTATGAAGAATAAAATTTTCTGACAAATCGATAATAAAAAAGTTTTTCATGTGGTGGCAAATTTTTGAAACTCACTGTATATTTATATGTATTTGTTTATTTATGTATATGAAAATTCATAAAATTTATGTTTCATTCGGTTAACAGATGGGTGAAGGTCGACCTCTCTTCGTCTGTTAGACTAAATGTATCCCATTGATTTGTTATTCTACACGATTGCCGAGAAAATAGTGTACTCGGCACGTCCGAAAACAGGTTTTTTGGACTCGCCCTGAAATCTTGTCCATTCGTCCAAAAAACACTATTTACGTAAATTACTTGTTTTAAACGTTTGGCAATCGTGCATCGTGCACACTCGTGTGTTCGTGTATCTAGATATCTATACTAGTCAGACATCACAGTTGAGTATATACGTTGATTACTTACATTTCGAAAATCCATCGTCTTAATGGTTGGAAGATTTCGAGCTTTTCCTCCCTCCAAAACGGTCAATGAGTGGTCTCCATTTCATTTCGCCAGGAACCAAAAAATGTATGTCGATTATCGTCTGACTTTGATATTTCGACTACATCAGGCTTGTCGGCTTGTATTTGCCTGAGTAGCTCCAATAGATTCGGCACTTCTCATTCTCCACAACGAACTCAATATCCCTTGGAACATAAGGCAACACCGGTATCTCGTCTATACCGAACGAGTGTCGTAGATGGTAGTACAACACTCGTGCGCTGTGTGGATATAGGCTGTGACAGCATAAGTTTGACAAGCAGACAGCAAATGCATCATAATCTCATCATTTTGCGACTCTTTATGTCGACTCGTTTCATCTAATTCGAGTTTATTTCATCACTCCCAAGGAGTAGAGTCACTATTTTTATTACAACTTTGGGTAGGTTTATGATTCAGAATGAATTACAACCTCGTCTCCCTCACAAACGATTTGCATTTCAGAGAAAAGCTATACTGTTATGGATACCTCTACATCCATAACAGTATAGCTTTTCTCTGAAATGCAAATCGTTTGTGAGGGAGACGATTGGTTCAAATCCTTCTCGAGTAATCGCAAACAACTATTTAAAGCATTGAATGCATTCTATGATCCTGAATTGGTAACTAGTGCGGTGTGCCTCAAGGCTCAGTGCTGGATCCTTTACTGTTTTTGTTATACACCAATTATTCAGGTAATAGGTGAAGTATAATCTACAATATTCAAACAAAACCTGAAAACACTAAAGACTGAAAATTGTTTTGTAGTCATCAACCAGGATCGCAATATTTTTTTATATGCTGGAAGGTGAATAGATGTCTGCAGTTGATGCCGTTGATGGTACTATCATAGAGTGCAATGAAGATGTGCCTGCTGTACACACTGTTATAATAGAAACCATGCATCTAAGTATTGGAAAAATAAAATGAGTCGTTTTACTAAAATTTATTCAAAATATCTATTACAATTTTACATACTGATTAAGCACTGACACGTCATTTTCAATAATACGCTAATTTTAGGCAGCTCTGACGAAACCAATCGTTTTATCTTCGATATTATAAATGCTGTAGTACTGGGACAAGAAAGCTCCTCCCATGATCCATAAGTCTTTGTTTGTTGGGTACGTAGTAAAGGACGAAATGCACATGGTGTTTAGATCGGTAGTAATCTGTGAAAAGAAGAACAGAAATGAAAAGAAAATTATATAGTGTTTCCCAGTGTTCCAACTATAAACCGTCAGCACTTCATGGTATATACAATGAAAACTGGGAATACGAACGCTTGTGATAACTCACAATGAGAACTAATGCTATTTCAATCCCTAATATTTCCTTACTGCTATCAAGTAACTGAGAGCCTGTACAGCCATTCTCACTATGATCCGGACATAGGAGGCAATAAATGAGGTTAATTTACCCTTGTTACACCCCTGCCTAATGAATAACTACAAGCGAAATCCAATAATATTTTTCCCTCTGCTCTAGATCCACAGTTTGCCGAAAACCACCGATGATTGTCGATTATTGGGATATTGCCATATCACGCCATATTATGAATTACCACACTTAGAGCCGGTCTTTTCACCTAACAATAAAGTCTATCTAACTGTCGGATACATTTCACAGGTTCACAGGTTTACATATTCTTATCTGGTAGATAGATGAGTTATCTGAAACTTATCTATAGGTGAAAAGACCGGCCCTAAATTGAATAAATGAATATTTGGAACCTTTGGTATGAATCAAATTCAAGAAATGAAAACTACCCAAAATACCATAATTATACGTCAATTCCACTCGACGCGTGTTTCGCCAACAAAAGCTAACTAAAATAGGTATTCTGTTTTAATGTTTGAGTTTGGGTCAGTCGACTACGAGACCAACTTCATCGTCCGGCAAGATTCTTGCCGCATCACGGCAAGCCGGTATGATTTTTAGATTATTATCATTCCGCCAAGGACCCCTATGATCAGTACCACCATTTTAACAGAATGGTTTCTGTACACTAAAACCTGCGGAGTTCAAAGAGTAAATTTCGATATTTAGTCCGGTTTTCCTCATCTTTTCGGACGATGTTCGATTCACCAGGAGCCGAAAACATATCTATTGATGGTCGGGAAAGACAACATCAGGCTCAATGGCTTGTGTCTGCCTGAGGGTAGGGAATGCGAGTAGTCCCAATAGATTCGGCACTTCTCATTCTCCACAACGGACTCAATATCTCCCGGAGCATAAGCCAACACTTATTGTTATAAGTATTTATAATATTATTACTTACCTTAAGGATGTAATTGGAACCTCCCAACCGGAAGGGTTCTCCTCCCAGGAAGAAATCAATCTTGGGTAATTTATTTACCGTATCGCAGTTTACCTGCAATTTCGAAAATGTTACTGAATGTGGATACAGGGCTTGCTCACATTGTAGAAATACATCAGTGGAATAAACTTTCAAGTCGATGATATATAAAAGTATCAACGTTCCATTCAGGCATACAAAACAACTACCAAAACCAAATGTATTGATAATGTAACGACCTGGAGACGGACCTGCCTTCTTCTGGCTTTGGTGCCATTCAAGGGAATATGTAACGTCATCACGATTATCTAGGAGGTTCGAAACTGGCCCCTTCTAGACATGATTCGCAAAGCAGCTTCTCTTTTTGAATAAATAACCTGAATCAATTTGAATGATATTCATAAATATGATGTATCCCTAGAAATATACAGTGCGGCTTTCAATAGCCCCCCCCCTGTTAACTTTTGAACGGTTCAACGTAGAAACATGAATATAAAACCGTTTCGAGGGATTCACCAATACTACTTTTTGAAATAAAAAATATGGGGATTTCCCAAAAGGGGGCGCGGGGGGGGGGCATCAACTCAAACTTTTTAAATGACATTGGGGGTCAAGTGGCACATCGTTGAAAAGTAAATTCCATTCTCTTTACAACCATCTATTTTTTTTTAAATATCGTTAATATTTTTTTGCAATTTAAATTCGAAATATCGAATATAAATGCGGATCTGAATACTACTCATATCTCGATAAATTTGAACGGTTTGATGTGGAACAATGAAATCAAAATTTTTTTGAATGGTATTACCGATACTACTTTTTGAAAGAAAAAACATTGCAATTACTCGACAGATGGCGCTGGGGGAACATTAAGTAAAAAATTTCGAAAGCCATAAAAATCGAAATTGGGAAAAAATTATGGACAAAATTCAAAAATATTTAGATGGTTGTAAAGAGAATTGAATTTTCTTTTCAACGATGTGCCACTTTGCCATTTAAAAATTTTGAGTAGATCGATGGGCCCCCCCGCGTCCCCTATTGAGCAATCATCAAATATTTTTCATCAAAAAGTAGTAATGGGGAAACCCTCGACAAGTTTTTTTTTGTTTCTACGTCTAACCGTTCAAAAGTTAACAGGGGGGGGGGGCTATAAAAAGCCGCACTGTATATCCAGGGTGTCCCAGAATAAAGGGGACAAACTTCGAGGGTAGAATCCTCACTTCATTTTAAGGCTGAAAGTTTCAATAAACATATACCCTAAAACGAGTATTAAACGAGTTACAGGGTATTGAAAGTGACACAAAAAAATATATTTTCCAGAATAACTCCATAACGGCTCAACTTTTCTTAATGAAATTTGGTATTTCACTTAACAGCATTCAGTTTCATATTTCAAGGCAAATCATGTGTTTGTTTGTATCTCTGAACAGGGGCGTACGGCAGGTGGGTACCCCTATTTGCTCCTCCCCAACTTTCACGCCACTGGATTAACATCGATTTCGTCTTCTTTTTCTTAATCAAATATCAACGGTTTTCGAGATATTTGAAGTTGAATAAGTGGGTGCGTATGTGATACGGATACTCATTAGTGATTATTTTGTTAGTGGCTATGTAAGATTTAAATATCGGGAAATTTTTGTGAACAGAATCCTTCGTAAATGCCAACAATTTTCGAAACATTTCAATTTATACTCATTGCAAGGTATGAAATATGTTGGTTATAATGATATAAATAGTTACCTACACATTCCTTTCAAAAATAGTAAAGATTTCGATACGCACGCACTTATTCAACTTCAAATATCTCGAAAACCGTTGATATTTGTGAAACGAAACGTATTCCTTTTTTGTATAGAAAATATTGTGGATTAAGAAAAAGAAGACGAAATCGATATTAATCCAGTGGCGTGAAAGTTGGGGAGGGGCGAATAGGGGTACCCACCTGCCGTACGCCCCTGTTCAGAAATACAAACACATGATTTGCCTTGAAATATAAAACTGATTGCTGTCCAGTGACATACCAAATTTCATTGAGAAAAGTTAAGCCGTTATGGAGTTATTCTGGAAAATATATTTTTTTGTGTCACTTTCAACACCCTGTAACTCGGTTAGGGTATATGTTTATTAAAATGAAGTGAGAATTCTACCCTCGGAGTTTGTTCCCTTTATTCTGGGACTCCCCGTAAATTATATACTTTCTGTAGAGACCACTTATCCCGCCAAATTTAATAAAAAATTACGTTTTATTTATAACAAACGTTCTTGTCTGCATAAACGATACATGTAAAATCACACCACGAACCTATTAATCTATTTCATATCGACTACAATTCACTTCAAAACTATTATTGTTCTACAAACGTTCGTCCTGACAATGTTTTCTGCACGAGAAAGAGTTGTTGCCAGTTTCAATCACAGTGTATGTTCACCCTATTAATCGTCTTTCGAAACTATTCAGTTGAATTTAATGGAAAGGCACACTTTCTCAAATGTTGACTACCCTATGTCGCATGCGACAAAATATTTCTACACTTTTCTCGACCAAGCATTAAAAAGAGATGCGAGATATGTTGTAGCATGTGACATAGGGTTGTAGACATTTGAGAATCGTGCCCCAGACGTGCAATATATGGAGAGACTTTGACGTCATCCATATTCGTCCAATGAAATACCGGTCTTGTGGAGCGTGGTTTTGCGCTTTTTTTCCCTCCAAAACAGTCCATAGAGTATCCGTTTCGGTATAGGTCCTTTTTGATGTAGGTTATTTCCGCATCAAGAGACTTTTTACAACACTTTCGACCTATGAGATTAGCATTGTAGAGTAAGTATATAATATATATTTCTCCACAACCTTCACAGAGTTTGCCAATTCTGAAATCGTATTTGATAACAGAATGGTAACATTCACGTTCTTGATATTGAACAAATATTCTAAAACACTTGCTGTCATATGCATTTTGCGTGTATTTTATTCAATCACTTGTATAAGAATGAATATTCTGACATTATTGTAGCAATAATTACGTTAGCCTTGACTGGCATCATAGTGACAAGATGTAAAATGAAATGTCAAAATAATTTTTCGTTTGTTTCCATTTGATTATATGTAAAATTTGTGGTTGTGGAGAAAGCACAGTCTGTTACTCGGTTAGAATGAAAATTCGCGATGCTTGGGATCCTCACGCTCGCCTCTGGCACGCGCTCTGAACTTCCCACTCGCATCAAATTTTCATTCTAACCTTGTTACAGAATATACTATTCTATGCATAGATCACGTGTTTTCGAGTATAAAAATATTATGAATAATCAAATATCCCGATACTGGTGACCACACTATTGTCGATATTGTTGTTTACAGATAACTCGTAATCATTACAATAAAAAAAAATTGTAAATTTCAGTCTTGCAATTCTGTATTAGGATATTGCGAGGGATATTGAACGAATCCAGAAAACCTGAAAACTTACCACCCAACTTCCATTGTACAGCTTCGCATCTATCATGGAATGTATTTGGTCCACATCAGCTGGGGGTCCAACAATTTCATTGGACCCTGTATTGGACAAAGCTCTGCACCCGCTTGGGCATAATGTGACGTTTTCATTATGGGGTGGATGGTCGGGTACAATCACGATTCTGAAACACGAAGTGCATAATTGTCATCGGACATCACTAACGAATTCGGTATTCAGGATTTTATATATTGGTTCTCGCGAAAAAAAAATATTCCGGGTTGCGCCCCCTAATTTTCTTATAGTTTTGAAGATACCTCCAGGTTTCAAAAATTTGGTATGTCACTCTATAGTATTTAAAAACGCACATTTTGAAGCCACTACTGATAATTAATCACTTCCGGTTCAATCAGAAGTGACCCCAAACTTTTGTTTTCAAAGACACTCTGTTCAAAGACAACACTGTTCTTCAAAATTGAAAATTGGTGATAAATAGCGGAGGTAAAGTTGATTGTTCAATCAAACAAAGTTAACCATGAAATTCAAACTGACAACTGACAAACGACATCAGAAGTTACCAGAGGAAGCTTCGAAAAGTTACCAGAGGAAGCTTCGAAAAGTTACCAGAGGAAGCTTCGAGGTGAGATACTGTGAAAAATTGAGTTTTTCGGCAACCGTCCGGGAAGTACCTACTTCCCGGACGATTTTTCTTTGAGAAAGTATCACTTCCCGGACTAGTCCGATTTGTTATTCTACACGGTTGCCGAAAAAATTGTGTACGCAACACGTCCGAAAACAGTTTTTTTGGACTCGCAGAATTCCAGGACTCGCTACGCTCGTCCTAGAATCTTGTCCACTCGTCCAAAAAAACAATGTTTTCCGGACTTGTTACGTAAATTACCATTCTCATGTAATTGCCACTCCCATACATTCCAGCAATTTTCAAAAATTACCTCAAAACGGAATATTTCACCACTGCCATTTCCCAAATGGCAACATGTTCTTTTCACTTCGTCTATTCGTCATGATAAAAAAAGATTGATTATCAAAAGGGGGGGAAACCGCTGAGGAAATTGTGTATACTAATTCCTAAAAATCTCAACTAATTCCTCTAATACTCAAGTAATTCCCAAGTAATACCGAACTATTATCACTAATGCCCAACTAATTCTTCTAGTACCCGAGTTATACCTTCAATTCAGCAGTAATAAAAATATTGAAAACATTAGGAAATTTTGTTTTCTTCTTTCAATCATGATCAATCTTAGTTTTTTTGTCAAGTACTATGTTGCAGAGCTTTTTCTTTGTTTTTTCATTTAACAATTATGATTTCCACCAATGTTCTCTGATTTCTGAATGATTCCTGTAATTCCCTTGTAATACTCGAGTAATACCTCTAATTTCCGACTAATGCCCACTAATACCCATTAATTTTCAACTAATACCTCTAATTCCCGACTAATACCTTTCCTCCCCGGACTACCAGACTACTGGTGTAGTTTTGGAGAATTCCGTTAGAAACCGAAAATACAAATTGTTTCGTTATGAGTGTTTTCTGTTTTCAAAATTGGATATTCTTCAATGAAGGAGGCTATGAACATAAGCATGTGAACCAAAAAAGCAACATTTCTTGTCCAACTTTGTTCGATTGAACATTTAACTGTATCTCCGCCATTTTTCAACCGATTTTCAATTTATAAGAACAGTTTTCTCTCAAATTGCGTGCTCTTCCGGATAATAATGTACAGAGTGGTGAATTTTCAGTAGTGGCGTCAAAATATGCGTATATTCAAATACTATAGCAGATATATGAAATCTTCATCTTCAAAAATTGGGGGCGTATCTCACCTCGTGGTCACCCGCTATACTTTTTTCTTAAAGGAATATTCCTAGGGAAAGGTTGAAAAATGTAAGTTTTTTAAAGGTGTTTCCATTTTAGTCCGGTGGCAGGGAGGGTTTTCGTAACCGATGAAGTGCGACGGGATCACCCAAGTTATTCTTATGTATTTTGACCCGCTGAATCCGAATTTCGAGGGTGATAAGCCGTGAAAGCACCCGGAAAATTTTTATGGACGATTTTCCGAAGGAAATCGAAAAATCCATTTTTTTCATATACTCGATACTTTTATCTTGCTTGGAAGCGGCATTTTTTATTCGCGAAGCTCACGTAGTGGACAAATTTCCTATAGTGTCAATAAAAACGGGTTCAGCACATATTTTTTCATGATCACGAAGCATTTCAGTAGCAGAAAAACAAAAAATTTTGCTTAAAAGTAAAAGATTTTTCCGAGGAAAATCGAAAAATCCATTTTTTCCAAAAACAAATACACTTTAATGTACTACATAAAATTCTCTACAAAAAAGGTATCTACAAATTTTTCTTTAAAATGTACCGTTTTCGAGTAAAATGTGCTCGAAATTCGAAAAAATGCGATTTTCTCAATTCTTTTACTTTTAGGTAAAATTTTCCGTTTTTCCGCTACTGAAATGCTTTGTGATCATGAAAAATTATGTGCTGAACCCGTTTTGATCGACACTATAAGGAATTCGTCCACTGCGTGAGCTTCGCGAATAAAAAAATGCCGGTTCCATGCAAGGTAAAAGTATCGGAAAATGCAGTGCCGGAAAATCCACACGAATGACTTTTTGGGAAAAGGTGATCCTGAAAATATCATTATGTGACTAAATGAGAGAGTACTGAAAATTGAGAAAATCGCATTTTTTCGAATTTCGAGCACGTTTTACTGGAAAACGGTGCATTTTCAAGAAAACTTTGTCGACACCTTTTTATAGAGAATTTTATGCAGAATATTACATCATTTGTTTTTGGAAAAAATGGATTTTTCGATTTCTCTCGAAAAATCGTCCAAAAAAATTTTCCGGATGCTTTCACGGCTTATCACCTTCGAAATTCGGATTCAGCGGGTCAAAATACATAAGAATTACTTGGGTGATCCCGTTGCGCTTCATCGGCTACGAAAACGCTCCCTCTGTCACCGGACTATTTTAAATGGGTCGCACTGTGTATTGAATAAAGTACTGAAGTTTACTGAATTCGCTCACCTGTCGACTGAAAACTCCCAATACTGATCTGAAGTAACAGGCAAATATGTGATTTTATCGGGAATGATGTTTCCATTTTTATCTTGAGTTTTATGAATGTGTTTATTGTCGTAAAATCCCAATTGGACGTTGCCTCCTCTTTTTGACTGTCGATCTCTGAAAATTACAAAAATTAGTGCCCACCAAATACCTTTTGTAATAATTTACAATGATAATAATTATTATAATTATTATTGTGCAACAACTGGCCTGGGCCGATGCGGAGATACACGATGTTATGTTAATTTATCTATATCAGTTTTTTATATACAGTATCGGAAACTTTCCATCTGAGGTATAGACAGAAATCGCTACGCGAGCAACAAGGAACGCAATGATATGATAATACCACATAAATAAGAGAGACGCACTACTGTGCGCCTCTCCTGTTACCCCACCCAACGCATGAACGGACCACGTGGCAATGCGCCACACCGTACACAGCTCACGTCGATATCCCTTCCTCGAGCGAGTAGAGGAGAAATTGTAATGCTCTCTCAACATATAGCAAGCTATTCTTTACGCTCTCATGAAACCACAATACCCAAGATGAAAAATTTCCGATACTGTATGTCGATTTTTCTGGAAAAAATTACGTAGTCGAAAAAAATTGTATCTCTCGAACCGTTCAATATTAGAAAACCAAAACAGTAGAGCAGTTAGTTAGTTGGTAGTACAGGTCGGATACTTTAATGAACTAAAGAAAAAAAAAATACTTTTGTCTAATTTCCACTAGGTATTTCATTATAACCATCGGTTTCGGGTGTTTCCCATTAGCAAGTAGTACCTGATTTTTGGGAGATTATTCATATACGAATCAAATACTCATTGCATAGAATTTAACAGAGATTTTATTTTTTCATACCAAATTTTTACCAGACCCCTTGGGACCTGAAACCTAAAGCGGTCGCTCCATTCGTCACCAGTGAGACAGAGGTGGGATTTCAACCCATGTCAATGACATGCTTACCACACGAGATGTAGGAATAGACCCCCGGTAGTCCCACCTACGCAAGACCACTTGCCCCTGAGAGGCCAACATCAAACAGAAAGGCGAGTGTAGTTTACACCAGGGGTCCCCTTCATCACTCAGTACCATTCCACAAGCTTCCGCTCGTGACCTAGAATGGTCGCGGTTAGGCCCAGCTTTCGCTAGACAGCCTCCTACGAGTACAACTGAAGCCATGTCAATACGTTGTCCAGAATTCTAGGATACCATATACCACGGCAACTTTAATGGGAAAACACCGCGTGGAATAACACGTTTATACTCGTTATACGACCTGATAAGTAGCCACGCGGAGGCCACACTCGGTAGAGTTAGAGTGGAAACCCATACACAAACCTGATACTGACCAAACTCCATGAAGACAGGCGCGGAAAAGACGTCAGAGACAAACAACCAGACAGACAACACCCTGGAAGAAGTAAGACAAAGGCAAGGGCCCCGGCTATGCCAGAATCTACTTCTGCGGAACCCAGTAATCGATCAATCATACCTTCCCAAGTAGCAATTCAACGTTGCGGCAACGTGTTCGAAAAAGTTGTGCAACCAAACATAAGTTGCGTTGCCGACGTCAACACAACGTTGTCACAACCCTGTTTTCCACCAATTTGGTCAATCATTTTTGGGTTTTTACAACGTTTCTGCTACAACTGTAGGTAGCGGTTGGTCGTTTCCTAAACGTTGGTGAATTTACTTAAGAACAACTGCACACCAGCGCCCCCTCAAGCGGCAATGACAGTTCATTTTCTATGGTGTTCAGAAAATAGTTGATTTATCAACCAAATAATTACTGATGGCAAAATGGACACTAAGAAAAAAGTTTCTGGCAACTACTACCGCAAGTTAATATCGAAATATTTCATGTTCAATATTACCGAAAAATAACGATTACGAAACGGAAATTGCCAACGCATTACATTTTACTGTCAAGTATACCATTGTTTCATGCTAAAAAACACGCGGGCTTTCAATCTGTTGCGAAGATTTCAAATGTCAAGAATAAAAAATATATATTTGTATAAACAATTTTTAATGTTGATATCGATTCAAGCGTGAACTAAACGGGATACCTATGAATTATTTCTAGAAAAATAAAATGAGGCTTTAAAATCCTTTGTAAATGTTTGTTTTACATTCCAAGTATTAATGGCCGACCATGTTTCCAAATAGAATCGCACTTCCAATATGGCGTATAGGAGTATGCAAGTCGTCAACGCGACCTTGGTTGTCAGATAACTAAAAATATACTAATTTTTAACGTTAGTCTACCAGGCAACTAACTTTATACCCGAAGTGCGACTGAAGTTGCTTCAAAAATGGAAACAATTCCAACTAACGAATACATTCCGATCCACATTTTGTAACCCGCCTCTTTTTTCACTCAGTTTCTTCAAATTATTAAACTGTTGTACATGGTCATAATCAAGTTGTTTCTCCTGGCTATAATCAGTTGTTCCTCTGAAAAAGTAGTTGCTTTCCTTAATATCTCTCTATTCAGGTTGACACTTGTTCTTAAAGAAATTAAACTTAAGATTTCCAAACTGTCTGTCTTTATGTTAGCTTGTGCCCGTGAAGTTTCTTCACGGCTGATTTTTTTTTGTCTGTAAGAGAAGACAGCGTATTTGTAAGCACTTTTCATATCCGATTCGAGAAGTTAGGTTAGGATCATTCTAGTCATTTTTCCTTTACTATAAATACATTTTCTGTCAAACAATTCAGCAAACAATGATCCTTGTCACTGAAATAAAAAATTTATAATAAGCTGGGTAAATTATTGTCATCTAAATTTGGCCTACACGTCCTCTGCAGTAAATATTTGAAGGAAGAGTTGTGAAGATGACTCCGCGAAAACGTTTTCAACTCAACTGTGAAATTACCCACTGCTTAGTTCAATCTCATAAGGTCGCTTTATCGTCGGGAAAAAGTTTAAAATAACTAAAGTAGTAAGAACATTATTCCCATTCCCAGAATATTTACTACTCGTAGTCGGTTCAGTAAACGTTATGACAACGTCGTAGCTTGACTGATGTCATGCTCAACGTTAAAACAACGTTGACCGGTGGTCAAGAGAGCGTAGTTTCTCATAAATGACTGATTTCTTCACCAACTACAATGTTAATTTTGGTGTATTATGTGGTTGTCGTCGCCAAAATGCTACTTGGGTTGTTTTTTAGCCTTCAGGAAAACCGCCAACTTCAGTGAGAAAAAAGGTCCGGTAACAAGAGCCCTCAGCCAGTTTCAGGAGGGCATCAAGCATAGTTAAGATTCCATGAGTGTGACCATATTCGGGACGCTTTTTAGGGTAAAAGAGTCAATTGATAACTCAAAAGCGATGCATCTTATCGATTTCAAACAAAAGGACAGGCTTCTAAGGAGGAAGTTTAATTCTATGTACCTACGTCGGCGGCAGCACCTCATGATACTTTTCATAGATAATCGAGGTAGCTGCAGTGGTATTTCTCTTCCACCAAAATATAAAGCAATCTTTATCTAATAGAAATGAATTTGGTATCAAAAGGAAGGTAAAACGTTGATCTAGGTACGTGCTGTAATGTTTTTTTTCATTATTTGTTCATCTACCCAAAAAATTGCAGTAGCTGCATTTTCGGGACATTTACATTACGACGAACCGTTTTTGAGTTATCAATTGGCTCTTTTTGGCATTTTGGCTCTTAAGTCGTTTGCTATTTTAAAATCAACCATTGTCTAAGGGAAATTGAGACCGTAGAGACTGAGCACTCAATATTAAGGCTGGATTTCAAATTGTTGACCGCCAATCAGCAGGAATGAGGATGGGGAGCCTCCAGACAAACTTCAAATAATGCCTGGAAAGTTCGCCCTCAACCTCCATAGGGGGGTGAGTGTTGGTAAGTAGTTTAGTAAGCTTCTAGATCGTGAAGCCACCTTCGTTGGTGAAACGCGCTAAGAGTGAAATTGACGTAGTTTTGTTTTTTTGGTTCTATTTCTTTAATTGTATTCAAACCACTCACAGGTTACCAATATTCATTTATGCGAGTAATGTGATCGAGCTTACCTGTTCAAATATATGGAGAATAATGGATCCCGAATTTTCTTCTGTCTGTAAAGAGCGTAGAAAAATGGTTCATAATCGGAATGTTTAAGCCCCAAGCCTAAAACTCCATCCGATTTATGTAGGGACATCCAGTCTGGAACGCCTGTCATTTCCACGAATAAGTAGTTCGACAAATTCGAGTGAGCGATCTGATAAAATGGTAATAAAAAAGGTTTAATTTATCGGACATAAAAAACATACATATAAACCCAGATAACACAAAGACGTCCTCAGTACGCCCACAGGACATAAATCTAAGACATTCAAGACGTCCCGAAGATTGTAACGTTCTGAGGAAGTCCCTGTAAGGTCTTCCATGGACATCCCTTGGACATCCTAAGGATGTTTTTAGGATATTAATTTTCAAGGTTTTCTATAACCCATGATCCTAGTCAATGGAAAGTGACATACCAACTAGAAAAAGTGAAAAGGATAAGGATGGAAAGTGATTTTCGAAAAAACATTTATAAATATTTTAAATTCTGTCACAAACATTTACATCAATTACGAAACATAATACCTATAGAACAGTATAGAAGTCTCTGCTCACAACAGCAATAAATACGTGATATTATATTTTCTCAGATCATCGTATTCTTTTGATTGTAAAAACAACCTCAAATTCCGCCACAACCAGAAATTATGTTTATAAGTTAGGTTAGGAAACCACAAGGCAAGAGATAAGACACAGCCCAGGACCGCAAATAGCACAAATCACAGACTTCACGATGCACTCAGTCACAGTTTTGAATAAAAGTCTATTTTTGGAAAAAATAATTGGAGAATTGTTAGAAATAATAAATAAATCAAAAGTGTGATTTAAGTCGCTATCCCAACGACTCGAGACTGTGAACTCACTGAAATATAGACGAGAATAAAAGGAACGCAATAAGCGCTATGTGATTGGTCACTGCAATGACGGGAAGTTTAAACGAAAAGATAAGAATGAGGCAAATTGAGTTGAAAATGCGTGAATTACTAGCAAACCTAACCTGACCTGACTAACCTAGCGCGAACAGAATAAC
Organism: Chrysolina haemoptera; assembly: GCA_958298965.1. Taxonomy (NCBI): domain Eukaryota; kingdom Metazoa; phylum Arthropoda; class Insecta; order Coleoptera; family Chrysomelidae; genus Chrysolina; species Chrysolina haemoptera. The sequence goes on along the minus strand of OY282590.1, from coordinate 3,593,742 downwards.
CATGCAAAATTGATAACGATATAACGACTATTCATCTAATACTGGTTACAACTGGAGAAACTCACTGAGCTAAATAAAATGGACATTCTCGGGATGTCCAGTGCTATCTGGGAACAGGGAAATCTCTAAAATAGTTTCGAATTTTCCGCTTCTTAACTGAGCAGTTACATTTTTACAAATATTTCAGATTAAAATTTGAAACATTTAATGAAATGAATTTATCTGTGTATTTGAAAAGCATTGCAAAGTCGTTCTTGTAGACAACTTCGCGAAATATAAAATATAATTATATAATTCAGCAGTCGTAGGGGGCAATATTTGTTTTCTGTTGGATACTTGCCGGTGATTTATCTATTACATCGGCGGAAAACTGGATTATGTTACCCACTTTTCATTATTAAATAACAACCTCATGGATAATATTATGTCGGTCCCTCCGTTTTGATCAAGATTGACCCGACGTGTTCGGTCTTCCAACCCATTTATAATCGGCTCATACTTTCAACAAAATATAACATTCTGGGAAGTAATTCCAGAAGTCGATAATCTCCAGAAATTAGAAAGTACCTAATAATATTTTCATTAATCTCTTCAATAATAAACAAAAAGTGATATCCATGCACGGATCGTTGCTGTTTGGCTTAAAAAAAATTGATTGGAAGTTATTGGATCAATTTTTGAAATAATTGCAGTGCACAACATTTGATCAATTTTTTAATGTACCACTCTGTATATTATTTCATTTGCATGTACCCAAACCACAGTTTATAGTGCCCTAACTATGTGTCAAAACATATACAATATTTAAAGTCACTTAGAATATACGGGGTGTTCAAAAAAATTATAAAATCTTGGTATTTTCAAATGATGAAACTATTTTTTTCCAGATTCAAGAGTATGAAATCTAAACTTGGAATTGGATTCCAAAATTGGAAAAGATTTCAATATTTCTTACTCCCCTATCACTTCAGGTTTCACCGGAAACAAGCCAATTTCGAAATTTTCAAATGGAAAACTCTGTATATTTTTACTTTTTTGAATCTAGAGACGATTCTGAGTACGATAGTTCCGAGAGAGAAACTCGACATAATTGTTTTTTGAAAGAATTTGATGGAAAGGAATAAAGAGTAAAAATTTTATATACACTTTTTCCCGCCTAGTTTGAAAATGTAAATTTTTTTAAATGATATCGTTTTAGTCAGGCATTTCTCATATTATACTTTTCATGACGAATCCATTGATGGTTTAAAATAAAAAAATCAGATGGAAAACGAGTGTCTCACTCATCAAGTATGCTTTGGATCTAAAATTGAATGAAACTGAATTAAAACATCAACTACTACATAAAATTCTGTACATTTTAAGAATATACTGAATAATAATATACAGAAGTGTTCCATTTGGAAAAATATTCGTTTTGGAAAAATTGCTGCACGCGGTATGGTACTAAGAAGTTCCATTTTTTGGATACAAAACTATGCTATGGTGGGCAGTGCTTTAAAATGTCTATTAATATATTTTTCTTGTAACTCACAGAAAATTTGTCATACGAATAAAACCCTGTGAAGTTGAAGTCTCCCTCGTTAGCGAAATAAGCTGTGCCATTTTTTTTCCAAGTTGATGAACGCTTGTTATCATACAAATGATGGTTATCTGAAAAATATAAAACTATGACCTTTCGAAATTATTCCAGAATGTAATCCCCTTGAATAATTCACTTATTATATTCATATTGCAATTCTTCAAAAAATTATCATTAAAAGTTCACCTGCTTTCGCAGGTTTTCAAAAACTGTGACTTTCAATGAAAGCCTGAATAGAGAAAAAATTAAAAAAAAATAAAAATCGAGGTATACTCACGACAACCACGCTCTTGCAATGTGTTACATTTAGCAGACATTATCCAGGACATTCCCCATGCAGTGTCGAAAGCGACATTCATGGTTTGACCTGGTTTTCCCACCACAATTACTCCATAAAATTCGTTCTGCAATAAAATAATATAAGTAATATCCGGAAAGAACGTTTCGAGCAAAATATTGCACGATTATCTGTTTCTGAAATGAGATTTTCTGCAAAAAAGTTAAATGAAATATAATATGGTGTTTGACTGGTTTTTTTGCGGGCCCGATTTTAGTAATGCCTTAAATATTGACAAAATAAGGCGTCCTATAAAAGCTCACAAACTAAATTATATAATACTAGCGGTGCCGACAGGCATTGTCCTGTATATCGATATAGAGCACAAAACATTTTTGTTTCATGTTTCCTGTTTACCGTTTCATGTTTCTCGTTTCATGTTTCTCGTTTCATGTTTCTCGTTTCATGTTTCCCGTTTCATGTTTAATGTTGATCGGATATTATTTAGTGAGGTGAATATTTCAGTAAATTAGCTGATTCTTTGAAGAGTACTCATTTCCTTCATTTGCAAACATCAAATGATACCGAGGAAAATTTTATTAGGTAATAATTGTGAGTTTAAACCATTCCCGAATCCACTTGAACACACAAAAAATATTTAATCGAAATCAGTCCAGTTGTTTAGGAGGAGTTCACGGTCGTATGGGCACAGAAGATTTATATATATATAAACATATATATAAAGATTGTAGTGTATGGGAGTAATAAGTAACAGCAACCCCCTCCCATTTTTCGTTCTAACTCTTATTCATATTCTTATAGCTATTTCTTGGCAATTGCAATTATATCTCAAACTATTTCGGAACTTATTGAATGTGCATATCGGATTGAGTTTCCATAATAACATATACTATTGAGGTTATATAATAATAAAACTATAATGATGACTTTCACATTGTATGGTGACTTATGTTCCTCCAAACAACGGCTCCTTCAAGAAAAAGTATTCATAATGTTGTTTCAGAACTTCTGAAATAGGTTCCTTGTCAATTGATATTGTCAAATATGAACGTTCGCAAATAAACCTTCTATAAGGAACATATGAGTGCCCTAAATGCAAAACTCGGTATTTGCCAAAATGTCGAAAATGGAGATATTGGTTCCAAATGAAAGGTATTTTCAATATTTACCATACAAATATCAGAACTAGCTGCAAAACAATGTAGTTTCCATGCAAATCCCATTAAAAAATCCGTGTGAGATGCTATTTAAAAGCGAGTTTCTCTTTCGTCGGTATATGTAACCTAGCCAATAAGAGTACCGGAATATGGATCACGTGGTTGAACACATGGTATTGAATCGAATGTTTCTGTTTTCTTGTTTCACTAACTCATCATTCGCAATCAAAACTTCTTCAAACACTGATGTGATTTTTGTGAGAACTGACATGAAATGTGTTTTTAAATTCTACTCTTGATTTTCATGAACAAATTCCATATCTGTAGAACTACACTGAGATGTAAAAGTAGGTAAGTATCATTTGTTCAGATGCGAAACTGGTTCTTTGCATTATTTAATTGCAAAACTTTGTATTTACAATTTTCAAACGCTGTTTTTGGAGTCATAGCATTTCCAATATGTGCGGAACAGAAAACATAGGATCTTAGATTTTATCTCCATCTATCGTGACCAATTTCAGTAGCACAAGACGATATGTAAGTGAACTATGAGTTTTTTGCAGATTACTCGAAATGACTTGAGATGCAAATACAGAGTTTTGCATTTAGGGCACTCATATACCTGCTCTCTAATAATAACATAACCGTCCTATCCTATTGAATCCCCTTATAACCAGTCCCCTCTCTTCCTGAACATGTATCCGGTTCGAAAGACCGTTTAGCTTACTATGCCAAGCATACCAAACATTAATAGTGTCTTTCGTTAAGATGTACTCTGATTGCTCTACTTTTTCGAAGTTGATCTTTTCAAAAGAGAAAGATAAATGTTAGAGAGAGATGAACATATGTGAAAGTGAGCTCGATCAACTAGAGCAGTCTTCAATGAACAAGCCTAATATTTCATCGAATAAAAATCCGACGGAAACAGATCGGCATACTTGTCGCGTGGGTCCTAAGAGTCACCATATCCCTAAAATGTGTTTGTTCCATGGGATAGCGTTAATTTTGCTTGTTCATCGATAATTTTATATTCATAACTGCCAAAACCCTAGAGAGCATACGTTATGAAATCATCACACTTTTTGGCAGCGGGCTGACGGCCTATACCCGCCAACCATGCGATACAAGAAACATGTACAGGCGACATCGCATTATGACATGCGACATTGCATTATGACGTGCGACATCGCATTATGACGTGTGACATCCGCATTTGAAGTCACAAACATCAGTAGGAATATGAACACTCAATCTGATCGAGTTTGACGTAACTCGTGCCGAAATGAACGTCGAGTAACTTCGAGTCATAAGGAAACCACAGCGATTTTCACGTTCTAGCCTACGTACCGTGACAGCTTTCGTATCGAGTGTTCATAATCTCACACAGGTATCCAATATATTGAGGCAATGTGAAAATGTCTTCTTCTTCTTCGCGTGTTAATGGCCATTGCTTCCCATGGGGTACATTTATGTGAAAATGTCCGCCTCAAGGAAAATCATTGTGACGTCTTTCAGACATGAAATGTGACGTCACATAGAAAGTCATTAACAGGTGTTATACAAGTCCACATTTCATATCACGAATAGGTCACACTATGATATCAAATGTTTCTCATAGTTTTCTAGGTCTTGATTTTCTCTCCATACTGGAAAAGCCGGAAAAGGAGAGCCGAGAGTGTTGACGACCTCTGGGGTGCGTACTACCTATTCGCAATACAACCACTTTGAACCTCGAAAACAATTTTCATCTACTTATATTCATCCAAACTGCTTACAGGCATTTGCGTACAACACTACCTGACTATTTGCATCTTCATATAAGAACAGTTAACACCAGTGTGTGGTAACTTGGGCAAATCATGAATATTTGGTGAAATCTAAAAAAACTCATGTGTTTGTTAAACGACACACACTATTATTCTTTTTTGAAATTTAAATACCAAAGTCTAATCCAAAAGATTATCGTTCGATAAACACAAGATTCGAATCACGATTTCTAGGTTATGTTCGCTTGTGAAACAACGCGCAAATACGCCTCTTGTCGAGAAACAAAAAAAGACTTCTAACACACGATAGTTGTGTGTATCCTATAATTTTTGTATCAAACATTTCTAAATGTAGAATGTAGTATCACGACTTGGTAGATTTGTTGACGTCGAATAGGTATAGCGGGTGATGTTATTGCGGAACCATTGTCATATTTGGTCAATGAATCGTTTAAATCTGGATCATTTCCAGATTTAAAGGAGTCCAAATGTATTCCTGTGTACAAAAACAAAGGCTCAAAATCTGAAATAAAAAATTACAGGTCAATATGTGTCCAGAGTCAAATTTCCAAGATCTTTGAAGCATCCTACTCCATAAGACTAATAAACTATCTTGAAAAATTCAAACTACTGTCTAATACTCAACACGGCTTCAGGAGCAAAAAATCGACAAAAACAGCAATCTTTGACTGCGTAGAATTCATTTATGCAGCACTAAATCATAAATATCATGTGGTCAGTTTGTTCTACGATTTAAGTCGTGCATTCGACACTATCGATCATACGTTATTGCTGATGAAACTAGAATGCATTGGTGTACGAGGAGTAGCATATAACTGGGCAACTTCCTACTTAACAAATAGAAAACAGGCCACACTTATTGTTGATGGTGTTAGATCTGATACTGGGGACATACATATGGGTGTACCCCAAGGGGCCCAAGGTTCCATCTTGGGTCCATTGTTCTTCATTATATTCATTAATGATGTTAATGGCTCCTGCATATCATCAAATCAAATGATTGTTTATGCTGATGATACAAACATACTAATGTCAAATAAAAATATCGAGTATCTTGTTGAAACAAGCAATAAGGCGTCTAAGGAATTGAATGAATACTGTTTAGATAATGGACTCAAGATGAATTTAACAAAAACCTACCACATGCGCTTCCTCCCAAAAAATGTCGCACCTGATTACGATCTATACCTCAATGTGTGTGGACAGTCTATTCAGAGTAAGGATACTATAAAGTTTCTAGGTCTCACTCTAGATCAAAAATTGACCTGGGAAGCACACATAAATGCATTATGTTCAAAACTAAGCACGACTTCCTACATAATACGAAATTTGAGAGAAACTGTATCAATTGACATTTTGAGAATTCTCTATTTTGGATTGGTCCAGTCAACACTCCAATACGGATTGATTTTCTGGGGGTCTTCCTGTTACTTCATAGATGCATTCCGCTCACAGAAAAAAATACTGAGGACTATTTACAAAGTCCCTCCATATTCACCTTGTAAACCACTATTCAAACAATTTCAAATCCTAACATTACCGTGTCTCCATATATTCCAGTTGATTATGTATGTCAGAGAAAACGAAACAGAGTTCAATAGAAATTGTGATGTGCATTCATATTTTACGAGGAATAGCGAAGCTATCCACCAACCGTACTCTAGGCTTGGGGTGAGTCAAAATTCACCGAAATATATAGGCATTAAATGTTTCAACAAAATAAGAAGTTTTATTGATACAGGTAACACAACAACCATCTTCAAGAAAAGCTTGCATGCTTTTTTATGTGATAAACAATTTTATGATTTTAGTTCGAAAATATGAATATGAAATTCATAAAATCTTTTGTGGAATCATCTGCGACTGAAAGACAAACTTTAGTCGCTATTTTCCATCGTTCAAGATAACCTCTTGGGAGGTATTCATGTTGAAAAGGGGAAGTAGTTGTTTTCTATTAGATATAACAAATAAGTCACATTTTTCATTTTTCAATTTTTATGGAGAATGTTCCCCTTTTCAATTTTATGATATTGACGAATTTCTTAATTTTTAATTTTAGTTTCGTATATTCAAATATACATTTAAATAATTCTGAATGAATCTTGTTGTTCTCTTTATTAGCGTATATTTAGTGTATTTTTAATATTTTAATTCGTTAGAGTATCTATTTTTTCTACTTCCATGTGTATACAGGTATATCTATATATGTACTTGTGTTAAGATGTTTCATTATGCAAACCATTACCCCCTGACTAGTCCGATAAGTTTATATACATTTGTATTTTTTCTTACATTGTGTGTAATCTTTTGTGGTGAAATAAATATCTATCTATCTATCTATCTATCTATCTATCTGATGAATGTTGCTGCCACATCAAATTTTTTTCTGTTTGTGATGTGTTAGTTATTGTGACTGCAACATCAAATATACCTCACATAATTCTTCACACGATGGTTGGCTGGGTATTGCATTGTCGTGGCTAAATGATCACAGCAATCGACATTGCTTTTTTTACAGTGTCAAGACTCTAATTCTTCAGAAAGCTTTGTTTAAAATCGATTGCAAAATTTGTACCAACTGTCAAACAAACAGATAGACAAGAAAGCGAATAAAAACGTGGTGATAATAGTAAGGAATAAGGTATCCATGTATTTCATGGAGATTTAGTACAAATTCCAAGCAATGAGCAATAGATAACGGAAGTAACGGAACACGTCAATTTAGTCACATCCAATCTGCGAGGTTAGAAAAATATCAACAGAAATTTCGAACGATAAATAAATACGATAGATACGAACAAATAGCTGCAAATTCTGATGAAATAGTTTACAAGTTTATCGTAAAGCATATTATATCCCGATTTACGTATGTGACCTCTGCAATACAACATCAACAGTATTATAAACAATTTCATGAAAGAACATCCAAGATAAAAAAAAGTATTCACGAAGACATCACTTTTGAATACCTAGTTTTTTAGGTAAATCATGGAAACAGATCAACAACTACACAACTTCACGGATGAACTCTTGGAGAAAAACTGCCTGTGTTGTGCCATTTGCAAGGATATCTTGAGACCACCTATAATGCTCATAGAAAACGTTGGAAATATATGCACTATATGTTATGAAGAGAAGCATGAGACAATGAATTGGCGATGTCTGAATAATTACGCCCTGGAAAATATACTGAAACTGTTGAAGCTTCCTTGCAAGTTCAAAACCAAGGGATGCACCGACAGATTTTCATATGAAGATTTAGTTTTTCACCAAAGCAGCTGTAAGTACCGCACAAGACTATGCTCCATGTTCCAATTTGCAGCTTGCGAATGGGAAGGCAACACGACTGACTTCATAGATCACTTCAAAGAGTACCATGGTGACCATGTTATAAATTTCGAGAACAATTTGTTCTTCCTAGAGACGTCCCTCATAGATTTAGTCCTGGTCAAGTTGCTAGTGATGAAGCAGCATACGTTTATCCTTCGAATGCAGACGAATCCCGATAAAAAAAAGCTTTTCTACATGATATGCAGCATTAAAGATGACTACAGCTCCTTCTGTGAGTACTCCGTCAAACACAAAGGGGTAAGCGAGAATTACATCAAAACCAAGTCAAAGATACTGTCTTCTTACCATATTTATAACGAGTTTGACGAGAATATTGCTGTAGAAGTTGATTTGGAAGCTCTCAAACAGATTTCTCATATAACCGACACCATAACAAATATTTTCAAGATCAAAATCGAAGAGAGCCAGGCCGAGGGGATCGATGAGAAGATGTTGCACTTCTTCGAGTGTCCTGTCTGCAAGAACTTTATGAAACCGCCCATTTTCCAGTGTCAGTCGGGGCACAGCATTTGCAACTTGTGTCGTCCGAGGCTGGACAAGTGTCCAACCTGTAGAGCAACGTTTGGGAACATAAGAAACTACTCGCTAGAGGGGCTGACAACGGGGGTCCATTATCCTTGCATCTACCACGACTCTGGGTGTACAGAGATATCTACTGTGAATGAGATCGTAAGGCACGAAGGGGAATGTCCTTTCAAGCCCTGCAACTGCCCATTCACCAACTGCAATTCAACTGGGAACCATAGCACCATCATAAGCCACCTGATCAACTTCCATTTCGACTCTGTGATATATTCGGGCACCACAGGCTACACCGAGTCTTTTCGGCTGGATCAAAATTGCGGCCATAATAAAATATTCGACAGAAAATGCATAATAGCGTTCGATCACATCTTCCGGTTGACCTGCAAGAGAGTGGCTGAGCACTGTCTGATGGCTGCCGAGCTTTTTGGCTGCATGAAAGATTCAAAAACCTTTGTGTACGAGGTGGCTATTATCGATATGAGGAGGCCTGAGAAGAAACTGATTCGCACGGATTACTGCCTGAAAGAAATGCCGGAAGATGAGTTGTTCAAGCGGTGTATTATATTTCCAAATACTGTCTTGGCGTCCTATTCGAATCATGGGATGATAACTTTTCATTTTATGATTAGGGAAAAATGAAATACTTGCCACTGATAGAAGATCTGACTTAGTTGTAGTTTTTCTGTTACGTTAGATTTTGAGTCTGAAAGTTTTTTAATGAAGAGACTGAGATGATTTTCTTGTCTAGATTTCAAGTGAACTATATATTTTTTGTTGTTCTAGTTATACTGAGATTAATAACAAAAAGTTATTCTCTTGTAGATGATAATTTTATTTGTTGTATTTACTAACATATGGGATAAATTTATATTTTAATTATAGTTTTTAACTGCTCAACAGAATACATAAAATATTTGCTGTAAATAAATGTTCAACATATTCAAGTTGTCTTTTTACCAGTTCAATAAAAACAGGTGGAGTAGAGTGGCCTAACTTTAGTGAAAGGTCATGAAAAAATTAAAATTACATATCAAAATAGAAAATAGCAATTCATTGGCAGATTTTCAGTGTATCTCACTTCTAATGGAAACGACTCCTAACTTCCGAAATTTTTGGCATATAATGGTGAAATTTGCAGAATTGATAGATACCTACATAAAAAAATGAATAAAATGACCTAAGAGGGATATTTTCAGGTTATACAGTGCTAGTCTAAAGTCCGTTCCCCCCTACTAATTTTTGAACCACCTGGTATATCGCAACGAAATTTGGAAGGCTCAAATAGGAGATAAAAACCTACTTTTTCATGAGAAAATTCCAGCTAAAAGTTTCAAAGTGGCAGCTGAACGCCATCTTCAATAATTTTTTTAAATAGAACACCCGGTATATCATTGCATGATCGGTTAGGGACGATCATAAGGAATCCAACAACACCAAGTTAGATGTTATTATCTCCAAAGACTATGGAGATATCGCCTATTATTTTCTCCACAAGCCGAATGAGTGTGAGAGAGAATTTATTGACCCGCCAGAAAAAGTTTCGATCACTTTACTGCTAATTCAGTATTCCTCCGTTCTTCAAAATATGCATTTCGGAAAAATCCAAATTCGTCTCGCTTCTCATGAAAACATACCCGTAACTTTTGTCTCACAATTCTACACTTCTGGTGTACTTATCTATCGATTTTCCAAATGTCACTGTTTGTCAGAACACAACTTTCATTTTCAGGTGTGCCACAAGAACGTGTTCTTGGGCCCTTGATATTCTTGCTCTAAGTAAATGACTATACAGTCACAACTCCAAGATTAGGTAGCTGAGCAAGGTAATCAATAGGTATTATATTGAAATTAGACTATTTGTTTGGAAATTTTAAACAAAGATGGAAATTGGTTACTTTTATTGCGGACTTCCACTGTTTGGATTTTTACTATGAGTATGACGTTTCAATCGGTTCAGTACCTCCGATCGACAGCCTAAGTAGTAAGTATATGAGAAAAACTCAATGGGTCTTCAGGTAATTTAACAATACTACCTGTTTTCTAAAATGGTCATACCTATAAGTGTGGTAACGAGTAGGAGACAGGAGTCATCACCGTTTGTATTATATGAATAACATATCCATACCTTCTTTATTTTTACACTCGGTTGGATGTATATGTACTCTTTGAATTTTCGTTTGAACCAGTGTTCTCCCTTGTCCAAAACGCTGACATCTTTCCATTGAATAGACGATGTGCCGTCATCGTCTTATAATATAATAGATCGTCATACTTAAGTACTTACGTCCAGATATCTGTAGAGAGCTATAGAATCGTTTGTTCGATTCATCATCACGTTTCTATTTTCGCTAAATATGTAATCAAAATCTGTTCCATATTTCTTGAGGACTTGGGCGTGGCTCAAATATTGGCGCCTGGGTGATTCCATCCGGATCAAGTCCACTCTAAAAAAAAAGTTTCGAATTTGAGGAAATTACGAAGGCGTAAATTAATACTAATTTCTCGAAATTGACACTAATTTCGAGTAACTCGAAATTAGGGTAATTTCGACTTACAACTCGAAATTAGTCTTAATTTCGACTTATAAGTCGAAAATAAGGCTAAAATATACCGTATTGAGCATTTGTGTTCAAAAATTTTTGCCGGAGAGTATCAAATAAATGAAATAATAAAATCGACAATGTCGAAGTATCCTGTTCTACCAATATATATATCCACCATGTGGAAAATATGAGGCAATCATCAAATACTTCCTTGGCTGATACCACGACAGACATTGAACTACATCTGACAGATATTTGTGCAACCTTCTTTCAAGAAGACCCAATTGCAAATGCTAATTGTAATTAAACAGTAGATTGTCATTTCTTTGGCTGGGCAAGACCACCTGCAGACGCATTTTGAGGTTCTTGCCTCTCGTCAGTGACAGGGCAAGTCGGACAACATTGAAAGAACAGTCGAAACGCGTCTGCGGTGGTCTTCTCCAGCCAAATGAAATATAATCTACTGTTCAATTACAATAAGCATTCGCAATTGGATCTTTTTGGAAAACGTTGCAAAAATATCTGTCAGATGTAGTTCAATGTCCGTCGTGGTATTATAGAGTTTTCTGTCAGATGTTTGCCTCATATTCTCCAAATGGTGGAAATATTTGGGGAGAAGACTTAAACCTCGTAATTAAGAAGAAAAATATCGCATGTCTGCTCTACGCCTTCGTAGGAAATATATAATTCAAATGAAATATATGTGGTTTGAAATTCAAATGCGGTTAGGTGTCGTAAATCAATTATAAAGGAAGTGAGTTTTCTACAATTCGACATAAATGACAACAAAAAAGTGAGAAACAGAATGTTTTTGTTCGGAATTCGTCGCGAAAAAATGGGGTTGACATTTGAAGAAATCGAAATTCGAGATTTTGATATAGTAAAATTCAGCACATATTTGTGAGCACCCTGTATACATTTTTCATTTTCCAACAAACTTTTTCCCAAAAGGGCTATATTCCACCGGCTTCAGGGGTTTTACTATTCTTGTTCAGCATCTCTGTATAATATGGCGACAGCGCGAGCATTTGCGTATTCGCCAAAAATTACAATTATTAATCCTTCGATTCGAATTATTATTTTGTGTGTAAAATCGCGTTTTTTTTAGGAAAAACGCCTATATAGACGAACCTACAAAATTAAACCTCATCCAAATACAAAATTTGATCCAAATCGTTATAGAGATCCAAAATATATAACAATAATTCCTCGTTAATAAGTATATAAAATTAGTCAAGAATCATCCTGTATATCGTTTTAGCAGAGAGGTTCTTTGAATATTAACAGTGTCAAAGTATTTCTGTTAATTTCTCAAGGCTGCACAAAAGCAGATGCTTGTGATTGTACCTGTACTCAATGATTTTCTATGATTTATATTTTTCAACAGTAAATTCAATCACTTTTATAAGATCGATTTTATGTTATATTAGTTTGATCAATGTTATGTTCTGACCTGCCATAAATTTACTTGCGTAACATGGATAAACTATATCTATCTATCTATTTATAAATCCCATTATTATTCAACCTTGAACCGATTTCAATGATCCCGAAAGTTTTGAATACAAATGTTATTTTGAAAAACATGGTTGGATTCTTACAGTTATTTCTGCAACTAGTCTAGAAGATACAAAAAAAAGTTTTTTCGATCTCAGAATTGCAAAATAGTTGTGGAATAGTATGAATTCAATTTTTTCCAGGATAATTTTATTACACTAAAAATTCCATAAGCCATGTTTTTTTTTGTCACTTTACGACAGCGACAAAAGTTTGCTCTAACTTTTTTAGCGACAACGGAACATAACTCTTGAAACGATCGTAATTTCAGCTTGTACGTTAATTTATTGACTTCTAAATTACCTAATATATATGTAAATTAAATATGCATTCATCAAATTATCGTACCGAATTACACGTATTACACGCAAGCTTTTTTTAAATGAGTGTACTCAACATTTTTAATTCCCAGGTTTCTTGCCCTGGTTTCTTGCCCTGGTTTCTTGCAATTCAACAAATCGCCAGAAAAAATTACTCGTGCTAAGTTTTTCTTTGAATTGCTAAGCAACAAATTTCTCATTGACTCAAACAGCAGAATCATATGAGTTTATGCGAAATAAGATATAACCCAAATGAGCTCACGTACGTTTTTGAAACGTGTTATAAACGTGTTATAAACGTTTGTGGTTGAAAATTTTAACGACAAAAATTTAGTGTAATCTACAACGTGGGAAGAATGCGTTATAAAGATGTGTTTTCAACGTTACTTCTTGTAAATATACGTTAAATAAACGTTATGTTAATTTAAAAAGAATTGTTTATCAAACTCCGTTTTATGCGATTCATTTATCAATGTTTATGATACGTTCCTTAATCTTTTATTTGGTCAAAACAATGTTGTTTTATTGAGTATCTTTGAAGTTCAATAAACCTGATTGAAAACGGCAATAAAGCGATGATATAAGTAGGCAATTGGTTTAATATAACGTTGTTGCGCGCGACATTTTTTCGTTGAAAAAACGTTCGGTTTTCAGCTATTTCACAACGTTATTTCAACGTCCTTGTGCTCATTGGGAATGAACCCCCAAAATTTAAAAATTATATTTCGTACGACTCAAAAGTTACAGCGGCGGCCCGAATCTCATGGCCACTCTGTATATGCAAGCAAAATTTGATCTTATTTGTTTCGGGAGTTAAATCATTTTTCAAATGAACACTTAAAATTACGACAAATATAAATATCTTGCGTGCTTATGATCTTTATGTTTAGGGAAGAAAATTCATCTGTTTTTTACGTATAAACTAATAAAAGCACAGCACGTTCCATATGAAAAAATATAACTTCGACACGCCACATTTTTTTGGCACATCTTTTGTGTTTAGGTACTAGTATGATAGTTACCTAAAATGTTTGTTGAAATAAAATATATGCAGAGTGGTCCATTTGAAAGCGGCCTCTCTAAAACTGTTATTTATTATCCGATTCAGAATTTTTTTTTCAATAGTTCTAGTTGAGTGACATAAATTCGAAATGAAAATAAAAATTTCAAGGTCAAAAATCCAAAAAAACATACAAATCGATTTTTTTAGATAGAATTAGACGGCGCCACTGGATTCACGATATTCTCAAGTGATTTATGTGAAAATAACTTAGGAATGTGTCCATGAATAAAAAAGTTATATGGGAATGGAATTTGAAAATTATGCCAATAAATCAACCCACCTCTTCAATTTCAGAACTTTCCTCAAAATTCTGATTTTCATCAAAATCTGTTCATAAATAAAAACATTATAAAATAATTAAATTTGAAATTAGTAGAATTTTAGGAAAATTTTATTTTATTATTTTATAATTTTTTTATTTATGAACAGATGTCGATGAAATTTCAACCAAATATATTTCGAAATATTTTGAATCCAGTAGTGTTGTCAGAACTTTTATCAAAGTTCTGAAATTGAAGTGGTGGGTTGATTTATCGACAAAATTTTCAAATTTTATAGCCATATGACTTTTTTATTGATGTACGCATTTTTACATAATTTTCGTATTTACCACTTGAAAATGTCGTGAATCCAGTGGCATCGCTATTTTAAAAAATCGCTAGTATGTTTTTTGGATTTTTGACCTTGAAAAAAATTCGAAGTAGGCCTTGAAATTTTTATTTAGAATTTATGACACTCAATTAGAACTATTAATGCTCTATCTATTGAAAAAAAAAACTTCTGAATCGGAAAATAAATAACAGGCGGCCCGCTTTCAAATGGGTCACTCTGTATGTACGTATAACGTCAAAACTCATACTATATTGGCTATTAAAAAATAATATATAACTAGTTGAAAGAGAACCAGAGAACGTAAAATATTATTTTCTCTTAGGAAAGTATAAACATCTTGTATATTTTCAATAACGTTATAATTGGAAAATGTAGCATATGCATTACACACATATCCCGATATAATGATGACTCCACGATGACTCACGCTGTATATTAATTATTATCGTATTTTTTTCAGATTGTAGAAGACAAAACTCAAAAACAGCAAAAATTCCTTCTGAAACTATTACATTCAAACAATACGTTCTTATATCAACTGAGCTATAATTTGATAACTTATCGAGATACCCCTGTAAACCAATAGCCAATAACTCTAAATGCTCAAGTTACTCACCGAATCGTGCCATCCTTTTCTTTATAGCAGTTTGTTGCCAGCGTAAATATTGATAAGGGCATCAAAACAGAAGCTACAAAAATCTTCATCTTATCAAAATATCCCACAGTTTATTTGACAAACGTAGGTATACCGACACTTCTTTAAAGAGGCTTAAAATGGGAAACCAGTGGATTCTCGTCTATTTATAAGCATCCGCGGTTGGTAAACATCTGTGAATCACCGAAACTCTGAATAATGATAGATAGGTATTAAATACTTACTTCTGAATTACTGATCCACTATCGGATATTATTTATAACAAATTTTAAACCATTTATTGTGCAATGGTTGAATAAAATTCCATGAACCGAAAAAAATATTTAAATATTCTGATAAACAAATACCTTCACGGAAGTATAAGAGAGGGCGCTGGGTGTTTCAGTGGTGAAATGGAAGTGGTCAGGGAATCCCACAGAAGTATTATGACACACCTGTTCTTTGTTGACCGTACCTAAATAATGTTCTACCTGGGAGTTTTATTCCCTTTTGTTAGATTCAATAACATTTTGAAGCAGGTATAGATTTGAATTCTTTCGGTGATAAAATTTTCTCTTTACAAAATACATATTTCGCTTCATTGGGCAATAATTGTTAAATTGTACCTCCTGTTATTATATCTGTATCTTCGTGAAAATCAAAGGGAAATAAAAGTGGTAATTTTGTTTATTTGTTGTAAGTACCTATATATTTGAATTTTTTAAGAGAGCCCTAACCTAACGTTAGAAGCAGAGGTATTTTCACTAATCTATGCTTAGTTTGGGGTCTTAGGTGAGTTGAATCCACAAATCGATTCAAAGTAAACTACGATAATGTGTGTTACAAAAACTCTTAAAATTCCTTCATTTGATAAAATAGTTAGTTACTCATGAATCAGCCTCCTACTTTGGTCCGATACTTTACAATTTACTCCTAAAATACGGGGTGCATTTTTCGAAAAGTTGCTGTAAACTATTCTTTGTGAAAAATTCTTTGTTTCGAAGAAAACATTCCCATGGCACTCTTTTACTTATAGAATTTAGTGACGGAACATTTTTATTAAGAGTAAAAAACGAATAGGGCACCCTATAGCTGTTTATATTTGCATATTTCAGTAGAGCTTGAAATTATACCATTCCAAAAATATAGCTCACTTGATGTTTTGTTGAAGTCATCTTTCTAATGTTTTCACTAATCTATGCTTAGTTTGGGTTCTTACATGAGTTGAATCCACAAATCAATTCAAAGTAAACTACGATAATGTGTGTTACAAAAACTCTTAAAATTCCTTCATTTGATAAAATAGTTACTTACTCATGAATCAGCCTCCTACTTTGGTCCGATACTTTACAATTTACTCCTAAAATACGGGGTGCATTTTTCGAAAAGTTGCTGTAAACTATTCTTTGTGAAAAATTCTTTGTTTCGAAGAAAACATTCCCATGGCACTCTTTTACTTATAGAATTTAGTGACGGAACATTTTTATTAAGAGTAAAAAACGAATAGGGCACCCTAGCTGTTTATATTTGCATATTTCAGTAGAGCTTGAAATTATACCATTCCAAAAATATAGCTCACTGGATGTTTTGTTGAAGTCATCTTTCTAATGTTTTCTATCAGGAAATAAAGTCCTTCATTTTTATTATTCTGTAGCAGGATTTGGAGTGTTGTGTAGAACCTTGGAAAGAAGTTCTTGGTCATCGGCCGACTGCCGATAACAAAAAATCATACTTATGTCAATCTGTCGATGTGACAGTAGGTATAACTTACTTCAACTTTTTTATTTTGGATACAATTCCCTACTTTTATTGTCATTTTTTGAACATTAGGACTCATATTATGTGTAATAAGTACTCATAGTTCCAATTATTAGTTTCGAAAATTTTAGGTAAATTTTTAACTTTTTGTATATTTTTCTGTTGAAACAAAATAAATGGGTAAAAAAATTCATTTTGTAATATTTAATGTAGATATAGGTATTGACATCAAAACCCACCAATTTCCTGGTATTCACTAATTCACTTGTTTGTTTATACAGCTGTCTTGAGCTTATCTTGTGCTGTTTAATTTTGTTTTTTTTTTAGCTGAATAAATAACAAATATCTCTATCTACCAATATTAACTGATTAACATTAGTCACTGAATTGAAATTATAATCACTGAAATGTGCTAAGCGAGTTGGACAATTAAATTTTCTAAAAAAATGCGTTTTGCGAAATCTGTCAGTTAGACGGACTTATTATTTCGAGAAACTGAACAAAGTATAAAGTATAAATCGTATAAATGAGAAATTTTCCAAAAATTACCGAGCCCCAGAACCTACCAATGTTAGGCTACAGGGTGGGACAATTAATATAGGTATAGTACTCCTAAATACGATTGCTCAAGTTTGACGATAGTTATAAGATGCATAAAAAACCATTGTAAACTCAGGGTTCTTAATAAAGGGGGGATTACGAAATGTCATAAATTTTAGCAGACATATCTTGTTTCTTGATTGGCGAGAGCGCGCGAAATTTGAAATGTATGAATGCTCATTAAACAATTAACTAGATACATAGATCAATACCTACTTCACATTCACACAAACACATTAGAATAGCTTTATAGTACCTAGATTTTTCAAATATTAATGAAACAATGTATAAATAAATCATTTTTATATGAGGAAAATTACGACGGCGTGCTAGGGCCAATGGAACAGGCGATGGAATGGCGAGGAACAGGCAAGCTAGATTAGTTGCACAGGTTAGGTTTGTGTATTAATCGTGAACAAAAAAAACAAATTTATGCATTTTCAAATCAGTTTGCCTTTTTTTGTCTTAAATTTAAACGTTCCTCCATTACAGTGGCGCCTCAATACTACTAAACGCATGTGCAGTTTAAGGATTTCAGTTTGACATTAAAGCCGTTTTCGATTGGCGTTTAGTTCTGGTAGCGGTTGACATAAAAATGACAGCAGTTTACTTTCTGGTACTGTTAATGACGTCATAGTGAAGATTGAAACGAATGTGTTGATTGATTATCGCAACCACTAACCAGTTAGTTAGTGGTTGACGTCATTAACAGTACCAGAAAGTAAACCGCTGTCATTTTTATTTCAACCGCTACCAGAACCAAACGCCAAACGGCTCAAGGTGCTCATATTTTTTACAAAAAAATTGACAGTTCGAAAGTCACAATTGTCAATTTGAAAGTGATTGTAAAGTGACAATTAACAATTTGAAAGTGACAATTGTCGGTTGTAAAGTGACAATTGTCAGTTTGAAAGTGACAATTGTTAGTTTGAAAGTGACAATTGTAGAAAAATAACCTGAAACATTGGCCCTAGCACGCTGTCGTAGAAAATAAAACATTAACATTTTCGCAGTATTTGATCCACGCATCCTTCCAAGAATCCTTTGGGAATCCGTGGAAACTCAAACCAAGCACGATGCTCATAGAAGTATTGAAATAGGGAACACGCATGATTTTATTTTTTGGGTTTTATGCATCAATTCGGATCTCAAAAATCACATTTAGTGAAAATTAGTCCTCAAATCCCATTTTATTTCCTCAAAATTTTAAGGTTTGATATTGTTCTTCGATTTAAACACGATTTGACCTTGACGTCGAATAACCTCCCCCCCCCTAAACACTGACGTTCCTTGTGGTTGTTTCCGGAATATTGGCAATATAAGGCAAATGTTACACAAGAATTCCTTTCCACATCACTTCCCAATAGGCAATCCACATGGACCAATCAAAACTATTATTTTAGTTGCGCCTGCGATGTAATTTTAGGTTGGGAATGTCGCAAATGAATTTTCATTCCTCACATTAATTTTTCCAATGATCTAATAATTATATTAGGATAATCCCTATTTAAATGAATAAGAAATTTGTGTTTCCAAAATTATGTTTGTTGTGAAAACAAATAGTGTGTATGTGAGGAAGGAAAATTCATTTGCGACAATGCGACATTACCAACCTAAAATTACATTGCACATCACGCAGGCGCAATTAAAATAGTTTTGATTGGTCCATGCGGATTGCCTATTGGGAAGTGATGTGGATAGGAATTCTTGCAAATATTACACAGCCTTTGAGAGCCCTCTAACAGTGAAGTGAAGTAACGATGCATACATCCGTCAAAGGCACTAGGAGTACATTTTCAAATGGGATGAAAAAAGATGCATTCTCAATTACAAATTAGGAAACAGAAAACAAAAAATTTCAAATTCTGAGTATGTCACTTAGTTTCTCAGATGGTAATGTTCATGTGCAAATAAAAATATATCAGAACGGGGACACATGCCATGCCTGTTGCATCTTACTGTTCCCCATTGGAACAGCATTTCACGGCGCATTTTGAATGACCCGGCATTTTTGAAAACTATCAAAAATTTCAGTTTTTAGTTTTATTCTTGTTTTAGTTTTATTCTTGTTTTAGTTTTTAGTTTTATTCTTGGTTATATTACCAAAATCACTAAGTAGGTTAGCAACTTAATTTTCCACCAACCCTCCCTTTCCTCAGGGAACCCCTCGTCTAAAAGCTCACGTATTTCGTAACCCCCCTATATAAAGAACCCGTAAACTAGACAACAAATAGGCCAATCATTTTAACATTCAAAATCAAAAATGGGAAAAAAGTTACAAAAAAAGAAAAGAAACTTCTACAAACGTTATATTTCAATGCTCAATATAAAACTATACAAATTTGTCATCTCGTAGGTATAACCCCGGCAACATTGTTAAATCAAATCAAATATGCTTTATTCTCAGAGCAATGTTTGCTCTGAGGCTTTATTATCGAAAGAACTGAATTCTCATTGATAAAGCGAGAAGAACCTAATTATAAAATAGTTATAAGCATTTAGAATACAACAAGAGTACCAGCTGTATAAACATAAATAAACATATATATATACAGAGTGACCCATTTGAAAGCTGTTATTTATTATCCTTTTCAGAATTTTTTTTTTCAATAGATAGAGCATTAATAGTTCTAGTTAAGAGCCATAAATTCGAAATAAAAAAAATAAAAATTTCAAGGCCTACTTCGAATTTTTTTCAAGGTCAAAAATCCGAAAATCATACTAGCGATTTTTTTAAATAGAATATCAAAAAAGTGTATAGGTAGAGTTTGCAACAATATTCAGATTTGAAATCACAGCCACCTACGCAACAAAAAAATGTGTGCATTAAATTTAAAAGTAATACTCGATTCTGTATACTTTTCTCAGTTTGCCCTGTATATTCAGTAATAAATTCTGGTTGCAGACTCTGTTGTCTATTTGATTTTGGTTTTTAAATCATCTCCTAGTTATCAAGGAATTTGATTCTGATGCACTATTGGCTCAGCCTGTAAAATATTAATGAGAATGAGTTCAATATTCTTGTAAATCAATTGTTAAGCAGTGTATACCAAGATATGCAGAAAAAAAATACTATTTCTGATGATTCTCAGATGACTCCACAATCATTTCTGAATTTAATGGATTTCATATAATTTCAAATGTATATGGACAAAAATAGTATGAAATCAGTAAAAAAATACTCCATTAAAATCCATATTTTTTGTATATCACACATTAAGAACAATTCCATCTACACCAGCAAATAAATAACTCATTTTTGTAGCTATTTCATGGATGACTGAGAAATAAATGTTCATTCTTTTCTCATAAAATT
Source organism: Chrysolina haemoptera (assembly GCA_958298965.1). Taxonomy (NCBI): domain Eukaryota; kingdom Metazoa; phylum Arthropoda; class Insecta; order Coleoptera; family Chrysomelidae; genus Chrysolina; species Chrysolina haemoptera. Next base: position 3,572,639 of record OY282590.1, on the reverse strand, counting down.
ATACAACTGAAAACATCTGCTCAGTACCAATAAGACTTAGGTGGAACTCTGCTCTCTTTAATACCCATTTTCTCCATGATATCCATTTCGAACGTCCTCAAAGCTGGTTCAAACGTTATTTCGCTGACCTCTTTAGCAGGTGTATCTTTAGGTTGTTCTTTGTACGACTTTTTAGTTTTATAATCTACAGTTTCCTCCATACTGGCTGGAATAGGTATTATCCTCCCCGTCCTAGTGGAAACCCTTATTTTTTCTCCCTCCTCTGTGTACCTCCATTCAACGGGGGTGGGCGTGAGATCAGAAGGATCTACTAGAGCAATTTCAGATGTTACCAGTAAGGGTTGTTCAGCTCTTATCCAAACCCCTGCGAAGTCTTTTTTTTCACCCAACTGTTTGAGCTCACAATTCAGTCCCTCAACTATGACCCAGTTTCGCTCTTGTATGATCTCTTTGATGATTCCTTGTTTTCCTTTGTCCTTGCCTATGAAAACGTTACATAAGAATCAGACACAGATATTATAGACAGAGAGCTAGAGCCGAATTTTTTTTGTAAATTAATTGAAGCTGGTTTTTTGTTAATTAGTTATAGTCAATGTGTACACAAACATACTCTGGTCAGTCAAGCGAATTGTAGTACAGGTGACTCAGGAGCGACATCAAAGATGTTACTCATATATTAGACAGTCAGCCAGAATATACAGGGTATTCCATAATTGAATGCTGATCTTTAAGGGTAATAATTCCTCATTATAAGAAAATATTTTCATATAAACATAGGTCCTCAATCACTTTATTTATGAGATACAGAATGTTGAAATTTACCAAAAAAATCAGATCTTCCCCAATATATCTAAAACCGCTTTGGGTTTTTGTTTCAGTTTTGGTATATGCAAATTACGCTTGAAAATACATTTTCCCATGATAAAGGTTTTCTCAATTTTCATCAGTGGCGTCCCTGCTGACATATATTTAAAAAACAAAATTGAGACTAACAAAAACTGGCATAGGTACAAGCAAATGAAGGCATTTTATTTTTTAGGTTAAAAACCGTTCGCCGGACGAAAAAAATGCAAGAGATTCGGATAAACACAGTGGCGAAACATCATTTTGATGAAAAATATTGCAGGGCAAACCTTTATCATGGTAAAATGTATTTTCAAATGTACTTTGCATGTACCAAAATTGAAAGAAAAACCCGGTTTTAGAGATATTGCGGAAGAACTGATTTTTTGGTTGAATTTCAACATCCTGATATTTGTTCGAAAATATGAATAAGGTATTCATAAAATCTGTTGTGGAATCATCTGCGGCTGAAAGACAAAATCGTTCAAGATAACTTCTTGGGAGGTATTCATGTTGAAACATCCTGTATCTCACAAATAACGCTGTTGCGGACCTATGTTAATATAAAAAAAAATCTTATAATCATTCAGGGATCATCACCTTTTAAGATCAGCATTCAATTATGAAACACCCTGTATATTCGGACTGACTGACCAGCTCTGCTCTAATATATGAGTGACTGACCTACATAACTTTTATTGATATACATTATAAAAGTTGTATAACAAATTTCAGCTTTAATGAAACCATTTTGTTACACCAGTAAATGCTACATCTCAGATGTCGCTTCTGAGTCACCTGTTCTACGATTCGCTTGACTGACCAGAGTATGTTTGTGTACTCATATACCAGCTTTAATTAAATTCAGAGAAAATTTTTGGCTCTGGATCTTGGATTAATACTAACGATTATTCATACCTACTAAAATTTGGACTCTGTCCCCCCTAAAGTGGCTCCATTCTTTTATAGGCTCAACAAAAACTTTCGGATTTAGTTTTCCAGGGGCATTATCTTGTCTGAATTGAGCAGTCCATGGCCTGTTTACTGTGAAGAGATACTTTTTACGTTGAACGACTGTATTTGGTTTGTATTGTATTCCTTTGGGGTTTCTCCAATAAACTTGCTCCATGGCTCTTTTTATATACCTGTCAGGCAAATTGGAAAATTGTTTCGACCATTTTCCAACTCTAGAGAAGAGATAATTTGTGATTCTCATGATCCACAAACCAAATTTCGTTTTTAAAATATAATTCAAAAAAGCATTTGATTTGAACTTTTTTTAGGTTAATCACTACTTTCTACTTTTCTAGTATTCGGCATTCGCGAAATGCGATCTCGCAGGGGAAGGATTCCGTGTACCATATCTATCGACGATAGAAAAAGTGAGATAACATCATAGCTGATTTCATGAGAGAGACAGAGACAAAACAATTGTATGGTACACGGAATCCTACACCTGGAACCTAAGCGAAAACCTTTTAGGACTTAGGATTCAGTGACCCTAGTGAAACAGTTTAATGGTGATAGCTGCAAATTCCATAAGAGTATGTTGTTCAATTGATCCTTTTCTATCGGGTAGTTTCGTGTACGCCGCTCATTTCATTGGGATCAATTTGTCGTTCTCACAGATCTCATAAAAGAGGTCTGTGGTCGTTCTTCATTTTTTTCAAGGAGCGACTCACTCTAAATGTAAACAAACTGTTCATTACGTCTCACCAGCCGTCACCCTCTCGCTATCAAATTGTATAGAAAAGGATAGTTCATGTTCACTTCAAAACAGGTAATTCTGTAGGTATAGGCTTATTATAGATAGTTGTTGGGTATAGGCATGGCATCTCTATGTCTTTTATCAGTTTTATCACTCTGAGAATTGACCTCATTAAGTTATGTGCCATGTTTGGAAGCGACCCCAGGGGTGAGATTCCGTGTACCATAGAATTCTATTGTCGACAGAATAAGTGAGATGGCATTATAGTTAAATCCGTGGGAGAAGCAGAGACCAAATTATTTACGCAGTTGGAAACCATGAGGATCGTATCCAATATGGAATACTAAAATCGAGTTTAAATCACACCAGGTGTAGGAAAGTGCTATTCGGTGCAAACGAAAGAACCCGTGTGACGTAAACAGGGAATGGGCGCGAACGAGGGCGGGAACACTTGCTATACAAATTATATCATTCAATATTTTGTTGTCTCAGTGATTATTTATGTTATAGTATTGTGTTTTTAATTTTAATGTGTAAAGTGCCTTGCGAAATACATACTTAAGAAGAAAAATTGGTGCCCTAGCAATTTACTTGTGGTTGACGTTTGTAGGTTATATTATTTTCCTCGAAAACATTCCAAAAGAGAAAATAGCAAAAAATTCCCGCTAAATACCGCAAGTGAACAAGTCGTATGATTTGAAATGGTGATGCTGGTGATTCATTGTTCCCGCCGTCTCCCAGTCTACTAGATGAAAGGATTATTTTCCAGAAGAAAAGTACCTGCTTCCCGCCCAATTAGGCGTTTTTGACCGAAAAAGTGATATTGATGAAAGGATAGTTTTTGTACTTTCTTTAGCTGAAATTATTCGTTTTCAACATGGTTTTGCCCGACGGTGAAGACGAACTGAACAGGAAGCTGTTGGATCTGTGCAATAAGCTGTCTTTAGATCCTAGAACCACCGCTGTGGCCTGGGAGAATTTTTCCAGCATCAATAAAAATTTTGTTCTAGAGGTCAGTTACTATTCATTCATTCGGGACTGTTTTTTCGAAAATTCAATAATTATCTTACAGGGTGAATCGATACACTGGCTGGGTTGTGCAGTTTTCATTGCTTCGCAGTCTGTCGAAACCCCTACGTTTCTGTCCACAGTGTCCACTGTTGTAAGAGGAAACTGCGTTAACTTGACGAGTCTTCTTAGACACAGTAACCTGAGGTAGGTTTCACGTTTCGCATTATAGTTTGTAGGTGTTAACCGTATTTTGGTTCTAGCTTCATGCAATTTTTCAACAATATTGGAAAATGGGCGGAAATGGCCCCTTTGAATGACGATTTGAAGGAGAAAATCAAACATCTTGAGGACACCTTTGGAGTAGCACACAACACCTTCAAAGAGTACTACCCGCTTTTCTCAAAAATATTCATATCGCCTACGCCCCAGGAGTTGGATCAGTCTAAGCATAGAAATAGAAAACAAAGGTAATTTATTAAATTAATATTTCTAGAGTTTTGGGAATTCAACATAAGCGGTACTTCCTCTGGTGTCGAGTTTTGAAACTATAGATAAGTACATAGAAATTATTGCATTTTGTAAAACCTGTAAAAATTATTGTGATGAAGTGATGAAATTCTGGTACATATAAATGTTGAATATTCTGTTCTTCCGTTGACATAATGTACTTGAACGGCTGTCTAGAAGACATTTGAAAAAATGCAAATATAAAAATTATTCTGAAAATGTATAAATTTTTGATCTAAAACTATGTGATCGTACTCAGAATCGTTCCTAGAATCAAAAAAAATCAAAATATACAGGGTGTTCCATTTGAAATTCTCAAGTTGGGGTCATATCCGTTGAAACCGGAAGTGATAGGGGATTATAAAATATTCAAAAAAATTCCAATTCTTGAAAACAGTACCCTGCCATTCCAACTATCAGACTCTTAAAACTACGGCTTGTCTAAAGAATATGTTGACAACCAGTAGATCACTGCTGGAATTTCTGTACAAATCAATCAATAGTAAACAAAATACATTATGTTTCTTTCATGCTCCAAGCACTGCACCTGAAACGATTGACCGGGACCTATTGCTGCTTAAGTTAAAGGCTGCAACAATGTTTTATAACATAATATCACAATTCTCAATATTGTTATAGTTAACACGATGATACCCAACTATATCTTTCGTTTTTTGTGGAGTCTATAACTAACATTGTCAGATATAAATCAATGTCCTAAGGGGCAAGTAGTTGTTTTCTATTAGATATTTGCATCATATTCTCCACCATCGAACAACTTTCAATTATATTGGGACATTATTTTGTTGCTTATTATGTTAGTGTTTTGTTATTTCCTCCAGAAAACACATCACTATTTTTTAATTGTTTCAGACCTGTTCCCTGCAACACTTCGAAAGTGTTCGAGTTCATTTGGAACTTGTTCATCACCTTGAAAGGCAAAGATCCCCAGTACAGCTCTGAATTGATTAAATCCTATCATCTGCTCTACGCCTGTTTGGACCTGGCGTTCAAAAACGCGTTTTTGACCGAAAGACGGGATCTACTGAACCCCCACTTCGAAGCTTTGCCTCCCAATTGGAACAAGCCAGATTTCGTTCTGCCTTCGGAGGCTCCTTGCATCATAAGCTACCTCTGCAAGTCACCGTCTATGTTAACCGAAGCTCTGCATATGAAAGCGTACGATTTGAAAAGTTTGATGTTGAATTTGATCGTCAATGAGGTTATCCTGGCGGACCTGTCGACTTTCGTCGGGTTTTTGAATAGAGATGTTTTCGAACAAAACTTTAGGAATATCACCAACACATACGAAATCCATTTATTGAGCAAAGCTGAGGTAGACGATAGAATATTTCTAGGTGAGTGTTATTAGTTTTCTTTCAGGATATTTGGAGTAACGATACTTTTTCAGCTGAATATCGGAGGCAATTATTGGAACAACAGCAGATGAATTGTTTTGCCCAGAGAGCCAGAGCATCTCCTTATCGTGAAACTGGCAAGAATTTTTTTTTTATTATTAACTTACAAGTAATTACATAGTTACTACCTGCATTACAACCAGTGATCACTAGTTATTTATAGCTGATTGAAGTTGTGTCAACCAGTGAAAATTGCAACACTTGTAAATAGGTTTTAACCGGTTAAATTGAAAAACTGATTAATATTGTATTAATCAGTTAAAATTGTATTAACCAATTAAAATTGTATTAACTGGGTAACATTTATTTAACAGGTTACAAATTTATGAACCGGTTAAAATTATATTAACTGGTTAATATTTTGTGAACCAGTAAAAATTTCATGAACCGGTTAAAATTGCATTAACGGGTTAAAATTGATGAAATGTTTCACTACCGATATGCATTTTTTTATTATTAATTAAAAACCAATTACATAGTTAAATCTACTTTTTCTGTGCATAGTTAAAGTTTCATGAACCGGTTAACATTGTTTTAACGGGTTAAAATTTATGAATTGTTTTGCTCATAAAACCAGAGCATCTCCTTATCAAGAAAAGGGTATGCATTTTCATATTATTGAACCAACAAACAATTGCATAGTTAGTTATTCCCTATGTTACAACCAGTGATCACTAGTTATTTGTAACTAATTGTAAAATTGCATCACTAGTGAATGTGTTTTAACCGGTTAAATTGTATTAACTGGTAAAAATCCTATTAACCTTTTGAAATTTTATGAACCAGTTGAACAGAAAGAGTGAAATTGATTTATTGAGTGAAGAAGTGAAGGGTGGACAGAAAAAGTAGCAAATGCTATAAAGGGTCAGAGTAGATATTTGGAAATGAGGAAGAAAGAGTCAAGAAGAGAGAATGGATTATAAAAAGGACAGAAAAAAGTCAAGAGAGATACTGAATGGCAAAGGAAGCAGAGAGAAGAGCAAGAGAAATATTGATTGACAAAAGGAAGGGGACAGAAAGAGGGAAAAGCAAGAGAGAGATTGTATGATGAAGGAAAGTTGCAGAAAGAGAGAGGGCTGAATGATATAGGAAGAGGCAAAAAGAAGAACAAGAGAGTGACTGAATGACAAAGGGGTCAAAAAGAGGAAAGAGGGAAACAGACTGAATGACAGTGGAAGTGAGCAGAAAGAGAGATAGATTTATATGACGGGATATAATTGAGAGAGAGTGAGAAGCAGAGAAAGAGGGTGAATAGAGAAAGCAGGGAAGAGGTGAATATGGCAGAAAAGAGGAGAGAGTTTTAGGGAAGATGAAAGAGACAGTAAAGGGTGTGGGGTATTGATTCAAACAGGAAAGAGGTTAGAATAAAAAAAGATAGGGGTTAGGTATAGGAATAAAAAAACCAAAAAAAAAAAATAGGATATGCAAAGAGGCGGTGATGATAGAGAGGGAAAGAGAAGGGGTGATATGGGAATGAAAAAGGGAAAAAAGAAAGAAAGGAAGAGGATATGGAAGAAAGAGGCAGAGGGGAAGAGAGTTGGATAAATGGAAATGGGGAGTGACTTGAAGAGGGTGAAGGGCAGAATAGATGAAATGAATAGAGAAAGGAGTGAGTTAGAGTTATAGTGACATAGACAAATAAGAGGAAGAAGGGTAATTCTAGAGAGAAATGGAAAGTAAAAAGAAAGGAAGAAAGATGGCGGTGGCAGTAGAGAGGAAAAGGAAAGTACATTTTGTAGAAAAGCCATATGTTTTGTTCTTTCAAGTACTTGTCAATCAACAGTAAGTTAACTTTGGCCCTTAAATCTTTTTTCAGGAGAAAATGCAGTTCCGGCCTCTCCAATGAATAACGAAGCAGTGGTGAGTGTTGGGATATTCCATACCTGAGAAAAAATCCACTGACCAATTATTTCCCCAGGTTACCCCAAGAGGATCTGATATCATCAATACCCCTCTAACGGGCAGGCAGTATTTGGGACCCAGAGAAGCAGACATCTCCCCTTTCCTTACTGACAGAAATGCCACTCAAAAAATCACCCGCTTGCAAGCTATTTTAAAGAACAGATTGCCTGGTCCAAGCGAAACCCTACAGCATTTATTTGAGTAAGTGGTTGAGTAGGAGCAATATGCAAATAATAAATAAAAGTCTCAATATCCATTGGTACCAATAAAAAAAAATAACTTATTTTTATTCTTTTAGGTCAACTCAAACAGATCCAAGTCCGAAAATTCAAGAGATTCTCAACTCGTTGGGGGAAAAATTCGTAGCAGCCTACGCCGAACACAACACTGAAGAAGAAGCTCGAACAAAATTGAAAATGGGAATCACATTATTTTATAAGTTTGTGGAAAGTATATTGCAAAATGAGAAAACCATTCGAACCGACATATCTGTGAGTATTGAGTCACTTCCCAGTTCAGGCTATATGATCACCTGATTTTTAAAAATCTCTGGTTGTCACAAGAACCTTATTATGAATTTTCCAGGGTTTGGTTGAAAAGGGACTATTTTACGAATGTTTGTTCACATGCTGCTTAGAAATTGTACTTTTCTGTTACAATTCCGCAAATAAATTCCCTTGGATTCTGGATGCACTTGGTGTACAGCCCTTCCATTTCGTTAAAGTCATAGAACTGATAGTGCGAACTAGGGATCAGTTATGGAGAGAACTGGTTAAATATTTGAACAAAGTATGTATTCGTCACCATTTTAATACAATTTAAGCTGTTGAAATTGTATTAACCGGTTAAAATTGTATTAGCTGGTTAAAGTTGTAATAGCCCTTTAAAATTGTGTTAACCTGCTGAAATAATTCATCCAGCATTAACAAGATCAAATAGCTGTGTTAATTTGTATACACTATTCCAGATTGAAGAAACTGTGCTCGAGAGTTTAGTTTGGAAGTCCAATAGTCAAATTTGGGAAATAATTGCAAATTCAGGTCAAGACCTCCCGAAATTTTCCGATACCGCTCTGCCAGGACATCTGCTCTATAACGATCAGAACCACAGTAATACTAGAGTACAAAGCCCGGAAATTTCATCTACTTCAAGTGAGTTTTTCAATATGATTGTATAATTTTTTGCATAGCAGGCAACTAAGATGTCACTGGGACATCACAAGGCGATCACACTGTTATGCTGCATAGCAATGTTCCTGGGATATTACAATGCGAAGTCACCAGGATATTCGTTATAAATAATTAAATAATTGCTTGGAGGATAGTTTGAATGATTTGTTGGATTTCAGATACTCAGTCTCCGAACCCCTCTGCTTCTGATTGTTTTCAATCTCCTGTTAGTGGAGTTGTCAACAGGCAATTGTTTCCGTCAGTCCAACCAGGACAGTCTGTGTTGCAGAGGCATTCTCATATCAGTAAGTGTTTGATTTTTAATTCGTAATTAAAAGCGAGATTATCTTTTCAACTAGGTATTGTAAGTGCTTATTAATCTCCTGGAATTTTGATCTATGTACTTATATTTTTATTTTCTAAAGTGATTACAGATAAAGATGGGAACAAAAAGTTGATACCAATAGTCGATTCAACTTCTCAGCTGCCCAAGCGAACTGGGAGTTTGTCAATAATTTTCAGAAAGGTTGGTATACTGTAAAACATAATCTGTATGGAATTCTTTGCTCTGAGTTCAATAATTGACAATTTCACCCATTTACAGTTCTACAACTTGGCAGGAGTAAGGATGGAGCACCTCTGCAACAAACTCGGACTCACCGACATTGAGTTAAAGCACAAAATATGGACTGTGTTTGAAGACTCTGTTCGAAGCAGCGACCTGATCAAAGACAGGCATCTTGACCAACTGTTGATGTGTGCGATTTACGTCATCTGCAGGATATCCTGTATCCCTCTGAAATTTCAAGATGTCATGAAATTCTACAGGGAACAGCCCCAGAGCAGCAGTAGCGTGTACAGGGATGTACTGTTGAAAAGGGAAGGAACAGATGACGGTGAGTGGTTAGATTTACTATAAATTTCAACGCTTACAGTTAATTGAAATCATTATAGTACACTTCAATATACATAAGGATAGAATCAGACCCAAAACTGGTCCTTGTGGAACACCAAAATTTGCGTCTCTTTCTTCCAGCTGATGATGTGCTTAACAAAACTATTCCTTTCAGGTGGACCACATCCTGAAAAACGAAGTGATCTTATTTTCTTTTATAACTCGAAGTACGTAGACGTGATGCAGAAGTTCGCTGTACGGTTCAGGGGCTCTTCTCAAGTAATGAATTATTTTTGGGAGTTTTCAGGATTTACTAACATTTTGTCATTTCAGAGTACCAATTTGTTGTTGAGTCCTCTTCCTGCTATAAAAAGGGATCTAGTTTCCCCCAGTATACAAGTCGTCGGCAATGTGTATGTCAGGCCTTTGGAGAACTCTTCGGCTAATACGGGTGGTAGTTTCAATTATTATTTCAGCCGCAGCCCGTCCAAGGTAAAATATTAAATGGTTTTTTGTTGTAGATTTTTGTTTGTAATTTTGAGTGAATTAAAAAGTCCATTGAATAAAGTTCAAAAAATGGTATAACCTCGCAAATTTTTCGTCCTGCATCGATTTGCATAAAAATTTGGAATTAGGCTCATCTTACCCTCTACTTCAAATTCTATATTATGCCAATGGGTGCTGTTTATTTTTTAGTGGTGAAAACGAAAACTACTACTACTAATAATTGTCAAAAATTATAAAATAATATTTTTAAGCTTAAGATGGATAAAATTTTGTTTGGATTAGTTGAATAATGATTGTTTTATGCCTTGAAACACAATTTCAAAATTTTTCAACCCTTAAAAATCAACCCCTGTTAGAGCTTGATGTGAAAAAATGTTAATTTATCAGTGTTTTAAATTAAGAATGTTGTTGCTTAAAATATGTACCAATTTCATTTTATAACTTTTCAAACTTCATAAATTAACACCTAATGTAGCACAAAAAAAATTACCCCAATAAAAATTCAGTGTTCAACAGTTTTTCAATTAAAAATTATACTGGCTAAAATATTACCAATTTCATTATTCTGCAAATTTTCAAAATTTACAAAAGAATTATAAAATTCAGACACTAAAACTCACTGATATAACATTGAATACATTTAATAGAATACAATACATGCAGCATTGATGTGTTGGAAAGTCCAAAATAATATGAATAAATCCTAAAATTATAAAAGTATTCGATACCCTAGAATTTTTTTTGTCTCTCCAGTATTTTTGGAGATATTTTGAAGAAAAGGTCATTTTTTACGGAATTGCAGAAAATCGTTTTTCACCAACTCCAATTTTTGAAGTAAGCATTTTAAATTGGTCAAACTGCTAGGATCTGATTTTAGTTCGAAAATATGAATAGGACATTCATAAAATCTGTTGTTGGAATCATTTAATGATTTATTTCAATGAAAACTAGAGTAAATTAAAAAAAAATAACTATCTGAATGAAAATGCGAATTTTTACTTTCAGATTTTTTCTTTTCTTTTGAGTTAGAGTCTTTTCACAATATCTATCAGATGTAGTTCAATATCCAGCGTGGCATGTGCCGGGGAAGTAGTTGTTTGCTGTTAGATATTACAAATAAATCACATTTTTCAATTTTCATGGAGAATGTCCTCCTTTTCTAGGATCTGTTGATGATGATACATAAATGAAGAGAATCACAGAAGGGTGACAATCAATTTTAATTAGGGGGTAATTTGGGGGTTGTTTTCACTGCCTTATTTTCATCGTAACTCGTTTAATTTTGATGTCGCGGAGTTGTTTTTTTTTCAAGAAAGCTCTTTTTATGGACTTTAGAAAATGTCTAAGTAAAATGCACAGTTTCATCTCTATTTGACTCTGATAAAAATTGGATTTCCTTTGTTTTTATAAACTATAATTGCTCTTTAACTGTTTTGATACAATGCATATTTTTCGAATTATTCGCGAAAAAGTTTACTTTCAGTCGCTAATAACTCGAGAAATATAAATTTTACAAAAAAATGTATGAAGCATTTTTTACTTAGAAATAGTTTTTCCATCGATTCTTGTGGTTAAAATGCAATAAAAAAAATTCTATCCCGGAGATGGGGTAGCAACCACCTCCAGGTTAAAAGCGCCCCTCGGTATGATATTGATTTTGATCCTGGGGCTATTTCCTACCTACTGTTGAAATTTCAAGTGAATTGATATAGGACGAAAAATTGTGAACCAAAATGCTTCATTTCCTGGACCATATATAATATAATAATAATAGATTTTATTGATAGGAATAGCAGTAACAGATTAAATGAAAGTACATCATATATAAATAAAATATCCAATCAAATGGCAGGATTCAATGTATGACCATGATAGAGTACCATGATCATACCTTGCTCTTCCATCAACCATGTGCTCTTCCATCCAACCATGTTGGATATGTTTTGTGTTTTTTTTTTATGGAAGTTTATTAAACATCTTTCTTATCTTCTAGGATCTAAAAGACATAAACAAACTTGTGAACAGCAACACCAGGGTGATAGGCAAAAGGCTGTTGACAGAGACCGATCTGGACACTGACATGGTTCCTCCTAGTAAAAGAATTTCCAACAGAAAATTACAGTCGTTGGTTGAGGAACGCAGGAGCCAAAACACCGAATGAACCTCTGCGAGGTAGAATATTGTTTTTATTGTTGTATATCTGATATTTATTCAATTGGGCTAGTGCGGATCGACTGGAACATAACGTCTCATTATTTCCTCGTGTTGGTTGATAATCATGCTAGTATTTCAAAAATGAATTGATGAGATTGCAACGAGATGAGTGTCCGGTGTTCTTAAAGTCCAACGTCGAGAGGTCGTCTTGTTTGCCCCGCGACGAAAACCTGGGTTAATGGCAGGAAGGCTTTCCGTTGAACACGGTGTTTGAGAAATCTAGTAGTTTAACTAAAAATGTTTTAATAGCACTTATTAGAAAATTATCTGGTTCTAGAAGTTTGTCCTAACAAAGTTGACATATAGGGTGAATCAAACGACTATGCAATTAGGATCCCGAAAACATGCTGAAAAGTAGATCAATTGGGGCAAATTGCGTAAATGGAAGTCCAAAAAAAATGCTCTAATAACTTTAAACGTTCTCTATATACAGTGGTTTCTCGATTGTCCGCTATATCTGTTTGGATTTAGTAATCCAAATTTGATTTTGTCAGTGTGATTCACATGAAACAAAGGCACGATTTTATTTCCACCGTATATTCACCATTGGTGAGCTGACGTTAGTCACCGTGGTCGAGTCACCAATGGTACATTAAAAAACGCAGTTCTTCACATATGACAACTAACAATCTATTTTTAACTTATTGTTGTATCGTCAAAAATTGACAAGATAGAAAATATATTGAAAAGTGTTGCACTCACTTATTAGCACCTGAAAAACAATTATTCGTTGTGAAATTTAACATTTATGATATGCAATAATGTACATATCACTTGAAATTTCTTAATTTCTGACGCTAGTAGTGCAGTCAATACTTTGTTATGTGTTCTAGATTATTTTCAATTAAATCATCCATTTCTTTAATTTTTTAATACTACTCTCCAACGTTGTTATTTCTTTTTTGAGGTTAAGCTGTCATTTCCTAATCCACCAAATTTGTACACCTTCTCGAAACATCGGTTGAATGGTTTGCAATTTAGGTTGATGCAACGATAATAAAAAACGCGTCGGGACGTCCAACTGAAATCCATCAACGAATATAAAAACGCAGTTGGTGGATTGGTGGAGCCACCGGTGTATTAAAAAACGTGCCTCAAGTGATTTATGCAGGTTTAAGCTTGTTATGCAAGTTTAAGTTTGCTTTTGCAAGTTTAATTGTACTTTTGCAAGTTTAAGTGTCCTTTTGCAAAATTAAGTGTGCTTTTGCAAGTACAACTGCTCTTTAGTGAATAAATAGTGACAAAAGGTGATGGAAATAAGAAAAAGGAATATACTGAAATCAACTCAGAAGAAAGTGGTGGGAATTTTGAGTGATATCTTTTAGAATGAATGTAATATATGATTATGAGTCTTGCATGTATCTGTTTTTACATGAAATGTTTTAAATATAATGTATGATTACTTTTTAGTACCTACAGTATCGGAAACAATTTATCTGGGGTATAGACAGAAATCTACGCGAGCAACAAGCAACACAATGATAGAATAATAGTTGAATGAAAAGTAGTGACTGAATTCAAATGTAGTTTTATTAGCGCAGTGGATAGCGCACGCGCTTGGTGACCGAGAGACGCCTGATGACCGAAAGGTCCCAGGTTCTGTTCCCAGCCGGTGCGAGCTTTTTTCATTTTTCTGAATGATTGAATCTCGTTGCCGGCTGGAAATAATCCTCCACGATTCATTGTTGCGTTAAAAATTAACAGTGCTGCTTCTAAAGTGGCGTAAGGAGTTAGTAACACAGCCTACCCAGAACATAGTGGCTAATGACTATTGCAGTCGATGCCAAAATACCAGTTTGAAATGACTGGATAATCCAGATTGTTCGAAAATTCGGGTCAACCTGGTATTTCTACTTCCTTCAAAAATCCAATTTGAAAAGTTACTATCCCCACAACTGAATTCAAATGCAAGCGATATGCGATTGAACTGGCTGCCTCTACGGAAATGAAAACGGGTGGTATGACGTCACATGATCTGCGCACCAATTTCCGAATAATGCTATTTCAAGATCCATTATCTCCGGACCAGATTAACATTTTGACTTCAAATTTTCAGAGTATCCTAAGAGTATTAGATACGCCATGAAAAAAATATTTTCGATTCTACTGAATAAACCCATTATTGCAATACTCCTGTGCATAATTTTTGTTGCAGAAATAATGAACAAGAACCAATGTTATCGATTGGCAAAATGAAAAAGTCAACGATTTTCAAAACCGCACTGTATATAATCAATAATAATAATGATATAGGAATGTAGACTTTCACGGCTGGCAACCAAAGAAGACCACGGCAAAACCCGGTAGCCAATCAGAAGAATTCGAGCAATAGAAGCTACCCAAAACACCAAAACTACGTCACTTCCACTCGACGCGCGTTTCGCTTACAAAGTTAGCATTCTCAAGAACTATACGCTTACTACGCCCTAGTGTGTTTTTGGTAGCTTGAATTGTATTCACGTCAAAGGTTCCAAACATTCATTTTCAATCAGAACAATAATAATGATATTTATTTCGAAAGTCACATGTACATAAATTCAGAAAGAAATAATATTCGTCATTAAGTATATTTAAATGTTTGAGAACAAACGTTTAAATTATCTTGTACAGTTGTGCTAACGTAGCTGAAAGCGTGTAAACGTGCACTCCCATAATGCGCATTCGTCGTACAACAGACTATAGTCCGTAATATATCCAGTGATAAGGAAGGCACTCAACACGAATGGCGCAATAAATGAGAATTTCACATGTTCAGCTATGCTGGTACAGCTGTACTGTATAGAGTTCACTAGAATTTTTCGGCTTCTATCGGTCTAATATTGTGAGAAAATTTCCTGAGCAATTTCATAAAAGAATATTCAGCGCCCTTTTTGTATTCCCCTGTTGATTTTTATAATTAATTTATAATTTTTTTTTTTTTTTTGATGAAATGTGTTCATGAGCTGATCTTTGACAACAATAATAAATGTCTATCTTTCAAAATGGTGTAGGGAAAAATTTCGAAAAAATATTCATCCAAAATCTGAGGTATTTTCAATATTTGAGGATGATATGGTATATAACTGCTATTAGTTGTGATACTGAATAAACTGGATTCACTTGTATCATATTTAATAGTTCCTTTTGATGGTTCAATGAATATAGTTGAAGTTCCACATGAACGCATACACACTGGTGATGTTATAGTTCCAATACTTGTTTTTGATTTGATTCTAACCTGAATTTTCTTAGCAACATATTTATATTTTGATTTCGACATTTTTGGACTGTAATATTGAGAATCAGAAGTAGAAGTCATCTTTTCACTGATTTCACTGGTAACACTAACTTCATCTGACCCTTGGATTGATTTTGATATAAATGTAGGAGACTTCACTACACTGCCTTCAGGCTCTGCCATCATAGTAGGACTGCGGTGGCTCATTGATGGGATTTCATGAGAAGTAGATGGCTCATCAAAGCAAACTCTTCGTTTCCACATCCCTCATATGCTGTAAGGTTTCCAACTTCCTCTTTCTTGATGAAAGTGTCAATTGTGATGGAGTTCCTTTATCAGGTTTCCTTTTTTCAATAAATTTATGAGGAAAAACATCTTTTTTCATGTGAACTCGGGATCCTATCAATTTGAATTGCATCCAGTTTTCCATATTTACCTCCAAAAATAAATCTGTAATTGTTTTCTTTTCAACTAATTAACTTACATCAAAATGATCTTCAAAACAATACATATCTTTAGTAGTTGTGAAAGGTCTGTTAACAGCGTGAAACCATCTCGTCCGCATGTCTTTATTGTTTGGGATCAAAATAAACAGTTTTTCACAGTTCTCGCTGGTGTTCGAACACGACAACACAAAGGACTCTTTGATAGGCATTTTCGACAGGAAACTCAAAACAAAATTGAAAATATTGATCAAGTGAAAAACAAAATTCAAAAACAACATACCATGAAGTTAGGTTAAGCAACAAGCGAACAAGCATATGACCAGTTTAGTGTTGTCAAACACGGAACCTCAGGACCACGGATATGCACAGATTAACTATGATGGAACAAATATCTAGGATTGGTCAGCTCAAGGTCGATGGGAGTGTAGGGACTAGCACGTCACATTGCATCACACCAATGAGAGCAACCCTTACAAATGGCGCACAAAAGTGTGTTTGAAATGGAAACTATGTAATTCATTACGTTATTCATACTATAGAACGAATAAAAATATAAATTTACATTATATGGCAGTTTTTAGGCTTGAAGGTCACGATTAAGTGATCCAATATATGTAATGCTGTCATGACTAACGTCATTGAAGGTTGGGAAGTGCCACATTACACACCTCTACTTCCCGACCTCACTTCCCGCCCTTACTTCCCGCCCTCATTTCATCTATTCTATTCCGACTTTATCTGACATTTATTGACTATCTGACATTCATTTATATTGGTGACAATTGTATACCCCGTAGTCACGGTAACAATATATCTACTTGATTATTCTGAGAAAACCGCGTTCTTGGTAATTTGTCGTTAAATGTAATATTTTATATGACAGGGGTCGAATTACATTGTTGAAACGAAAACGATGTAAACACCCTGTGTATCAAAAGACTAACTACTGTGAATGTCAACTTTGATGGGACAAACACTCCTTTCTTGCAATAATTTCGGTACAGGTATCGACTATATTATTATGACGAAATAATTTTTAACGCTGTTGTTTTTTGGTTTTCTTTATATTAGGATGATTATTATTACCTAACGCCAACAACGTTCATCCGAGCTTTTTATATTTTTTGTGATGTTTGTTTTATTTGCAATATGTATAATTAAGATTAAATATAATTTTTATCAATTGACAATGAATTGACCAACCAAAACAGTGTTGTTATTTTACCACATATGATTTTCTGGAAATTTAGACTAATTATATGCTTTTGATCTCAATTTGATTATTTTGATATTTGTTTTATTTTTATAATTAAGTCTGAGCAAAGTCAAGTCTTTCGGATAATGAAAAACAATATACATGGTGTCATTTCAAAAAAAAAAGAAGTTTGGGATTAGGTTAAACCGGAAGTGGCCAAAATATGCGTATTCAAGTCCTATAGCGACTTACCAACCAGTGGCGCAGCCAGGATTTCAGTTTGGGGGGGGGGCTGAACATACAATTAATCAGTTACCAGAACTTTTTTTTTTTCGTCTGCCGGATGTTATGAATAACACCTACAAGCGAACTGTTAGGCACGCGAACGATAACATCATCTTGTAGGAAATTTTCTTAGCTTTTTTTCTATATACTTATGTATTTAACGACTGTGTCTTGTTATGGTTGCAAAATGCGAAAAATGTAAAAGGTGCACTAGGATCCGGCATCCTAGCACATAACCGCCAACGAAAAATACTTCCGATAATTCTAGAATTTTTTCAATATTTTTCCCGTATTCTACGCCATCAATTCAACATGACACAGTATTCGAAAAATAAAAATAATAAATTTAAAAATCGGTCCAACTCAAAGTGCACACGTTCGTAAAAACGTCCACCAAATCTATGTTTGACTTGCAATCGATTTCAAATTCGGTCAGCGTATAGAAAAAAGATTGAATTTAACGAATATAACATAGAAAAAAAATTAGAACCATTTTTTGCGGGACAATGGCACCTGCAACCTCTAGATAACATTTTCATCCGACTACCGAGATAGAGATAGAGCAATTCTGCAAACGCCAATCGATTCAGCATACCGAAATTAGTATATGCTGTGATTTTCGAGTCGATCGGAACAAAATGAATTTTTAGCCGAAAAAAATACCTAAAAAATGTCCAAAAATCCAAAGTCATCAGATTCACTCAAAATTACCAAAATATACTCAAAATTTTATGCTGATTCCGAAAATGTATGATTTGAATATGTTCGGATACACGGTGTACCATAAAATGAAGATAAATGTGCAACAAAAATTGTATCGCACGAATAAGAAGCCCTGTGGGTTAACACTCCTAAAACAACTATACTACTCCTCATGAATTATATCTGACATCCGTTTGTACAATGTACACAATTGCAAGGGCTAATTGCGATAAAACAATTAATACTACCCTTCATTAAAAAACAATTTAACAAAAACAATTTGGTTGGGAATACCACCTGCATACATGACCTGTCCTACGTAAAATAAAATTATATTAAAGTGATATCTTACAATCTTAAACTCCATAAAGTTGCTTAGGCATTTGATAGCCCAAAGGGCATTCGCGAAAATTGATTTTGCCTTGTGTCATATCACTAAAGAATATAAGTATAATGCCATTTTATATCGAATAGCAGGTACATTTTGTTGGAGAATTCGAAAAATCTTGGAAACTGCTGTTCGAAATCACACAGTTTCTTCTATCCGGCAATTCCAGTATTATTGCGGCTCTGCTACGGTTAGCTGACATTCGGCGGACAGCGGTTCCCAAAATTTCGAAGAATTTTCTAACACAATTAAAACTTTCTACAATTTTTTTTTCGAAATTTTCACACCTGCCATTCGTTATAAAATGGCATTATACACCCGTCCTTCACGGAAGTGCAAGAGGGTAGATTACACCCTGTATGTACGCGGTAACAAGTATTTGATTGTGATATAATTTACTTTTCGTTAGTCTTCATCATAGGTGGTAATCATTTTTTTGAGTAAGCTTGCGGGTTAGAGTAACTTTGAATACCCGCGTTATCTGTGAAAAGTGAGTTTATTTCTCTATTCATTAATTTTAAATTTACTAACAGCCAACAGGTACCATATTGATGTAAAATAGGTTAACATTTTTATTTTTAACATGACCTTTAACCCTTCCGTCAATAAACATTTGTAAATTTCAAGAATTGTTTCAAACAAAACCTGTTAACTAGAACTATTGTGTAATAATGAATAATGTTTTACATCAAATTTATTCAATAGATTTCATCAGTAAATTGTTCATTATATTTTCCCGCTATACTTCTATATTTTGTGAGGTGTAAAAGTACATCAATCTTATATCTTATTCCTGGCTTTTATTTCTCAGATGTTTCTAAATATTATTTCTGTTAATGAATATATAATTATCTATATATATATTATTGTAAATAACATAAATCGAATTATATTTGTGATTTGAAAAAAATGAAATATCCAAAGGAATTTGACTTTTGATCGTTGTTTCATCGGCGAAACCTGACATATTAAACAAAGTACACAAGTTCAATTCCCCTTCAATATTTCATTTTTGTACATTTCAACATTCATACTGCGATTCATATTTTCGAAAATATTCAGAAATCTATAAAATTAAAAACTCAGTTCCGACTTTATTGAATCATACCAGAAAAAGGCATAGTAAATGTCAATCGATTTAGACATTTTGTAAAGGCCACACTGAGTTGTGCTACAGAAATCGTACATTGAATTATCTTTATTAGTATTTCAAAATCAAAAGTTGGCCACAATATAACGTACCTGCTCTACTTACTATCATTAAGTGAGAGCGTAAATCAGGTAAAAGATTAGTATAAATTCTCTAATGCACGTGTATAATCGTCAATAGCATAATAAAGTTTGTGAAAGTTTGTTGGGGTTGCCAAGGCTGTCATATTTTTTCTCCACTTAAGTTAATTTCTACTCATAGCCAAGGAACTTCTAGAGCAAGTAGACATGGATCTGTCAGGTATGTAATTTTCCATTCATTTTCAAAGTAGGTATTTTAAAAATTCCTTTGGTCATCGAACTCAATCGAATCAAGTAGAGTCAGTGTGAAAAAGTACCAGTATTGTTAAAAATTTAAGGCTTGTAACACCAGTGTTTCCTGAGGTACATATTCACTATGACCTTTACTATTGTCAGCAGTGTTTATTTATGTAGTGTACCAAATAAGTAAATGAATCGATAACATTTTTCAGAAATCAGTTTAACATGTGCGGATTGCCCAAAATCTAAAAAGCTGAACACTCCTCACCCATCACCCTGGGCTCACCTGCCATACCTGGTCCTAACTGAGGTGTTCGGTATGTTGAATGAGGAAGATAGACGAAACGCATCTGGTGTTTGCAGGAATTGGAGAGACAACTATTTTTATCCAGGGTGGGTACTACTCATACTTCACTTCATTTTGCGAGTTATTAAGAGCTGGCGACGAATTTTGGGAAGGTCCTTTTGGCAAGTTGAAATCGAGAACAAATATAATTTCGTCAAATGGCGAATCCAGTTCCGCAAGTCTGGTAGAGCGTTTGCGGTTATTTCGCATATAACATTTACAAAAAAATCATGAAAAATAATTTTTTTAGCCAATTGATTTAATTTAGTATTTGTTTTATAGAATTCAAAAAAAATCCACCAAAGACGTTTTTGTCGGTTATAATGTATTACCAGACCTCTTCAAAAAAAATTCCCAAGAATTATACTTTTGGCAATCTGACACTATGATTTTTGGTAAATAGGCAGTTCTTGAGGAGTACTTTAAGAAATTTAATTGTTCTGCACGCGAGAATGTGGGGAAAATTCCCTGTAAACTCGGAAAATCGGTTTTCCAGCAATAACTTGGAACGGGTTGAATATTTTGATATGATGTACGGGAAAAAACTCGTAGAGCGTGAAAATCTTTATAATAAGGTTTTTACATATTTGAGAGATAATGAGCTATAATTGATTATCAGATTCCCGTGCGAACAACTCGGGATTTCTCCCTTGTTTGTGGTCGAAAATTTATAAACTGAAGGAAAATTCTTCAACAATTATCATGTATACTGGTGTCGGTAGAAGGTTGTATTTGATATTCGAAGGTGATATAATATACAGAGATTTTAGTCGGCGTCGGGGTAAATCTTAAGATATCCTGAGTTGTTCGCGCGGAAATCTGAAGATATCAGTTATAGTTCGTTCTCTTAAAGAAAGCAATTTTCGAAAAAAATATTTTTATTGAGATTTTTACGTTCTACAGGTTTGTTCCTATACATGATATCGAAATTTCCAGCCTCTTCCAAGTTATTGTTTTTCCGAGCTTTTCCGGGAATTCTCCACACTTTCCATAGGTGCTCGCGTGCAATTTTTTTCTTAAAATGAGAAACTGCCCGTGTTCTAAAAATCATTCCTATTAGATTCAGTGTTGGGTTCAAACCCTGGATATTGTGCTAGTAAGACTGTTTTGTCGTACTTATTTGGGAACTTTATTCACGTCTGGGAATTGTTCAAATCCGATAAATTTGTTTGGCGATTTGAAGATGTTATTGAAATTACTCCATAAATACGTGATTTAAATTTCAGATTGCCGTATATTTTTTGTAATTTTGTTGGCGACTTTTTGTTTACATTTTGAATGTAAAAATAACGTTCATATTTGCACAAGTGTTAATATTATGAGAGTTCATATCGATACTAGTGTGAATATGAAAATCGTTGTTTCAGACTTATTTGGTAATACATTCAAAATTACCTTTCCTGCGGCAGCTTTAATATAATTAGTAACATTTTCGTTACCTATCAGAACCACTCCTTTTGCTTTTGGAGAAATAATAAACAAAAACTAATAAATTTAATCGAAAGGCATTGTGAAATAGAATTTAATAGTGATGACTTGTCAACTGGAAGTTAAATCCTGCGACTGTCACCGCTACCGTCTAGTTGGCAACATAATGAGAACCATCATTCGAGACTCGATTTATGCAATTCAATATAAATGTAGCTATTGACCTATTCTCGTTTTCAGTGTGATTTATCATATTATATGAATTAAGATTTTTACGAAATTACAAAAAGACTTGCATATAACTCATTACAAAATGGCGAGTTTTTTTGCACACCACTCGCTTCGCTCGTGTTCCAATACCACGTCTGGTGAAATATTTTTGAAGAGGTCTGGTAATACTTTATAACCGACAAAAACGTCTTTTTTTTCGAATTCTATATGTATACTAAATTAAGAGATTAAAAAAATCTGCGATTAACCGCAAACGCTCTACGAGACTTGCGGGACTGGATTCGTCATTTGACGAAATTATATTTTTTCACAATTTCAACTTGCCAAAATTCTTCGCCGGCTCTCCGACTATAATTTCATTTTATTTCCAGGTGGTTTAGCTCAGTTACGTTTCCTATCCAATCAAATGAGCTGGAGAAATCCAGGTTTTTAGCCAATAAATTTGGATCCACAGTAACGCACGCAAACATAGTTTTAGGCTCGTCCAGTAAATGTGTTAAAGAATTCATCCATTTGTTGCAAAAACTGTCGGGGAACAACAACTTGATGAGTCTCATTGTCAGACCTTCCCAGTGTCGTTTGGAATTGTCTTCCAGCCAGGATGGGGCCAGGTGAGTTAACATAAGAATTGTCCGCCAGATACTTTCAAAAATTTAGTAGGATTTGAGACTTTGTTCGTCTATTCACTGTTATTCAGGTGTCTACATAAATATTGAATATTTTTCAATATTGAATACTTTTCTATTTGTACTTTCTGTTGTTTTCGCCTTTATTTTCCATTTTACAATGATGCAATTGAAAGAGAAAAATAAAAGAGAGCACATTTTCTCACTAAAAAATAGACTTGTTTTGAGTAGTTGAATTCTAAAACTCATGAAGAATTAATAGATAAGCTCTATAAAATATTCAACTCTGTTCCATATGCTTATGAAATTGGAAAACTGTCATTGAAAATTTTGGGTCATCTGCATTGGAAGAGTACACCCGAATAAGCCCCATTTGAATGCTATTTTGTTTGTCTATTGAAAGACTTTTATGGAATAGTTTCTGAACTCGTCTCCTTTATGTACGATAGAAAATATTCACACCGCTGATGGATTTAATTCATGAAATATTTTTTCTTTGTAGTTCCAATGACATGGCGGAAGTGACGAGTTTGTTGGTTACGGTCTTACCTAGACTCAGTACATTGGATATAAGTTGTATAAAAGACCTATCCATATGCGCAAAATCCATATTGGATAATCTCAATCCTTCGTTAGTAACCAGTCTAGAACTAGCTCCACTATTAGACGACCCCGGAAGATATGTGTATGATTTCGACGGTACACTTTCGCATCTCACGCAAATAAGAGCAAGCACTGATGGAATATTTCTTATTGGATCAACAAGTTCCGCACAGTTTTATATACTGTTGAAATCAGGCGCCTGCTACATAAAGTTCGGTTATGGTGGAAACTGTCTTGAATTTCTCGATATTTGAGAAGAGCTCAAAATGGGGAGGAGTAACAACTATCCTAACCCTTTGATTTAAGGCTCTTTGGTTGTTGATTATGAATATTTGAATATTGGTTGTTATGCAATATAGATGATTAAAAAACATGAATCCCACTCTGTCTTGGTTACTTCTGCAAAGATCCATATTTTAATCTGAGGCATACACGGTAAAAATGGTAGAGTATGCCACTCGAAATCATCTACGATCTACACGCTTGTTAGCAACACCGACTGTAACGTTCGGTATTTACCTCTGATTGGTCTGTATCGTTCGTTTATTGAAACCAATTATATGGAAGATAAATCTTAATCAATCGGTTTTTCAAATCCGTTCTGTCCGAGATTGATCTGTTTGCTTGGAGAATTTTAGCAGACGAAAGCGATTGATTTGAAAGTGTGAGGTTATGTTTATGTTAATAATTCAAATCGCTAACAAGAACAAAGTAAAATAACGTCCTTAAAAAAAAGTTGCAATTGCCTTCGGATTACAAGACCAAGACGCTAGCCATTGCAACACCGCAGATTCTCAGATCTTCACGTGGGGCAGTAAACTACATCCTGTGGTACGAAAAGTGGCACTTTCCCTAGTAATACAAATAGCTATTGTGTTCCACCCCTGAATTTTTGGTATTTTTTTCTTGTTCTCGTCCTCGTCTCGAAACCAAATAGCACTGGATTATTCGAATATTGGTGACATAATAAAACTCCTTGTCAATATATTAATTTATTTTGAACCTTGATTTACCCTGAATTGAAAGTAATACTGATAATGTACAGATAGAATGAATTGAAACTCCGGAAAATCTATGATCACACCTATCTGAACTGTTATCATACTTTGTTGTTGCTGATTTGCATATTGTGTGGCTTCTCGTTTTCTTCGTATAACGGATCCGATTTGTTTTTTATAACTTCGCATTTTTGTTCGCTCATTTCTATGTCTTCTTCCTCTTCGAATATTTCCGTAACTGAGATGTGTCCGGAGATATCTGCTTGCATGCATATATCACAAACTGTTTCATTGAATGAATCTGGTTGGTCGGCATTGATGTGATGCCCCGCATCCAGTATGATCTACAATTCAAGTGTATGTCAATAAACTGAATTTCAAATCCCAAGGAATACACAATCCCAGAAAATAAGGTCCACATATGTGGCTTCAAATTCAGATGTTCTAGTTAAAAGGAGGAACTTTAGGACTATTGCGATTTGGCCCAATATAATAAAAAGAAAACAAAAAAGGTTATTGTATGATCCAGTTTCCTTGATTACTTACGCCTAGTAAACATGATAGCTCTCGCTTATGGCGTATTGAACATGTCGTTCTGTGTCATTCAGTGACCAATCAGAAAACAATACGCTGTTAGCTAAACTACAAAAAGCTGGCATATGAACCCGGCATTACGGTATCTGTTGTCAAACCGTTAAGTTTTGTTTACTGGTTGTTTTACTGGATGGACCAAAGGCGCCGGTATTTTACTTATCGACCCCAAGCAGCATTTCTTCGACTACCGGCTGTATTTGTATCAAATCTGACGACAGATTTGGTACAAATATAAGTCATTCACTGACTGTCGACAAAAGACGTCGCACCGTCGTCGAATAGTTTACTAAAGAATGGAAGTTATGTATCCAACGACGGCTCAACATCATCCATCCGGCTACCGTTCTAATTTGTACCAAATCTGACAACAAAAAGTAAATCCTGATTTATTTCGCCAAAAAATTACGCAAGTGTCATCTACGCAAGAACTTACTTTAATTCTAGTATAGGATTCGGGTCTTTTTTCTTTAAAAACTTCGAAAGGTATTTTAGTTATCCAAGAATTTTCTCCATAGAGTACCGTAACAGGCATTTCCCTATTCAACATTTGAAGTCTGTGAACCATCGGATTTTTTGCCCAGCCAAAACTTTCCTTCATCCTTTGAAAAGCCGATTCACCCCTGAAACCAACGCACATTGAAAAATAAATGGAATAACGCGTGTCAACTTACGTTGGATTTTGGGAATTACACTGGTAAATATACTCTGTAATAATTTCG
Organism: Chrysolina haemoptera; assembly: GCA_958298965.1. Taxonomy (NCBI): domain Eukaryota; kingdom Metazoa; phylum Arthropoda; class Insecta; order Coleoptera; family Chrysomelidae; genus Chrysolina; species Chrysolina haemoptera. The sequence continues at coordinate 3,547,217 of OY282590.1, read as the reverse complement.
GTATCTTCGACAACATGTCCATACTTTGCTGAAATGTCTCTTCTTGCTTTGCGAACTAACCACGGACCTGCAAAGATTAGGATGCTTTCTTGAAACTTGTTGAAGAGTAAATAACTTGAAAGTGCTAGCGTGTATTTGTGACAGAAATCTCCATCGAAAATTGAAAATATTATTTCCAATGTATATAACAATAAGAAACCTCAAACATATGTGGTCCTTCGAGCCGGATATGCAAACAAAAACACTGAAAATCATTTGTGGTGAGAATTGGGCAATTATAATATTGATTGGGGCCTAAATATTCGTTAATCCAAGTCTGGTATCATTTCAAGAATTTTTTTATTAGTTTGGATTCAGAATGAGCGTCGGGCAAGGACAATAATTTAAAGCTGACAAGTTTTTTGATGAGGATAACAATTTTAGGAATGAATAAAATGAGAACTATCAATATGTTTTGCTGATCAAATTAAGAGTTATGATGATTTCGATCTTCACACATATGCCTAAATGATTTTGTGCAATTTTATAACATTAATGAGGCAACCACGAAATGGAATGACATCAATCATTACTGAAGCGTACACACTTTTTCCAAGCTAAACTCCTAACCGATTTGCTACCACTCTGGATGTGTGGTATCCAGAAGATAATATATAATTCAATGGCACGGGTGAGATGGTGTGGAGTTATCCCAGAAATGTACCATGAGAAAAGACACTCGGCTGGCAAACAAAATACAATTGGGAATTCAACATAAGGGATACTCCCTCTGGTGTCAAGTTTTGACACTATAGATAAGTACATTTAAATTATTGTTTTCGTCAAAGTTCACATGAATTTGGCTATTGTTCATGTGCATTTTGTTGAACGAGTAATCATTATTGTTAGTGATGAATCTCTGGTACATATAAATGGTGAATATTCTGTTCTTCTCTTGACATAATGTACTCGAGAGTAGTTCAATTTTTGCCACTTTGGCGCTGGCATCTAATGTTGAATCCCCAATATTAAGCTTACTATACTAAGAGGGAAACCCACATTCAGTTCCCTGAAAACTCCGCAAATGAAATTAAAAAAAACCCGATAACACTGATGATAATAATGATGGGGGCGGGGATTAGAGTAGTGGATAGCGCACGCGCCTAGTGAATGAGAGGTCCCATCACAGATTAGTTTGGTGCACTTTTTTGGGTCACCTAGCATACTTCGGAATATTTTCCAAAGATACACTCCCAAGAAGGAAATATGCTTGAACTCAGAAGAAATTTTTAAGTTGTGCCGTTTAGGAGCTATTGACCACCAGAGCGCAGTTGCAGGACCCTGTATACATACTCGAGTCAAAATTATATTACAAAGAATGTATGTCTCTAGTTTTATTTAAAAAAAAACTAATAATGAAAATCACTTGCTGGGGAATTATTAGAACCATTGTTTTGTGTAATATTTTTAACGATAAACCAACATACTAATATGGTTTTGAAAGTGTCAAATATTTGTGTTATATTATATTCTAATCCGTATTCTAGTCCTTACTCATGATTTTTATATTTAAATATATTGTACTTATTTTATATTGTCTTGACCTCATTTATGACTTTTATAGTAATATTTTTATATTTTATGTACTATTAGCAGTTCTGCTAAATAAAGGATTTTATATAATTTTGGTCCTTCCAGACATTCGTCATTTTCATACCTATAGGTCCAGCAGCCCTCACGGTAGCCAGTGGATTCAAGTATGTCAAAGGGTAAAACAAAATACTCAGCACTTTGAAAGACAATGACACATTCAGCTTAGCAGGGCGTTCGCTGAAGCCCCAAGGATCAGCCAAAATCAAGTGCTTTACTCTGTCAGGGTAGTTTATCGCATAACTCGTTGCTAAATAGCCTCCGAAGCTGTGTCCGAGCAGTATGAATTTGTCCAGGTTAACCTTTTTACGCCATTCTTCCAAAGATTCGACCATTTCTTGTTCGGCTTTGATGGGGTCATTGCTGAAGTCTGGTCTTGAGGAACGCCCAAATCCTAATAAAAATATCATTAAATGAACATAAAAAAATATAGTGTCCATCCGGTATAAAGTTTGCAGCATATGGAAAACTTTTGTATTATCGAATTACCAGAAATGAATTTTTTACGAGCCTCTACGAGGGAAATGGAAAAACATGCTTTGTTTTATTTATTTATAAATGGGGAAAACCCCAGTACCTAAGGAGTCTGTTCTTGTAAAGCGAAAGTATTATTTGACAATAGCAAAGTGAGAATCTATTTTTATGGAAGTAATCTTAGCAGTCTGAATAAGCATGGTCTACTGTGGAAAATAAAGTGATGGGATCATATTTTTCTTGAAAACATAATACGTTTTTTAATCTCCCTCATATAGGGTAGTAAAAAATTCAATTCTGGTGTTTTACAATTCAGGTTTGAGATTTGTATCAAGAATTATTTTTGCCGGACACTGTATGTTAAAACAGATTGAATTCAGCAATTAACCTAATAAATCAATGGCATACACTGGCCTGTGTTTGGCCACTGTATCGAAGTTAAGGCACCAGAAGCAGAGTCCAGCAGCAAAGCCGTGAAGTAGAACTAACGGAGTATTTTTTGATTCCCCGTTCACTAGCACAGTCCAAATTTTGTCATCGTTACCCACAGTAGAACCAATTGGGACAAACCAAGATTTATAGGCAGTCTGGATCACTAAAATATTAAAATGTTTCAATTAGATATTTTTAAGAAAGTGTCCTTGGTATGTGTCAATTCTTTTTCTTTTGTAGCTGCCAGTAAATCCATAAAGAAAAAGGAACTACAACTTACCACTTAGTATCTTCTTTTCAACTTCTATTAATTTACTTTCAGAAAATTTGGACCAGCCACACTTTTCATCTTTATTTTCGGTGGTATCCATATTTTGGTTACTGTCTAGGAATCGTTATTTTCGTTACGTTTTTACATCATGTTATGAAACTGAATGAGCCTACAGCTGTGAAAAATGTGGATTTGAAGGTAGTGATAACAATAATTTATCTCATTATTACTATTTAATTTTGACGTTTCACCTTACGAACCAGCCTCTCATTGGCTGTCGCTTGTTTGACCTTGAGAGAGTTGCATAATTTTGAGATGTGTTATCAAGTCATCATGCAAATGTGTCTCATCACTCATCACTCATCAGTCTCATCTCAATCAAAAGGTTCATTCGATGGCATCGAGCTGTAGTGTAGTGTATTATTATAATTTACACCACATTTTGAATCGAGTGTAGCTGAGTGCAGTTCAAACAAAGGAATGTGTCAAATTAATCTGCGAACGAACACTAAAATCGAGTGTAAATTACATATTAGGTTTATTCGTTTGTATCAAGTGTAGCTGAGTGCAGTGTAGGAATGTGCTACACCTTGATGCAAACGAATAAACCTATTTGTCTCCCGAAAAGTTAGCCATGATTACGTCATTTGTCGTTAGGTTTATTCGTTTGCATCGAGGTGTACCACTTTCCTACACCTGGTGTAATTTACACTCGATTTTTAGTATTTGTTTGCAGATTATTCCAAGGATTTATAGACAACAGTGAATTGTCCTAGGATTATTCGACACATTCCTTTGTTTGAACTGCACTTAGCTACACTCGATTCAAAATGTGGTGTAAATTACACTGAATGATGCAAACGAATAAACCCTCAGAGTAATAAAAGACATAGAGATGCCCTGCCCATTACACACAGGACTGCTGGATTTCTTCTATCTCCCATGTTTGTATCAAGGTGGCCTTCCATACCAGCTTTCAGCTTCAACTTCTTTTGAGAGAAGTGCTGCCATTTCTATATGACCATTTCCATAAGGGCAGGAAAACGCCGCGTTTTATGTCAACTGTCAAATAAATTTTCCCCATTGGTAATTAATTGAATTGTTAGTTCTTGACAAAAACACCAAAGAAAAGTCTGACACTTCCTAATTCATTTGGTTTGGGTTATATGACTTATTTTATTATATGTCTTTAAAAAGGGATGGCAACATTCATAAACAAAGATAGTCATTGGCTTGACGCTAAAAGTAAAACTTGAACCAACAAATAGCCGCATGACCTTGAAAAAGCAGCGGCTAATTTAAAATACTCTGATTGGTTAGAGACAAGAAGCCAGCGTCAAAAATCTGATTTGAAAGGCCGGCTTCAGAAATGGCCTTGAAATGACGTAATGCGGTGGCCTCATCCATATAAAAAACAAGTTGTTAAGTGGGGGAATGGACTAGGTAGGGGGCCACTGAGGTACGTCACGATAGGGATCCAGCAGTCCTGTGTGTAATGATGTCCTTAGCTAATACCTACATAAATAGCTGTTTTGAAGTGAACATGAGCTATGTTGTCTTCAAGACAAGGATGGAGAAGGCATCTCTATGGTCTTTTATTACTCTGAGAATGAACCTATAATGGATGACAAAAAATAATAATTTTTCTATCTTGTCATTTTTATCGTTTTAATTGTATATCATTTGTTAGTCTATTCTTCCGTGCAAATGAAATAATAAAACGTGACACTATTGGTGGATTTTTGACAGATGTCAATTTTGAGCCAATGATAAACTCAGAAAAAAGCACCAGTGCAACAAATCCTCGAAATGAACAGAAATTGACCATTGACCTAATTGATCATTTATGTCACAGAGTAGGGAACTCTGTGCTTATGCGTTGAAATGAAATTCGTATTCTGCGCAAAAGGTACGCTACCTATATTTATTTGGTTGAACTGATAAAAAGTAGATCAAGTGTTACTTGCCTAAGCAGTAGTGTATTTATTTTTACGCAACTTTTCTAGCAGAAATTGACAGATATATTCGCTTCAAAAGGCACACATGTGAGCAAACGGTTGTAGAAAAATATTTGAATTTTTGAAAAAAAAGTCTTTGTGGTTTGCTCTGCCACTTCCTGGCAGTAGCCGAAGATAACTTCCACGGCGTATCGATACTTTTACTTTTTATTAAATAGAAAGAAAATCATAACTAGAACTGATGCTATTCCGCAGTAGCTATAATGGCTTTAAGACTAGTTTATGCAAATGCGAAATTCGCCAAAAAATATATATTTTTTTCATTTCATTTCATGGAATTGAAATGAAAAAGAGATATTCTTTTTGCGAATTTCGCATTTCCATGAACTAGTCTTTAAACGCCTGCACACGTATTTGGCTGCTCCGAGAAAAACTTCATTTTTTGATTGTTTCAAGAAATAAGCTTTGGAAATTTTCTGGCTGAAATTGAAAAATAGATTTGCTTCAAAATGCAAGCATGTGAGGATCTTTACGAGCAGAATCCAGAAACTTATCTTTCACGGTTGTCAAGATATTTAATCAAGAATTTTCGCATCGCAAAAAATTCCTTTGAGCACTGCTATGCCACCTCTTGAACAGTAGCTGAAGCTGACTTCCACGGCGTGGCGATACTTTTAGATCAGATTGAAATAATCGCTAATATATTGAATACAAAAGAAATATATTAAAACTAGGATTGATGCTGTTCCGCAGTAGCTAATAGCTTGAAAGCCTGCACACCGAATTTGGCTGCTCTGAGATCAACTTTATTTTTTGTTCATTTCAAGAAACAAAGAGGTTAATTAACCTCTTTGGAAATTTTCTAGCTGAAATTAAAAAATTGATTCGCTTCAAAATGCACACAGATGAATATCTTGACGAGCAAAATCCAGAAACGTAATCAGTTTTCTTTTATCTCTCGTGGTTTGAATATTTGAGATATTTGAATTTTTGTATTGCAAAAATATTTTTGAGCACTACTATAGGGCAAAGAAACACTTTTATGGCAATTATACATACAGTTTATTCATACAGGCATCCAAATAATCTGCAGTAGCGTTAACACATCAGTCTTACACTTACATTTATATATATATTTAAGCAATCAATAGCAATAATAATATACTTTAGCTTAACGGTTAAGTTTACATAACGTATAGCCTTCAACAAACAAATTGGAATCTATGGCTACACGAACATCCCATCTCTTACGAAAATATCTTTTACAGAAAATTTACATTTAGGCAATCAATATTTCAGAAATAATCTCATAAGCAACTGTTTCATAATCGACTCACAATAATTAAAGAAAAAATTAAAACAACATAAAGGTCATCAATATTCCATTTTCTGGGTAAACAGTGATCGACAAGGATATTTCGACATTTTGCCTAATTCCATCGGAGCATAGGACAAAAAGTCTAATTTCGCTGGAGTACAGTTTTTGTGAAATAGGACAGGACTTTGATGGCAGCGTAAACCTCAACTCTTTTGATATGCATTCAATCTGAAAACCGCATTATAGCAAAAATATCATGGCAAGATCATCCCTACATCTCGGAACTAGAATTTAAAAACTAAGCTTGGCAATACGTCTCGTATAAAATGCTATTTTATTTTTGGTCTGACACACACACAGATATGTGTTTCGTAAATTCGAAGCTATACTGGGCGACCGGTTGGGCTCGCCCTGTACGTACTACAACAAAAACCTGACCGGAAAACTCAACGCCAAACTTACTACCGTGAATTCTAAAAGAGCACCATTAATAAAACAATCTCGTAAACATCCTAAAACACAAATAACACAAAAAACACTATAAGACGAAATACAATATATCATAAAAAAATAATTATATAAGTTCATTGGTCTCGGTGCGCTCGAGCTCTTTTCAGCCCGGCATCCTATATTTTAAAATAACACAGCTCACATTCATATGGTCAATTACCATGAGATCTGTCTATATCCATAAACTCAATTTATAAACTGCCTTTGGGAACTGGAACGAAAATGTAAGCAAAAATTCTTTTTGGAGATTTTTTTGAAATCAGAGAAGCTAGCCGTCAATTCAACTGGAGTTCTCCTTTTTGGAATCTGTAAAAAATATTGGAATCAATATAAGAAATTTTCTATTTTCCATCTCATTCTTAATTATATCACTTTAATCACTACCTTGCTCTTTATTTTGCAGTCTGCCCTTCTACGGTTTTTATTATACATCCCGTCAACGTTTTTATTATTACTTATTTCAATATATCAACTAGGTACCCATCGTTACTCTATTAAAAACTTCAAAGTTATCTCCCTCTCTCCACAAATCTGCAAACAGTCTCCATTATCTCTTTCCCAACACTCCTTATGTCAACGAACCCTCTCCATAATTCTCTTCCTCTCTACCAACATTCATCATTTCTCTTTTTTCTAACAATTTAAACATCTTCATTCAAACAGTGTATCCATTTTATTTTTCCAAACGATTCTCTATAACTCCATCCCATCAATCTGGAAATCTACCTACCAAGAGCAGTTTACTTTTATACAGTTTCTTTATATCTACTTACAAAAAGATTTATCATGATTTCGATTACTCCTTTCATATTATCAGTTGTCTCTCTTTACTAACACTGCCCTAACAACTTTCATATACCCCCAAAAAATCAATTAATCCCAACAGTATATAATTTCTCTTCATATAAAATATGCATATAGTAGTAATTAGTTGTAATTTTATTTATTAACATTACCGCAAAAACACACCGTCACTGTCTTCATATATTCAACAATCCCTGTATCTCTTTTTATGTTAACAGTTGTGTATAATTTCTACGTTTATCTCTATAACCTCTTTTATTGCAACAATCTCTATAACTATCTTTCGCCAACAACCACTAAGTATTTTTCGCCAACAGTATCTTTGACTATCTTTCGCCAGTCTCTATAACTATATTTCGCCAATTTGTACACACAATTCGAAACAAACCAATAAAAATAACATCACTTGAAGACAGTTTGATCAAAGTATTTGACAGTGAGCCACGGGCTTTAGAGATTCTCGTCGAAAATGGCGCGGTTGCAGAACGGGTCTGAAATCGCATATCGCCCCCCCTATTCGAAAACTATTTTTACTACACGATGTTTCCTTATTGTCTCCATGGTTTTTCCGAAAACGACATTATTAGCCAATTTGTAGCTAATTTTGATAGAGGAAATTTTTGATTCTGCACGTAATTTTGTATTCAATTCAATTAAGGTTTGAGCCAGATTCATTGACCGAATTGCAGAACTTTGTGTATTCTCCTACATACAAGTACCTCGGTCCATGCTTGTTTTAGTACCTTTTAGTGTAGAAAGTAGTTCGGGATTGACCAGATGAGCGATAGCATTAATAAAGTACGATTTCAAGAAAATACATCAACAAGGAAAATTCCACAGAAATGTCTACGCCCTAGTGGAATCTTGTGACGCCTTTTCTCAAAGGCTTTTTTATTTTCGATTCAACGCCACTAAATTTTTCACATTCCCTCGAAACATAACAAAAAGTGTAAGTGCATTCTTGTCATAAGTTGCCTTCACGCGAACCATTTTAACAGTGATATGCTAGCTCATGTCCGATAATTTGACTTCGACATTGACAGGTTTACCAAACTTAAGGAAAGTTTTAGGCTACATTGATGCTTCAAAATAGCGAAATGACTAGTTTCGAATAAAAAATGATTTCCGAAATGGCGCCCAGTTATTTATTATTTAGAAAATGTACAATGTACCATTTTACCATTTATCTATTTTTTTAACAATATACCAAGTGGTTCAGAAGTTTAGCAGGGAGTAGAATCATTTACGACCGCAAAGCAATATCTACGAAGATCTTTAAAAAAATCACCGGCAGACAAAAAAATTATAAATTACCAGAATCCCCCGCTGAATCTCCGTTGGCGATATTCTCTTCTTTCTTTTCCTCTTTCTTTTCTTCCTTCTTCTCATCCTCCTTTTTCTCATCTGATTCCTTCTTCTCTTCGGAGGATTGTTTCTTCTTGTCTTCCTTATTTTTACCCTTGGCTGGAGTTGCTGGTTTGGGTTTCGGCTCTAAACTAGGATCCAGAATTATTTTACCAACGTTTTTGCGGTCGTGCATCTTTTGCATGGCTTCAGCGACCTAAAAAAAAATGTTGAAGCTTTGTTTAGGGTGGCCCACAAAACTACTTCAGATAATTTAAAACTTTCAAATATATCGCTCGTTTTTTTACTAGGATTGAGTTGGTACCACTGAAAGGTGATTTACACAATTATCAAACAAGCTGTATATTCTTCTTCTTCTTCTTCAGCTTATTGGCCTGTTGCCGTCAAGGTAACTAGCCAGCACTTGAAGTTTAAGTAACACTATCATACAAAATCAATACTCACATCCTCAAGAGCCCAGGTAGAATCGAGCAGCGGCTTGATTTGTCCTTCTTGGAACAATTGGAATACTTTTTGAATGGTTTGTGCGACGAATTCTTCACCGTGTTGCTGATACATCAGACGCCTCAAGTTGAATCCAGACAGAGTACGATTCTCATCGAAAAGTTTCAAGGGGGAAACTTTGTCAACTTGCCACCACTAAAAAAAATTCACTGTTAATCTCCTGTGGCAATTTTCCCTTGTGTAGTTGGAAAAATATTTGAAACTCACCGATCTTGCAGCACTAAAGAAGCTCTTTGTCTCTCCAGTTACCACATTCGATGATCCGTACAAAACGTACTTGCCCATCGGCTTGAGCAGTGTGTAACCTTTGTTGCACTCTTCGCCGCACAGACAATCGAGGACGATGTCCACGCCGTCTGGCGAGACTTTTCGAATCTCGCTGACGTAGTCGGAACCTCTCTCCAGGAGGTGGTCGACTGGAGAATTTGCGTTTTTGAGGGTTTCGTGTTTGGATTTTGAGCAGACGCCGAAAATGGTGACGTCCGGTACTGTTTTGGCAAGCTGGGCGACTGCTTGACCCTGAAAAAAAATCAATGTTGAAATCGTTGGAACTCTTCTAGATACAGGACTAAGTCTGAATGTACCTTCAATTCTCTCAATGAAAATATCCAAATTTTGACAAAAAAAAATTGGTGAAAAGCAAGAATATTGATTTCAAAGTCACTTAGTTCAGATCCATAACAAGGGTTGAGGTTGAGGATTTTGATGAACTATTGAACTATTGAACTATTCATTAGTGGGTAGGAATTATGATAATTTCAGTTGTTGAGATGAACGCGTATTGACCTTTTTAGTTAAGCGCCATGTTTGGATGCTACCCTCAGGGGTGCGGTTACGTGTACCATGGAATTCTATTGTCGACAGAATAAGCCATGTTTCCATTTCTTCCCCTGAACTTTTTTGTAGTCGCCGCTAGTAGATTTCAAATTACAAAATGCGTTTTCTGTTTTGTTTAAAATATTTTTGTTCTCTTGTAGTTTTTTCGTATGAGTGACCGTTATCGAAAAAAATTAATAAAATCGATTTCTGAATGTGGATATCTTGTTTCCATTGATTTTGTGGGAGAACAACAAACAATAGCCAACGACTCAAAATCTAAAATTTAAATAATATATTATTTGAATTCTAGCTTTTGAGTTATTGGGCAATTGTTGTTTATGTTTTTGTAACTAACTAATCGCAATTTAGAACAATATCCATAAAATTAACTGATTTTTTTTTGTTTTGAAGTTATTCATAATTTTTTTCATGAGTTTGCGTGTATTATTGAGAATAATCATGTTGTTGAGCGTGGTTTGTGTAATATAATTTATCGAAAGGTTCCCTAAAGTTTTGCTTAATCGATAGTAACAACCACATATATTATATCGTAATACCGAAAACTTTAAAAATGCATATTTTAGAAGCGGAAAATACAAAGTTAACAAAAACTTCGTATATTCAGTGCGACAAACATAGCTGAAACTGTGAAAATGTGCACGCCTATGATGCGCATTAGTCGTACAACTGATATACGAGGCAATTAAAATTAATCATCCGCGCAAGTGGGAATTTCACAGTTTCAGCAATGTTTGTCGAAATATAACCATAGTCAACATTTTCAAAATAGTATAAGTGAAATTAGGTCCAAAGTAACGGAACAGTTTTTTAGCTATTCAATAAAAACATTGTAAATGACCTAGTAGATAAATGAAAAGTAATACTGAACAATTGAATTCATCAGAAAGCTACATTATCTTTGGCTCAATCAGCAGTAGCAATACATTTTTTTTGTAGTCAAAAACGATCTGTCAATAATTGTTTTCAGTATTGGGTACTTATAATCCAAAATTTCAAAAATTCATATTACAAACTGAGCGCGTCATCAAAAAACAAAACACATTTTTATCGCCTACAATGGACTAAAACTATGATGTCTTAAAAAATATAACTTGTTGGTACTGGAATACTGCTAGAAAAAAAAAATCACGAAATAGTTATTTATGATACAAGTGTTAAAAGTGGCTCGTGGGGTTGCTCCACTCGCTAACGCTCGTTTCGCAATATTCCCACTCACAAAATAAAATGACTCAGCAAATGTATCATACAAATTTTTTTTATACAACAGTTACTGCTAGTAAGAAAAACAAAAAAATATAAAATCCATGAGGATTCGAACACACGATCTTTGGATTACAAAGAGGCTATGATAAACCCCAACGCACTTTATTGATGAATGTCATTGTTTGTCAGTGTCTAGAGTTGGACTGAATACTACTTCGTTTTCAACTTCACAAGGAATTAGTATTACCAATTGCACAAACGGTCAAATACATGTGTAAACTTTTATAAATGATTCCTCTTGAGTAGGTATTCTGATTATATCTGATTGAAATGTTTCTATTAGAGAGATCTATATTACTGACTATCCATCATCTCATCTGTCATTTTACTTTTAACACTAGCGTTAAAAGTATATTTAACGCTAGTGTTAAAAGTGATTTTCTGAAAAAGTCAGTTTTTAGTTTATGACATATGTGTCAATGAATTAAAAACGTCATCTTTAATGACAGTTGTACAAAACATATTTTTTTTTACTACGCTGAGTTACGAAAAATAAATTTTCATCCTGAATTTGTCTTATTTCGACTAACAAAACAGCCTATCTACATTTTTACGAACTTGGCCGCTTATATCTCAGAAACGACACTCACGAAATCATTTAAAAGTTTTTTTTTTCATTTTTTCACGAAAGGTGAAAATTCTAATTGAATCACTCAACGAAGATAGCGTTTTGCTACAGACTATTTCCACAGTGAAAACGCATATCTGATTGATTGAATACAATTTTAAACGACCTGAACACGCAAAGGCTTTTTTTAACAAAGCCACTATGAATACACAAACGTGGTTTGTTCCGTATCAGTTTCTCCTGTTCGGAGTACATTGAATATTTCACGGAATACCGCATTGTAAAACAAGTCGGTGGCAACCCCTCAGACCCTACGAGACACTTTAAATAAGACCGTCGGGCTTTGGTTCTCGACAGTGACGGATCTAGGGTTTTCACAAGAAGGGCGAAAATAAATATCACAAAGTATGCCACACTGGTGAAATATATCTAAACACAACTACTCGACGTGCGTTTCGTCAATGGAGTTGGCATCTCCAGGAGCTATGTAAAAGGAAATTTATTTCAGTCAAAAGTTACAGGAAGTAGCGAGAACGGAATATATAAAAAATAAATTTTATATGCAAAAGTGTCTCCCCCTGCCAGAAGGCATGTATCATCAGCATATCCTCATAAATTTATTATCTGATAATTTAGATTTCATAAATTCATCAAATTTATCATGACTTACTCGACTTTTTTGTCCGAAGAATTTTTTCGTTCAAATTCTCAGTATATACTAATTCGGCCATTCTGAATCGATTGGAGTTCGTAGAATTCGTCTATCTCTAACCGTTCTCAAGTTAGTGAGCTCTGAATCAGTATTCAAATGTTTTTTTTTGCGCAAAAATAATTTCTGGCGAGTTTTCGACATTTCGAATAATGAATTTAATTAAAATTAATAATGAATTAATGAGAATGTTATGATGTACACCATAACCAATACAATAAAGTAGTTTCCCCCTCGGTAGCCATGTTGATCATCACTGAAAATATTACACTCATGAAAAAGCTGTATAACGCTATTCGTGCATTTAGTGTGACACGAAATGACGCCAAATTTGTTGGTGTGAGCCAGTCTGCAAAAGTCGGTTTGTTTGCATCCAAAGATTGACTTGCACCAACAAAAATTGGCGGCGTGACGTCTTCGATAAACGCGAGTAAGTATCGTGTAGGTCACTACAGACAGATGGCTTCAAAGCTGTTTTTTTTTGTTTTGATGTGGATAGGGGGACCACCTGCAGACTAGTTTCGAGGTTCTTGCCTCGTCAGCTGTCTGTAGTGACCTACCCTGTACTGATGACGAGGCAAGAACCTCGAAACTAGTCTGCAGGTGGTCCTCCTGTCCGAATCAAAACAAAATTCTGCCATTTGGTTACAGGGAGCGCTTGCAATTGTTTCCTCTGCAATGAGGTACATTGCACAAGTATCTGTTGGATACAATTCAATACCCGTCGTAGTATTAGCCAGGGGAGCAGTTGTTTTCTGACAGGTATTTTCCGCAATTAGCCTACGTAGTAGGTGTATATGGGAGTAAAAAGGGTAAAAACATCGGTCGGCGACGACTATCGTTATAGAAATTAAATATTCCTGAATCCGGCCCTGGATCCTGATGGCGTGTACATTCACGATAACGGTGAAAGACCTCTGAAATATTCGCCGCAGACCTCGGGGCACACTCGGGGTATTCGTGACACGGTCTCGTATTCCAGGCACGTTTCCTCGCCCCTGTCGGCTCGCTAGGCGCCATCGTTTCATTCAAGTTATGTTTCTGCGGAAAAGGTATCGCCGTAGGCCGTGGACGTCGTCTAACTAAGTTCGTTTGTGTGTTAGGACTTAATCCGTCGAGGATTTTACATCTAGCACGCGGCCACGTACCGTCAGCGGAATATATAGTGCGTCCCAGCGAAAAACCCAATGCCAACAATTTCGACATCGCCCAAATAACTACCCTTCTCTTCTGCAATACAAAATATGCGTAAATATCAGAAAACACTAGTTTCCAGGCTGATACCACGAAGGACATTGAATTACACCTAGCATATAATTGTTCAAGCCCCGTTCATTGGTTGTGCCACAGTAACCATATTGATCGGTAATAAGGACGATAATAATATAATGGCAGCAAAATTAGTATTCGAAAGTTACAGACCAACTGAATGCATGCTATGAGACGTTTAAGCGCAAACTTTCCGCAGTTGACCGGGTGTACGATCAGATAAATGAACAAAGAGGGTCAAAGAAAGGGGTCGCTGGTTGAAAGGAGAACCCGCTCATAGACAGATGAATGACGCAAGATTCTGTGGAGTGAAGCGTAACCTTTCGATCTAAACGGACAGCACAAGAATATTACGGTTACTCTCCTAAAGGTTCCAGAACACAATGTGGTGGAGGGCAATGAAGAAGCAGGCGTACTCGCAAAAAAATGACTGACAGACCGTATTTGCAATACAGTTTTATAACACTTGATGAAAAAATCACACAACAAAATATCCCAATACTGGATAGAATCACGAACAATGAAGAAAGCAAAGATACTAATGGGAAACTATAACCAATGACTGCACCAGCAAAAATAAAGATGAGATCAGAATACAAACGAGAATTGTAACAGGGTACTGCCGACTGAGGTGGCACCTTAAGAAGCTCGAATTAGTTGAGTACGGCTAGACAGCAGAAGGGGACAGAATAGATAATTTAGGTCGCAGTGTATTTACACCGCCAACTAAAATTGAGTAAAGTTTACCCCTTCTATGACAAAGCGATTGAAAAAAAAATGTTATTAGCTGATCATGGATTTGATCAATGTCGCTCTGGATGACTCGCCTTATCCTTAGCCGCCTTTTATTTTGCATTTTTTCATTGTTACACTCAGAAACACCCTTGAATACGACTGCGGCATCCCCAGCAACCAAAGGCACCAGTTCACCCTTATATTTTACATCGATAACCTCAAACTATACCGGGTGTCCACGGAAGGTGACTCGCCCCTTCAACTTCTTTGGTTTTGAAGATATTGGAATGAAATTTGGAGGATCTATATAATACATAAAACTGCATTTTTTGACAAGTGACTCAGCTTCATGCAACTTCCGGTCTCACAGGAAGTGATATAAACTTTCGATTTTTAAATGAGACACCCGGTAAATTTTCACTTTTTTGTCTTCATGACATTATGAATGTATCATTTGTTACTTTTTGTAACCAAAAATTTTAATTTTTTTTCTTCGTTTAAGGCATCGACTTCTTTAATTTTTTTTTATTTATTAAATTTTTGAATCATTTTTAAATCTAGAGGGCTATGAATAAGTTCAAATCATTAATTTTAGTCCTAAATTATTGGGAAAAATACAACTTTACGGTTTTCGGTTAAAATGAATCTGCTGGGTAAAATTTAATTTTAAAATTATTATTACTATTTTTTTTCAAATGGCAACATAGTGGCTTGTCGGGTCAGATAAAAAGAGCATTTCATTACGATTAATTTGATACCCCACACTATTAGGTCTCGAAGAAACTTTCGTCAACAATCTCAAACATATTACGGCAGATTTTTCTTTTAGAGATAAAAATAATATTAAAATTCATCAAGTAACCTGTGACCAACACAAATGATAGAACAAAACCATCAATCCAAAAACTAATATCCCCTTGCATAAATGATATTATTAACATATTTTTCAATCAATTTCGTGCACAATAGTTTCCTAATTTAGATTTAGAAAAGTGAGGTAAGACAATTTTTTTTTTAATACACCTTAATTACCTTGTTCTGTCAGTTACGTAGATCACAGGTTACCCAATGTATGTGAATCTCATTTTAACAGAAATTGTGTTTAATTTTAAGAAAGATCTTAAGTAATCTTTTCAAGTTTTTTTTAACGAAAGTTTTTTTTAAGTTTGTTTGAAACCTATAACAGTGAAGCGGTATCAACATAATCGTAATGAAATTCACAAAATTTCCATTAAAAAAAATAGTAATACCAATTCTAAAATTGAATTGTACAGTTGTGTACAACGATTGTATGCTGTCTAAACTTCAAAGTTCAAAAAAAAAGTTGTACAAGGTTTTGATAACCAAACAACTCTTGTGTACCTTGATTGAAATGGGATTCTTCTGACCGATATAAACTTTACCACAGTTACATGGAATTCTGTAAACTCGTTTCGTAGCGCTAAAGAAATTTACGAAAAATGGGTTCAATAATTCCTAATCTACAACTAACTGTACGACATTCTGTATTTTTAATGATGCTTTAAAACCGGTAATGCACACAGCTCTACAGCATTATAACGCAGACTATTGTTATTCAAAATACACCATCCACTTCCGAGTCTGAGGATAATAAACGATAAAATTATGATAAAATATAATCTCCCTCGCACTGCCATATTGAAATGGTCACGTATTTTGGTTTCCTTCCTCTAACAATATAATAACATGTTGTCCATTTTCAACAGTATTGGCACCTTAAAAAGATTCCGGAGAGCTGAACGAATGGACTGGAATACAAAAACATTGTGGCACTATGCAGAGTATTTACCGTTTTTTTTTATTGATGAATACAGCTGTTGAAATAGTCTTGTAAAAGCTGAAGTTGCTTTCTTTGTCTTTTGAATAAATATCGGAAAAGTGACAGAGTTGATGAAAACATCATGTTCACTAGCCAATAAAAAACACTGTTAACAGATGTAAAAACAGCTGTGAGAGTATACGTTCTATGACGTTAGAAAATGTATACTCTAACAGCAAACTTTTTCATAAGCGTTGCGAAGTGTTCATTGTATCTCATTTTCATAGATCTTCTCGTCTGCCCATAATATTTTGCTTCCTTCAATTCATTTTCATAAATTTCCGACTCTTCTGAATTCTCAACTTTGTTCTATGGATTGCCCAAACCTACTTCTAAGAGGCACATTCCAGTACGGCATGGGAGACCTGCCAGAGAACACACAGCAATGCCCAGAAACATTTGCAGCAGTAGACAGATAAAATCGGCCATGAACACCTTTCAACCGTTCAAATCAGCAGGAGTTGATGGAATATTCCTCCTACTCTACTCTAGCGCGGCAAGAAATCCTACACATAGTGAGAATCAGCCGTAGTAGTCTAAAACTGGGATATACAGGGTGTTCCTTAAAGACATGCTAATATTTGAGGGGGTGATTCTTTGACTTATTTTAAGGAAAAAACTTTCTATAAACGTATGTCCTAAAAGTCCTAACTTTTGAGATACAGGGTGATAAAGTTTTGAAAAAAAATCAGTTTTTTAATAATAACTGAGATAATATTGTAGACGTTTTTATAAAATTTGGTACATGTCTTCTATGCATCAAGGTGCATTTTTTAATGCACAAACATTTTCATTTTCTCAACCAGTGGCGTCCGTATGGGTTTTGCATTGAATATTTTTGGAGAAAAAAATACTACGCCACTGCTTTCTCAAAAAAAAAAATACTTTTGAGATCCTCATTTATTTTTGAGCAAATTTAATCTCTTGAGTTTTCTTTGTCCGCCGCATGGTTTTCGCTTAAAAAAATAAAAATCGTTTTACTTCAGGATCAATTCCTCAAAAATCTGATGTGGTGTGGAAATGATAGTGCATCGACTTAAAGCAAATAAAGGGATCAGTTTTGTTCCAAAATGAATGGGAATCAAAAAAATATGGATTTCAGCTTGTACAAAAACCAATTTTATTTTATTTTATAAAAGTAAGTTTAAATGAACGGATCAAATTCATTAATTATTGACAATACTAACACTGATTATAAAAATTGTTGGAAATGGCCACCATCACTTAATAGGCATGCTTCCGCCCGTCTACGCATGGAATTACGCACACGTTGAAATATTCCCGGCGTATTTCGAATAGTTTCACACGAGGCAACTATTCGCTCTCTTAAATCTTCTAAAGTATTAACGGGAGTTTTATACACTAGAGTTTTAAGGTGCCCCCATAAAAATAAATCTAAACTGTTGAGATCAGGGGATCTTGCTGGCCATTGCTGAGGTCCTCCGCGACCTATCCAACGATTATGATAAACTGTATTTAAGACAGGTAGCTGAATTAATATCGTAAATCCATTCAGGTAATAATTCAAGCACTTGGGAGATTATAAGTGAAAAGATTAAGAAGTGGTGAAAAGAAATATCAATTATAAAGAGGTAGCTAAATTACTATCGGACGATTTATTGTCAACAAAATATTAGGTACCTACTGCGATATGAAGCAATTTCAATTTAATTATTTTAATCAAGAACCGAGCATCTGACAAGAATTACACATTTTTTTGGATTCTCATTAATTTTGGAACAAATCTGATCCCTCAATTTGCTTTCAGTCGATGCACAAACATTTCCACACCGCATCAGATTTTTGAAGAATTGATCCTGAAATGAAACGATTTTTATTTTTTTAAGCGAAAACCATGCGGCGGACAAAGAAAACTCAAGAGATCAAATTTGCTCAAAAATTAATGAGGATCTCAAAAGTATTTTTTTTTCAGGAGAAAGCAGTGGCGTAGTATTTTTTTCTCCAAAAATATTCAATGCAAAACCCGTACGGACGCCACTGGTTGAGAAAATGAAAATGTTTGTGCATTAAAAAATGCACCTTGATGCATAGAAGACATGTACCAAATTTTATAAAAACGTCTACAATATTATCTCAGTTATTATTAAAAAACTGATTTTTTGTCAAAACTTTATCACCTGTATCTCAAAAGTTAGGACTTTTAGGACATACGTTTTGTTACGGTTCAGAGGTATGACTGAGAAATAAATACGAAAATATGTTCATCATCCTGTGTATGTAATCGCTATGGGTACAGGTTCAACAAGGGAGTTGTCAAAAGGTACATTTTTCTGACAAAATAAATTAGATCTATCGTTTTGTCGCGAATATTCAGCTAAATAGATTATTTGAGGTCCATTTGTTGGCTCAAATCGCACCCTGCGGATATTTTTTTAGCTGGAATTCCAGATAACTTGAAGAAACCATAGACCTAGTTGGTCTGCACATTGTGGATTTTTGTTCCCTTCAAGTTAACTGCACGTTAAGGCCACCCTCCATCCAAGGTAGGTCCCAATGTCTTATTTCTCTTAATCATTGAACCAATTTACCCTCAGTCTAACACTCAACCCCTTTTCAGGCCTTCTTTTTCTGTTTCCGGGTAGTTTTTACTCTTTTACCTTCTACCCTACACCCTACGAGTTTATGAAGCCAGTATACCATTGCATCATCAACACATCAGTCGCGAAGAGCAGGAGCCCCCATTTCATTGAGTGACATTACGACGACCCGTCGAAAGCATCGATCGAAAGAACATCAAGAAGACGGATATCGAGAGCGAAATCAGATAAGCCCTAACTTAGTCTCTCACAAATTTATTCTAAGACAGTATATCCTATCACGAGTCAAATAAATCAATCAATAATTCCTGCGCGAAGCTCACCTGCAAGGGATGATATACTTATTATGTAAACTCTAGTATGATCATACCAGAGGGCCACGGATAACCCTTTTTGTATAACCCTGCAGTAAATAATAGATGGTGTAGTTCTGGTTTGTAACTCCTACAATCGTAATTATCACAGTAGTCTTTATTGTTATTGTTGAAATCATCATTTCATCTGACAGTTGCGTTTGACATATTCAAACTTCAATTTTTTTGATCTTTTCCGCTAAAGGCGTTGTCACAGTGCAACGACAAGTTGACTATTACCAGCCGTTGATCAACGATCGCTAATAAACCTCTCTCCATTTACCTGACTTTAATTAACCCACCCCAATTAGCCGTGCAAGTATAAGATATAAGTATTTTACCCCTGCTACCGCTTCCTCGGAATTTTTCCAAGAACGGGGTAGCAAAAGTGGCGCCCAGGTTGATTATTGGAATTGAGGAAGATATTAGTGATTGATGATCTGGCTGACGTTTCTTTTCATTTTTGTAATTACCCATACATAACTTGGTGTTCTAAAAAAATGTTCAGTTTTCACGTACAGAGGGTATCATATTAGTTGTTGTTTATTTTCACATATTGAGTGAGTCACAATTACAGGTAATAAGTATCGAAGGATATACTTTTAGCGTTTGCACTTTCAAGAGCTCCAAACAGTATAGTTTGCAAGTTATTTGAACGTTTAGACTTTTCTTGATATTATTATATTTCTTTTTGCTCTTTTTGGAAGGGTCGGGTTTTGGAGATCCATCAACTTAATTATTTATTTTATAAGATGGAAGTCAATCGCTTATTAGGGGACGAGCTCTCTTACGAACTTTACATTCGAAAGTTGCCGATTGGGAATACGGTAGCTGAAAAGCGGGCAACTCTTCGTGAAGTTCTTAGACAAGAAAAACAGAAGGGGGAAACGATCTTCCCGAAAGTTTTTCTGGATACTGCGGTTGAGCAGTCCACTTGTGAACGAAAACTTGTCGAGTTAGAACAAGCAATTTTGGACTTTGACCATGAGAACAGGGAGAATGAATTTCGACGAATTTTTAGTCGGTTACTACATATTTCGTCGAGACTAAATCGTTTTACTGGACGTGAGGTGGACGGGGATATTGCTAGACTGTCTTTGGTCGCGAAATGTTCACGACTGATTGGTGATCTGAACTTGGTGAATGATGGATTGAATACCAGCCTCCATCCAAACTCTGGTAGTTTGAATTTGACAAGAGACGGTACCCATGCCACTCCCTTGAATCAATCACAGAGTCCAATCACCGTTGCAAGGAGGCCAGGTAGCGAAATTAAATCTCTTCAACCGAGCATAAGAATGGAACCTTCCATTCTAGACAGCCCAAATCCTCCTCTATGCGCTTCAGTTCCAGAACGCAGAGAAAATACTTCTCTGGTACATGATTTGATTGAACTCGAGGAACCAGACAGAGAAACTGTTTCTGTCGTGAGGAATGAACTATGCCGCCGGTATGGATATAACCATTCGCTAGAGGGAGAGAAAGTTGTTTTATCGTCGAAGGCAGACGCCCTGAACTCTTCTTCACCAGTGTGCTCCCAAGATAAAATTAACTATTACAACCATTTTCAGCAATCCTTGATGCAACTTTCAAAAGAAACTGAAAATTCTGACTATTATCAGTTACTAGGTAATGTGGCTGATAAACAGCGAATGAATTTTACTCAGTGGCAGCCAGAAGTGGACCTGACCACTCCTTTAGAGCAACTGCATGTATCTCCTTGGCATAACAGTTTTGTTAATGGAGGTGAAGAGTATCGCTGGAGAGATATTAGCCGGTGGAACATACGCTACAATGGTAGAACGAGCGTGAACGATTTCTTGGAGAGGGTAGAGGAACTGCGTGTTTCTCGTAATGTATCCAAAACACAGCTTTTGCGTTTTGCCCCCGAAATTTTAGTACAAGATGCGCTATTATGGTATAGGACTAGGAGCTTCACTAGCTGGGACGACTTGGTGGCTCAGTTGAAGGAAGCATTCCGTCCGTATGACTATGAGTATAGTCTCTGGGATGAGATAAGGCGCCGTACACAAGGAGCTCAGGAGAAGGTTTTGACCTACATCACGGCGATGGAAAATCTTTTCCGAAAGCTGGATAGCTTTCCTGACGAAGAGTCTCGCGTTCGTCTTATAAGCCGAAATTTGCTTCCCCCCATACAAACCCAGCTTGCCCTCCAAAATATTTCGACGATAGCTGAGTTGACTAGACTTAGCCGCGTAGTCGAGGAAACGGAGTTGAGGAATCAAAGTTTTGTCCCTCCCCCCACTTCTCATCGAAACCTTCTTGAACCTGAGTTGGCATACAGAAAACCACAGCAACAACCTCAAAAACCACCAGCTATTGCAGTAGTCAGTTCAGGGGAAACAAACATTAACACAACCCCAGGGACGAGTCCATCTTCCCAAATAAACTCATCAGCCAATTGTTGGAACTGTGGTAGCTCAGGCCACAAGTTCAGGGGATGCTCCCAACCGCGTAAAAGGTTTTGTTTCAAGTGCGGTCAGGAAAATGTTTTTGCCAGTTCTTGTAACCGATGTCAAAAAAACGGAAGGAGGAGTCAACAGTAGGCCGACTGTTGACTGACACTTTTAAAGATGCAGAACAGTCTAGGATCCTTCTAGACTATGTCCTGGCGCATGCCAAAAACGATACAAGGCCTTATTTGAAAGTATCTATATATGGATGTCAACTACTAGGATTACTTGACAGTGGCTGTACGAGTACAATTATTGGCGGTCCTGGTTGGAATATGCTTAAGTCGACTTGTATACTGGAAAAGACCACGCGACAGAGCTGTACTGTTGCAAACGGTCAATCTTGTTCAGTAGTGGGAACGGTGTCAGTGCCATTTGAGTTATATGATCGCATCAGATTGCTGGATGCATTAGTGGTACCTTCCTTACCCCATACACTAATTTTAGGAATAGACTTCTGGCGTACTATGGAAATCATGCCTGATATGTTCTCTGGTGAGTGGTGTTTTCGGGATGATCAACATAGGCCATGTCCTGCGAGTCCAGCCCTAGCTTCCATTGATACTCTTAGTCCTCAACAGAGAGAGGCATTAGAGAGAGTCATACAGGAGACTTTTTCAGTTATGGGAAATAAGCTTGGCTGCACCAAGTACGTGGAACATGTGATACGCACTGACCACCCACCTATTCGGAAAAGACACTATCCCCTGTCTCATGCACTCCAGCAGCAAGTTAACGAGGAGCTGGAGAAGATGCTACAGGATGGTGTTATTGAGCCATCGAAATCTTCGTGGTCTTCTCCAATCCTACTTATAAAGAAAAAGGATGGTCGATACCGTTTCGTAGTCGACTTTCGCGAGTTAAATAAGGTTACTCTTAGGGATGCTTATCCTCTGCCATTCGTGAGTGCTACTCTCGACAAACTACGGAATTCACATTTCTTGACTACCCTCGACATAAAGTCTGCCTATTGGCAGATTCCACTGTCGGAAAGTTCCAAACCTTTAACTGCTTTCGTTGTTCCAAACAGGGGCCTCTTTCAATTCCGGAGGATGCCGATGGGGCTTCACAATGCTGCGGCCACGTGGCAACGTTTTATCGATCAAGTGGTGGGGTACGACCTGGAACAATTTGTTTTTGTATACCTTGATGATGTAATCATCTGTACTCCAACATTTGACAAACATCTCGAAGTCTTGAAGGAAGTGCTGTCCCGTCTCACAAGGGCTGGTCTCACTTTGAACCGCGATAAGTGTCATTTCTGTAAGCCCGAGCTGCGGTATCTTGGATACGTGGTAGGTGCCGGAGGACTCATGGTAGACCCGGACAAGGTAGAGGCGATACTACAGATTCCAATACCTAAGAATGTCACCGAGGTCAGAAGGCTCATTGGACTCGCTTCGTGGTACCGTCGGTTCGTACCAAATTTCTCATCTCTCACTGCTCCTCTTAGTAACCTGTTGAGAAAAGATCACAAGTTTGAATGGAACTCCGCTTGTGATGAAGCTTTCAAAAACTTGAAAACTCACCTAGTATCGGCTCCCATTTTGATTTGTCCCAATTTTGATCTCCCTTTTATTGTACAAGCGGACGCCTCTGACTTTGGGGTCGGTGCGGTACTTTCTCAAGTTAGTGAAGAGGGAGAAAAGGTTATCTGTTACCTTAGCCGATCCTTGACCAGAACGGAAAGAAGGTACAGCACGACGGAGAAAGAGTGTTTAGCTGTTCTGTACGCTATTGAGAAGTTCCGACCGTATATCGAGGGTTCGAAATTCACCGTCGTGACCGATCATTACAGTCTCAAGTGGCTCAATAACATAAAGGACCCTGTTGGAAGAATTGCCAGGTGGGCTGTTAGGCTTCAACAATATGATTTTGAGATCGTGCACCGTAAGGGCAAGGAGCACCTAGTCCCAGACGCCCTTTCGAGATCTGTTCCGTTGGTGGATGCAATTGGATCTGACAACCCTTCAGAAATTTCCAAGGACAAGTGGTTCAATAAGATGTTGAACAAGGTGCAGTCCCACCCAGAGAGTTATCCCCAGTGGAGACTGGAGAATAAAGTTCTCTTCAAACACACGGTGCGACCATACCCAGACCTTCGAGAAGAGTCAGATAGCTGGCTCATAGTAGTACCGAAGGAGAAGAGGGCAGCTCTCATTTCTTCTCATCATGAGCCCACCACATGTGGTCACTTGGGTGTTTATAAAACTACAGCCCGTATCACAAGTAAGTACTACTGGCCCAAGATGCGGCAGGATGTAGCTCGTTATATCCGAAATTGTCTTGTCTGCCTCAGCACGAAGCCCGATCAAAGACCCCCGAATGGCCAGATGCTCAGCAAGGCTCCAACCACGATTCGACCAATGCAAATTCTTAGTATGGACCTCGTTGGACCCCTTCCACGATCGACTACAGGCCATTCCTATATCTTATCTGTATTGGACATTTTTAGTAAATTCATTTTGCTGTTTCCTTTGCGGAAGGCAACAGGTTCAAAGATTGCATCTTTACTGGAAGAAAACGTAATTCTGTTATTTGGAGCTCCGCAGAAGATAATTATGGATAATGGAACTCCATTCCGGAGTAAGGAATTATCCTCAGTTCTAGCCAATTACAATGTATCTCCTGCTCACATCTCAAATTATCACGCCCAGGCCAATCCCGTTGAAAGATCCCACAGAGTTATCAAGACCATTCTTACCTCCTACATTTCCTCAAATCACCGCAAATGGGATACTTGCCTTCAACAAGTGGCTTGTGCTATTCGGACTTCCAGGCATGA
Organism: Chrysolina haemoptera; assembly: GCA_958298965.1. NCBI lineage: Eukaryota > Metazoa > Arthropoda > Insecta > Coleoptera > Chrysomelidae > Chrysolina > Chrysolina haemoptera. Next base: position 3,522,558 of record OY282590.1, on the reverse strand, counting down.
GATTACGAATCTAACACCAAACTTTATAATGTTTGGCAGGGAAATACTGTTGAGTGGTACCGACAGTCACCCCTTAGCACCTACTCTCAACCGAGAACCTTATGATCCGGAGATACGGTCTGAAGCTCTCAGAGATCTATTCAAGGATGTCTCAAACAGATTGAAGAAATCCTTTCAGACCAGTAGAGCGCGGTATAATTTAAGGCATAGAGACGAAAGGTACATGCTGAATCAAAAGGTGTGGAAAAGGAACTACGCTTTGTCAGATGCCACTAAGGGATTTACATCCAAGTTTGCTCCAAAATTTGAAGGTCCTTTCACTATACATAAAATATTATCTCCATGGTCATATGAGCTGATGGATGAAGATGGGAAAAGTCGAGGAGTCTGGCATGCTAAGGATTTGAAATCTCATCCACCTGAGGACAGCGATTCGTCCAAGGAGGAGTTCAAAAACGTCTAATGACCACTGAAAACTGTTATTATTTTATTTTTTTTTAATTGAACTTTGCTTTGCGTAATGTCAGGAAAGGAATTTTTATGACTTTATATTGGTTTGATGTTAGATAGGAAATGACTATTTATTTTAAGGAAGTTTTTTTTTTTTGGAAAAAAAAAACTTTTTCTGGGAAGGAGGGGTGTTGTTACGGTTCAGAGGTATGACTGAGAAATAAATACGAAAATATGTTCATCATCCTGTGTATGTAATCGCTATGGGTACAGGTTCAACAAGGGAGTTGTCAAAAGGTACATTTTTCTGACAAAATAAATTAGATCTATCGTTTTGTCGCGAATATTCAGCTAAATAGATTATTTGAGGTCCATTTGTTGGCTCAAATCGCACCCTGCGGATATTTTTTTAGCTGGAATTCCAGATAACTTGAAGAAACCATAGACCTAGTTGGTCTGCACATTGTGGATTTTTGTTCCCTTCAAGTTAACTGCACGTTAAGGCCACCCTCCATCCAAGGTAGGTCCCAATGTCTTATTTCTCTTAATCATTGAACCAATTTACCCTCAGTCTAACACTCAACCCCTTTTCAGGCCTTCTTTTTCTGTTTCCGGGTAGTTTTTACTCTTTTACCTTCTACCCTACACCCTACGAGTTTATGAAGCCAGTATACCATTGCATCATCAACACATCAGTCGCGAAGAGCAGGAGCCCCCATTTCATTGAGTGACATTACGACGACCCGTCGAAAGCATCGATCGAAAGAACATCAAGAAGACGGATATCGAGAGCGAAATCAGATAAGCCCTAACTTAGTCTCTCACAAATTTATTCTAAGACAGTATATCCTATCACGAGTCAAATAAATCAATCAATAATTCCTGCGCGAAGCTCACCTGCAAGGGATGATATACTTATTATGTAAACTCTAGTATGATCATACCAGAGGGCCACGGATAACCCTTTTTGTATAACCCTGCAGTAAATAATAGATGGTGTAGTTCTGGTTTGTAACTCCTACAATCGTAATTATCACAGTAGTCTTTATTGTTATTGTTGAAATCATCATTTCATCTGACAGTTGCGTTTGACATATTCAAACTTCAATTTTTTTGATCTTTTCCGCTAAAGGCGTTGTCACAGTGCAACGACAAGTTGACTATTACCAGCCGTTGATCAACGATCGCTAATAAACCTCTCTCCATTTACCTGACTTTAATTAACCCACCCCAATTAGCCGTGCAAGTATAAGATATAAGTATTTTACCCCTGCTACCGCTTCCTCGGAATTTTTCCAAGAACGGGGTAGCAGTTTATAGAAAGTTTTTTCCTTAAAATAAGTCAAAGAATCACCCCCTCAAATATTAGCATGTCTTTAAGGAACACCCTGTATACCAAAAGTATGGAGAACGGCCAGGGTAACTTTTATTCCTAAAACAGGAAAAAAAAGTGATACAACCCATCCCAAATCCCAACGACTAATTAGTCTCACATATTTCGTTCTGAAAACTGTGGAGATGGCAACTAATGATTATATCAGATCAGAAATCCTGGAACGAATATCCCTGCACCCCCATCAGCATGCGTACCAAACGTACAAATTCACGGAGACCGCGTTGGGGCAATTGACAGATCAAATCAAAGATGCACTGGATAGTGAAGAAACTGTAGTATGTGCCTTCTTTGGCCTAGAATACGTGAAGCTGTCAAAAGAACACTAGAAGACTGAGAAGTAAACAACGACAAGTTGCCCACAGGGGGGAGTGGCCTAAAGAAGCCATTACACGGCGTGTGGTTTGTCGAGCCTGGCTTGTGAACTGACACTCCACGCGCCGTGAGAATGGCGCGGCTTGCCAAGTTTTGGGCGAAGTGTCATGTCCTGTCGATTGTCGGTAAATTTACCCAGTTCAAAGGAAACACACCGTGTGCAATGGCGAGACTGGGGTGAACTACACCCGACTAGTCAATCAACAGGCCGTGAGATCGCTAACACGATCGGCGTGGCACTCCTCAGCCCACATGCCGGCTCGACAAATCACACGCCGTGAAATGGCTTCTTAATAGTCGATCGAGTCCTCTGCGGTTTGATAGAGATCGGTATATCTTCTCAAGGCTATGCAGATAACATACTCATAATCGCGAGAGGCAAATTCTTTGTGATGTAGTTCAGAGAGGTCCAGACAACACTAAAGAATGGTGTCAATCGATGGGAGAGAGAAATTTTAGCAGACAAGAGATTATCATCATGTCAAATAGCCAAGCAGCCGTTAATGCTCTGAATTTTCTCTCCCATGTGATCAAATCCAAGATGGTGTGAGAGTTCCTAGAAAAACTAAATGAACCAAATAGCTGAGAATAAAACTGTTACTCTCCTATAGGTTCCGGGACACACTGGAGCGGAGGGCAATGAAATAGCAGACGTACAGACAGAAAAGGGACAGAAACACCACATCTGGGACCTGAATCCTTCTGGGGAATAAGTACCAACACAATACTAAGGATACACTAAAAAACAATTTTGTCTATATTTCACGATAATTTTATATTTGTTGACTAGTTTCGGTCATTACACGATTTTCAAAACTAACTAGATTACATCCAAATCTGAATATTTATACCTACATTGCCTAACCTAGGTTATACCTTAATTAGTAGCGGTATATCGATTCTCAGAATCAATATCAATACAATAACAAAACAATTAATTTGATAATGCAGGTATTGGGAATTGACATTTCATAACGTGATGTATAAATCATATATGAGTAAAATTAATAATATCGGTCCCAGTACCGATCCTTGAGGCACTCCATACTTGATCTGTTATTTATTTAAATACGTGTTATTGTATCTAACGATATGATTTCTATTATGTAAATAGCTCTGAAATCAGTGGAAAACTTCACCTTCACATTCCTTATTTGCTCTATTTTTAAGAACAAGTCGATATTTATAGTTTCAAATGTCTTTTGGACGTCCTATATAATCTTTGGTATGATTGGGAAGCAGGCCATTTACTCTTGCACAATATCCTCTCGGTTATTTTGGCCTCCCAATATCGCCTTGGACAGCATGCTCTCCGGTTATTTGCACTCAGGAAAATTCCTCTCGAATCATTTGCTCTCAAGTAATTTCATATTACGCGAAGGCTCTTCAATTCATGCAGTATTGGTGAATAAAAAAAATGCTCTCGTCTCTGTGACTGTACACAAAAATGTGTGGACTGAATTATTTGGACAGTTGCCTTGAAATAATATTAAGAATGAGGATGATAATGCCACTGAATTTTTTCCGTACCCACCACACCACTAGTATTTGTACCTGCTTCAAGTGTTTACGTATGGTTAGTTTGTTCTGGTTAGAACAGACTAAAAAATTACTACTCACAAAATATATTTGTTTGATTTCCTTGCGGCCAAGTATCCACGTAAGGTAAGTTCATTCTGGTTAGAACAGACTAAAAAAATTACCCAACATGAAATTTAATGTCCTCGCGCCCGTGAGGCTAGTTCGTTCTGGTAAGAGCAAAATAATATGAAAGTAAATTATTAGTATTATTGATCACGTCTTTGTAACACGAGTTCTTTATCAACGATGAAACAATATTCTTCAGTTCACGCATTGTGATGATTTTTAATAATAGAAGTTCATTTTCACTTTCTGGAATCCTATTTATTATTATATCAAACTAGCTTATTAGAGTAATATTTTCAACAATGTGACATATTACCAAGCAAAAATGAATTGAAGGCGTTTGAAATTCCACTCTCTGAATTTACAAGAGTCCCATCACAAAATATTTGATTTTTTACCAAATTTTTCAATAGTTTCAGTGATTTCCACATTGCACTGGGATCATAAGCAGTGCCGGATTAAGAATTTGCCGCCTGGTGCTATGACTATGGGACCGCCCTTCGGCTCTTCAAACTCACAAAGTCATACAAAGTTACAACCACGACGTAAAGAACAAAACGACTATACTCTGCTAATTCTGAAGTGAAACTGAATTACTGACTACTGATGAACACAAAGAAAATAGGAATATTAAATATATTATATATCTCACATCTCACTATTACTTTATTATGGAACCGCCGCCGTGTATTTCTTCATTTTTTTTGTGTAAGCACGCCGCCAAATATTTTTTTCCGCTTGCAATGCGACCTGCGGACGCCGGACGCGGCGGCATCGACTTGTCAAAGAATCAAAGCGAAGCCGACCAGCTGACGTCGGCTACCTTGCCAACAAGTCAGCTGACGATATTGTACTTACTGAGCGAAACCTGACCCAATCTCACGAGGGGGAAAGGATGGTCTCGACAAATATCAAAAATGAAACAAAAAATTACCATTCATTAATAAAATTTAAAAATGAACTGAAAAAAGAAATTTTGCGGTGATTTCTTTCATGAACCTGGCACCTTCAATGATTATATGTTTTGAGTTAAAAACTGCTTAAATCTATCTTTAAATATGTATTTATAAGTATTTTGGGTTTGATAATATTTCCAATGTTGAATCTTTTGTGTTCAAGAATTCTGTTATGATTTGGCCCGTAAATGGAGATAGTATATTTTAATGACGTCTTTAGTCATGTGATATTTCACTCAAGTTAAATAGTGGTCCTTCGAGCTCAATCACAATCAAATATGGGTACTTCGAGCCTAATCAGTATTAAATATTGGTCCTTCGAGCCGGATTTTTATAAAGTTTCATCCTTCCTCTGTCTTTGATCCTACATTCTATTCCGACACCTCAGATGGTTCCGAGAACTCCGAATGACATTGAAAACGTGCTATTCGACCACCCCGGTGCGTGTAGTTCGACTGGCCGGATGACTATCAATATCCGCTTCCAGTTGCGTTCTCTCAATAACCTCATAACGAATTCGACGACGCCGATTGCGACTAGCCTAACCATATGTTCCGCCGCGATAACCTACACAAATGCGGGTGTTATTCTCCTCGTCTCCAGACGGCTGGTTCACAGTTCGGAGGCGAAACGAAAGTATTGATCGAAAATGTTCGCAGCCATCGAGCAGTGGCGTGCGGGGGGTTTGCGGTGTGTCAAGTCGGGCGAAACAAAGAGGTTGATCGGCTAGCAAGCTGGACGAGCAGTAAAAAGTTTGATTTTGGGAAATACAAAGATCAACAGCAATGGAAGCACTCTGTAGGTGATTTTTCAGATAAAGGAAAAGTAAAGAAGCAACAAAAGAGAAAAAGCCGAGGAACTCAAGTACCGTAAAACAGGGCTACATGAAAATACAGGGGCTAGTTGAAAATCAACGCAACTGATTGAATTAAGAGGTGATGCTGCTTAACGTCATATTTAGAAAACATAAGTCAGTCCGGTAGAACAGATCAACAAGTAGTGATAACGTTGATTTATTCTGGGGAAAAATTTTGCATGTGGAACTCAACAAAATGTAAGGTAAAAAACGACGTTTTTTTTTCTATGAATACTTCCTATTGCCTGGAGCTACTGAGAATTACTATACAACGATGTATTTTTTTTCCGAGGGTATCATAACCGGTCAACACTAAAATAACTTCAATTCATCGCTGTTGCCAATTCGAAAGCCAGTGGTGTGGATTTTATTTTTCGATGTCATTTCAGGGGCTTCTTGAGAATAGGAAATATATGAGAAAGCTGGGAACTAGGCTGTAATCCAATTATACCGTGGAGACTTTGAATGCTGCTGAACAGAATTATAATAAGGGTAATTTGGTACAAATCAGTGAGGAATATAATATACCATATGTTACATTACATACAAACATTAATGAATTCTCGAAATAAGTTTTGAAAATTCATGTTCAGTGTTTAGTTGTGTATTAGCTGAAAATTTGTGAAAAATAAACATTTACACTTTTTGCAATAAAATCTGTGTTTTATTACCAATTTTGATGAAACAAAAAGCAGAAAACTTTGCATTAGGTACTTAAGAGGGGCATTTTTTAAGTCAATTTTCAAGTAACCCCATAACGGGGCTACTTGAAAATAAGCAATTTATATATATATATATATATATATATATATATATATATATATTTTTTTTCCAGAAGTGGTGAGAACTGGAATTTTTTTTATTGCTGCGAGTTCTTCCCTTGGCACAAAACTCCATCACAGTATTATTCTCAAAATAATTTCATAATCTGAAGATGACAGTATAAAGTTTCCAAAAAGTTTAATCGAGTAGCCCCGTTTTACGGTATTAAAAAAAAATCATTGATTTGTTTATCATGATTTTTCCATTTCCATGTTAATAACAAATTCAGCCTAATTATTTGTCTATAAATTGCCATTGTCCAATAATATTTCTCGCGTATTTTGTAAGTAGTTTTTTCTTGGACATTCTGCGAAAACATACGAATAGTTGGAAAAAAAGAAGACAACATAATATGGCAATGGTGTGTTAAAAAAACAGATCTTTCTGAGTTGAATCTAGAGAAAAAAAAAACGGAAACAAAAAACCCCCCCAATAAATAACCCCGAAAAACAGAAGGAGTAATTATTTATTCTCATCTAACCAGAACGAACTAACCTTACGTCAGAATGGACTTCTAGGGATTCCCCCTATTTTGATTATTGCTTATTCTTTCTTACGCGCTACTCACTTGTTTGAATACTTCCAATATTATATCATACTTATGAATAGAATAGAATTTATTTGACCAAGTTACAGTTATGTTTTTGTCAATTTGGTACAAAACGTTAATTGAAAGTCATTTAAATATACACATAAAATATCACAAACAATACATAAAACATAAAATCGAAGCAAGAACATGACTTATTGTCAATTTAAGAGTCATGACACAATGTTACCCAATGAGCATTTTGTTTACGGTAATGCGACATCAGATTCCAAATTATTAATGGGACAACCTGTATATTTTGACATTTCTATGTCCCTCCCGATAAAACGATTCCAACGAACTATCATACTTGTAGTATAAAACGATTAGTTTAAGAACTACAGGTACTTCAATATCCTTTGTCCCATACGACGTCTGAAACGAGCAATCGCCAAATTATTTTAGGATCACCTTGTATATTTGGGCAGTCCTATATTTTTTGTGATGATTGAAACAATCCAAAATTATAATAATCATCCCTATTTTATTCGAAAACATCGTTGGACAAAGGATATTGGAGTGCCTGTAGTTCTTCAACTAATCGTTTTAGACCACAAGTGTGATAGTTCGGAGGAACATTGTAATGCCAAAATATACAGGTTGTCCCATTAATAATTTGGAATCTGATGTCACGCGACCGGCGAAAACAAAAAGCTCAGTGGGTAACATAATATCAGACAAAATAATAATTCTCTACTATACTCTCGAGTTCCGAGATATTTCCTGTCATAATCTTCGTGGGTCACCCTGTATACTTCAACTGTATCGAGTACAATTTATGACAGTTTCGTACAATTCCTTGAGTTATTGATCGGTTTGCATTAACACCACCATACTTGTCCGTTTTGCGGCATTATAAAATATTCAGCAAGATTTTATCGGGGGTAATACCACAAGAGCTCAGATTTAGCCGGATATTTTTTGTGGTTGTTTTCGAATACTTACTTTCATTGGCAATTTAACGAGAGCTGTTCTGACAAAATCACGAGAGCGTAGCTCGAGTGATTTTGTCAGAACAGATCGAGTTAAATTACCTACATGAAAGTAAGTATGAGAAAACCACCGGAAAAAATATCCTGCTAGATCTGATCTCGCGTGGTACTTGGTAAGACAATCCCATGTATAAAAAACTCAATTCAATTAAACTTTATTTAACAAACTAAACGAACAATGAGTAGAAACATAATGTTTAGAAAGAACAATTGTTAAAAATACAATTATTATATACAATTGGTCCAGTAGACATTTGCTCCTTTACTGATGTAGACTTTGTTGTTGACATTGACATGGATGTTGTTGACACTGTGGCTAATTCATTATCCAAAGCTTTATCTCGGAGATTTGTCACAAGATGCGAATGATGCTCATTATCAAGTTGTAGATAAGGCTTTATAGACTTGGAAGAGGAATGTCCAGTTATTTTAATTAATTCTTGTTCATTAATACCTGCCTTAGCTAAAGTTGATACGGCGCTTGAGCGATGAGAATGATTAGAAATTTTTTTATTCTTTGTATCCAGTCCAATTTTTTCAGCTGAAATTTTCGTCCACTTAAGAATTTCGTTGACTCCTATAGGAACATTTTTGTACCAACCTTTTGATGAATCATTTTTCCAAAACGGATTGGGAGTTATAAATAATCTATCAGTTGTAATATGGTTCGGTCTATGTGACAATATTTTATAAAACAATGTCACTGGGCATATGCTAGGGTTTTCTATGTTCTTTATTAGCCATTTACTATCGCAGCACTTGTTTGAGCCACCCTGACATGTTTTGGAAAAAACTGTATTATATTCAATGCGACCTGTTAAATCACCATTATTTGATTTTTCTTCTTTAAAATAGTGTACTTTACACTTTGCAGCTTCACCTCCTCGCCAAGCTAATTCATATGCAGCGATATGAAAAAATCTTTTTAAAAGACCTATGGGACTATTCTCATCCCATATTAATGCCATTTTAACAATTTCACTTTTAGTTAATGCTGTTGAACTATTCTTACGTTTTTGTAAATTACCTTGTAAGTTCTTTCGCTTAGAATTACGTTCATCACGGGATTTCTTAAATGCCAAATCAGTGAAAGGGTTGAAAGTAACATTAAATTTTTCGAAATACATGTTTTGCAACATTTTCGCTGTTGTGTTCCACATTGTTTTCACCACGTATTCTTTATAATCCTCTCCATTCTGTTTCTTCATATTAAAGCCCCATTCCATCAATATTCCTGCCATATTTTCCACTGACTGTTCGGTTTCCAAATTGAAGTTTCGTTGTTTACAAAATTCACTAAATTGATTCCATATGGAGGAATGAGTTTTTATTGTATTTTCTGGAGTTGATTTTTCAATCTCCCTTACTATTTCTGCCTCGCAAATATTTCCAAATCTCGACATACTTTTTGGAATTGTTATATGCTGTTTAATTCTTTCTGTTTTTGACATTTACAATTGTCAAACTGATGCGACGCCCAACTCTTGATAAACAAACAGTAAATGCTAGCGTTGCTACGGTAACGTAATTTATCCGATATTTTTATCCACTTGCAAATTCTCTTCCTTCCTATTTAGCCGATAGCAAACTACGATTTTTGTATTCACAAATGGGAATTTTTATACATGAGTGGGATTGTCGGAAGTAAATCCCTCGTGAACACGATCAATATCTGTTCGTCGATACCTGGCTGGAAAAATTATTTCTCATATTGCCGAATTGATAGGACAAACGAATCAGATACGGAACAGTTCCAAGTATCCATCATGTTATTTCTGAGTAATGGACGTTCAACAGAAGCGTCTTGTAGGAAATAACAAAATGATGCATTTCAAAAACGCCCAAGAATAACAATGATTATGACTTATTCATACCCATACACAGTGAGGACGCGTGTAACAAATTCTCTCAAGATACAAGGGATTGTTTCTTTGAGAAACGCTCAGACACCTAATTTATTCAAACAGATATTTTTTATTGTATTTTTGAATTCTGCACAAGGTTCAAACACTATGATGCGCCTTCCATCCCATTCTAGAACAGTACGAGCATACGTCGTCATATTCCCAAATAGACTGATCTCGGAAGGGAAGGTTAATGGCCAGCTAGTTCTCCAGATCTGACCCTATTAGGTTTTTATCTATAGTGGTAACTGATATCCAAAGTCTACTTCAATGAACCTGAAAATATTAATGACTTGGAGACTAGAATAAGAGCCGAAACAACAAATCTTTCCTGAAACTAACGAGAATTTGAAATTGAACTTGCCTGTTGTCAGGAAGTGAGAAGTTTGAACTTTTAATATGGCTAGTTGTTCTGTTTTTTTTTCGGTCCTTTCAAACTACAGACATTTTGAAGGAAATAATGATATGGTATCATCAGTTGTTGATATTTCAACAGTCATTTTTTCGATAACTTTCGAGTTTGCGTATTATAGGACATGGTACCTATTTCTATTTGATAAAATTAGATTGATGGTTCCAAAAAGACAAACCTCGAATTTTAAACGTTTTGTTCCAATCCAGGCGACCTCATTGTATGTACACCATTGGTAGCGTAAAAACTGTATGATTTGGAAAGTCATCTATTACAACAAATATGACATCTCCTTCAAACAAGAGAAAAACTCATCAGCCAGCCTAATTAACGCGCATCTAAGACTAACTAGGGCCCACAAAATTAAGAACAGACAGCTGTCTGTTGCCGAACGAATAGAAACTAACAATTAGATTAATTAGTTGGAATTTAACGAAAAGTTAGAAATTAAAAATGTCGAATTATCAGACATTCGATGCGAAGAAATTAGAATGACATAATTTGGTAAAAAAAAACTCGTGATCAACTGGATCGCACTCACTAACTTGTTCAATTATGCATTTAATTTTAATTTCTCATACAGTGTGACCCATTTAAAATGGAAGCACCCTTCTAAAACTTAAATTTTTCAACCGATTGGAATGATTTTTTTTTTCGTCAGGTAGACATGCAAAAAGTCCACCAGGACAACAAATTACATGAATAAATCTCCATTTCCATGGCCAACTTATTTTATTTTTCGAGGTAAAAAATCAAAAAAAATTACTAGGGATTTTTTTATAAAAAATCTGACTACACCACTAGGTTCGTGATATTTTCAAATGGTTCATATGTAAATTACGTTGAAATGCGTCAATCAATAAAAAAGTTATAAGGGAATGAAATTTGAAAAATATGCCGTTTAATCAACCCACCAATTCAATTTCAGGAAGGAAATGATGGAAATGTTGGAAATGTGTATAATTGCTTCTGAAGAGCCTGCTTTTCAATTCTATCAATCTCCCTGATGAGCTTTGCAAAGCGAAATAGATTTTCGTCGACCAAAATGTATTGGTGATTAAATGAGAGAGAAGCGAACTTTGCTTCAAAGAAATGAACGATTTCTGTGAGTGATATTTTTTAATAACATTTTCCCTATCTAATTTTTTAATGAATTTTCAATGAATACTAGAGAAAATTAAAAAATCAACTATCTGAATGAAAATGCGAATGTTCACTTTAAGATTTTTTTTTAGTTAGTCTTTTCACAATATCTATCAGATGTAGTTCAATGTCCAGCGTGGCTTTAGCCAAGGAAGTAGTTGTTTTCTGTTAGATATTACAAATTAATCACATTTTTAATTTTTCAATTTTCATGGAGAATGTTCCCCTTTTCAAAGTGAGTTATCAGTTACCATAATCTCTTCAAGTAGAAGAGATGTGATTTGTCACTCAAATAATGTCATTCACTGGTGAAAGAGTGAGTTAGTTTCCAAATTCTCTTCAAGTAGAAGAGACGTGATTTACACTCGAATAATTCCATAATTTTTGTGAGTTTTTGAATTTGAAAGACACTTTTGTAATTTTTTTTCTGTTCTATAATTCCTGAATATAACGATTTTAGTATTCAATTCCTTTTTTATTGTTGGTTCCTTTTAAGAATGTCGACTATTGGATCAAATATATGTGACGACCAATGAAACAACAGAATGTTGTAATGTCGACTATTGGGTCAATTTTTCGATGCACTTTTTTTTGTCAATATTATAATACATTTTTGTATTTTCATCTTATGGGAGCTACTTTTAGATTTATCAAAAGAAAAAGAAATTGTAATTTATTCTCTCCCTTGCTGTTACCTTAGTTATTTATCCAGTTTCAAAATAAATCAAATCGTATTACCGAACACTACGATCCCTGAAAACTCACCCGAGAGCTTGATCGATAAGAAAACCACAAAAATTAGTCCTTCGAGCCAGATCGCCATCAAAATTCTCTCAGTCGCTTTGAAACGGAATGTACGAGTCCCAAACCGTTCGAAGGTAGAAATCTACTTTCCTTATCGGTCCTTCGAGTCAGATCGTCATCAAAATTCTCCCATTCGCTTTCAAACAGAATGCACGAGTCCCAAACCGTTCGAAGGCAGATATCTGCTTTCCTTATCGGTCCTTCGAGCCGGATCGTCATCAAAATTCCCTCATTCGGCCCCGACAAGAACGCATGAATCACAAACCATTCGGGGGCGACAGATATTTCCATTTCCTCTAGCTGTCGTTGCCGACAATGAAAAAGCGAGGCCAGTTCGTCGCCTTTTCAGAGCTCTATTAGTGCACGCAAATTCCAGACGCCGCGAAATCCGCGCGATACCAGCGGCGCTCGCCGTCCGTCTAGAAGCCACCCCGCGCCCGATCGATAAAACCACCCCTCGCGCCGTCCAGACTAGAGGACGCCCGCCGTCGCGTCGGGGTGGCACCGAACGTTACGCAGACGATTTACTTGTTGCCTTCAGACAAGGTGAAAGAACAAGGGCCGGATAGCGAAAGTCGAAATGTCGAATGAGGGCGTTTGAAATAAAACTGCACCATAGGAGTAGGAGACTAAAATCGGATTCGTCGTCTATATTTGAAATGACAGATATAATATGACTGAAACATTTGATTTTGGTTTGAATTTTAAACAACAATCCTTTGATATACTTATCGAGTTTGAAGAAGTTAATGTGTTGCTATAGTGGACCAGTCAAATAAATGATATTTCGAATAAAATCGGAGCACCAGAATTTAATATGCATAGCTTTGTTGCGGATACAATCAACATTGTGTTAGAAAAATATAAACAATCCAGTCATATAGAGGATTGGAATAAAATATCATTAATTACATATTGCCCAATGTATAACGGTTCCTTTCAAAGCACAAACCGCTTAGACCTCCCGATCCCTATACATATTAAACGTTTCATATCACAGATACGCACTACTCACATTGAAATCCCATATATGTATATTAATAACAATGCATATGTAATAAAAATTAATAAAATATGTACAATTTGCAACTGCCTAGTTTGAGAATCCCTACAACATTTAATCTTTGTATGTCCAATGTATGAAGAAATTAGACGTCCCTTTTATGAAACATATCATTCTCTAACTGATATTAAATCAATAATAATTAACGAAGCTGAAACACAACTGTTATATCAAATATATAATATAATGAAGAATATTTTAAAAACAGGTCATTCATTGTAAACGAGTAGTATCTTTCCTATTCTAAACTGTTATGTGCACACCAAAATGGTACATACTTTAGTTCATCATCCCAGTCTCATTATATTATGAAATGAGCTTTGTCACTTGTTACTTACTTGTTCATGTATTTTATAGGAAAGAACAATACATTTTCTATCTTTCTATCTATCTATCTATCTATAGTTGACCGTTTAAGAGGGTAGTGTATTCGTTACTTAGTGTTAGTTCGTCGTCGAGAATTATTTTTAGAAAAAAAGTAAAGACAAATACCTCCTTTCTAACAACAAACATATTCTCCCCTCTCACACAAACTTCCACTCGAGTCGAAAAAATATATACAGTATGACCCACTCAAGACCGGAGCACCCTTTAAAATCTACACTTTCGAACCGATTGGAATGATTTTTTTTTTTCGTTAGGTAGACATTCAAAAAGTCCACTAGGACACCAAATTTCATGAGTGAATCTTCATTTCCAGGGCCTACTAATCTGATTTTTCAAAGCACAAATATAAAAAAATTACTAGCGATGTTTTTGAGAAAAAATCTGACTACACCACTGGATTCGCGACATTTTCAAATCAATATAAACGTTATAAGGGAATAGAATTTGAAAATTATGCCGTTTAATCAACCCACCAATTCAATTTCAAAACTTTTATCAGAACTTTGACTACACCACTGGATAAAAATCTGTTGATAAATAAAAAAATTAAAAATTATGATATAAAATTAAAATTTTCCTGAAATTCCATTAAGATATTTTTCAAATTTTATTATATTATTTTCTTATTTATGAATAGAAAATAAATAAAACTTTGACCAATAATATATCAAGACCTCCTTTTTACTGATTGACGCATTCCAACGTAATTTACAATTAAACCATTTGAAAATGTCGCGTACGTGTAGTAAGATTTTTTTCTAAAAAAATCGCTAATAATTTTTTTATTTTTTTGACCTTGAAAAATCGGATTAGTTGGCCCTGGAAATGGAGATTAATTCATGAAATTTGGTGTCCTAGTAGACTTTTTGAATGTCTACTACCTGACGAAACAAAAATCATTTCAATCGGTTGGAAAATGTAGATTTTATAAGGATGCTCCGGTCTTAAGTGGGTCACACTGTATATACAAAGTCATAGACAAAAACAAGCAGACAACATTCTCCCCCCAGAAGTGGAGTTGATCTCTTCAGATCTGATTAATACAGCATGGACTGGCCACTGGAGCATACAGGGTGAATGTTTCAAATTTATTACATCGAACGAGAAGTGTTATATTTGATCTGATACTCTCCAACTTTTACAGTCATAACTTCAAATCGATGTATCGAATTTGGAACATCCACACAAAGTAACAACGAAGCTACAAGAGGGCAAATTAGTTCCGGATTACTCGGTATACTAGTGCTATGTTTCGTCATCCTGGTCCAACACGATTCTTATCATTCATTATTGCTTGATTTGTATCTAATATTTTTTAGAATGTGTTCACAGGATGATGAGAACAGACTATAGTTCGACTTTGCTACCTTTCAATTATGTTTTTTCCACCCTAGTTAACACATTCGTGGACAGTAAGAGGTTGAAAGACGTCAAAAAATCATCACCCATTTTTTTTTACAGAATTGAGTTTATTTTTGTTCAAATGTGACAAATTGTACAAAATAAAAAATTTTGTTTCGTAATTTTTGACAAAAAACAGATGACGAATATAGCACTCCTGTCCCACTCCACAAAAAAACTGTGACGGACCTGCTACAACCGTCACAAAAAAAAACGAAAAACAGAAGTAGACTGTTAACTTCCAACTGAAAGAACAATCCCACAAAATATAGCAAAAGACATACTAATGCTAATTGAAGAAAAACGTAAATATGTCAACTTTCAAACTAGAAAAGACACTTTTCCAAAACATTTTCCTTAGAAGCAGAAGAAAATTATGGTGATTTTTAGAACTCTGATTATGAAATAAAAAACTCGAAAACAAAAAAAAACATTTCAGACAGTCAATTTACACACATTCACGTCCCCAAAACTGTATTCGCGCGCGAACTGCATGAAGATACCTGCATTTTAAAGTGTCTACCCCTTCCATCCCTCTGGGAGAGTTCTTGCAGTCACACGCTATCAAAATACCCTGTCTACTGGGACACACGTTAAAGGCTGACATATGAATAACACGTATGAAATGTCTGCTATAGTAGGCGTGTCATGACGGCTATAGCAGATCTGTCCACGAATGTGTTAAAATTTGAAAATCATCTACTTACCACTCCGCCTCCGACTGAATGCACCAAAATGGACTTTCCTTTGGACAGTCCCGAAATTTCGAACAAGAGAATGTACGCTACGGTGTAGTTCATAGTAATGGTAACAGCGTCCAGATGGGATACGTTTTTGGGTAGTTTGTAGACATATTTGGCGGGCACGGATACCAGCTCCGCCCAAGCTCTGTACTCTGGTAGCGCGACTACTTGATCTCCAACCTGAAATTGAAAGAAGTCAGTTGTTTAATCAAAAAGTATCTATCCGAGAAAGAAGGCTTTGGAAGAACGGTAGTTTTCCAGGGATTAGTGGTTTTTCAGCTATACAAATTTTATCTTATCTTCTTTTTTCATTAATAAAAAAAATCACATTTTTCTATCAGCACAGGAAAGTTAGTACAAAAAAGGGCTCTAGCGCCTAAAAATGGCTCGAGAGCTGGAAATCATTTTAATCGTTCTTGGGGATCCTGAATAATGGGTATATGAGTTTGCAACGGTTTCTAGATTGTGATTTAGATTTGAAAGCATAAAAACCGCAAAGTTTTCGCACTTTTTTCAGTTATTCGTGTATAACTCGAAAAGTACGCATCCTATAGAAAATGTTATCTCATTATTTTTCAAAGATTTTACCAACTTCGCTAAAAAGTCGACAACCCTCAAATTCCAACGCCTGTAGGTCGAAAATGACTGTTCCGATTGAAAAATGTCATAGGACCAAAGTTGTTGGAAATTTAATTTCAATTCGCTTACTTCTGTAATAAGATATGAATTTCAAACCAAAAAAGTTGGGGCGCAAAACTTCCGCCAAGGAAGCCCAAAGCAGAAAACTTCATCTAAACTCAAAACTTTACTTTCTTGTATTTTTTCAAATAAAAGTAAATGTAATCAACTCGACTTAAACTCGAAACGATTTTAAATAATTTCGGAAAAAATATTGTTTCACTTTATCTATACATGACTTTATTCACAGTTACTGATTTTTTAGGAGTACCTCAATTTTATTTCAAATTGTTGACTGAAGACAAGTGACAAGGGGTCCGTATATGTGCAGCCGGTTGCTTGAAAACTCAGAAACCGCTACTTACCCTTACCCTTAGTCACAGCCGACTCAATCTCCCGAGCCGTGGTGAGAAACCCGGCAACACCGCATGGAAAGCAATTTGACGTCCTACTCACTAATTCTTTAATGTGAAAAAACATAAGAGATTGAATTTTTAGAGAAAAGAACGACGAATAATGTGGCTATTTAATTTTTTTCATCACCAACTGGAATCGTAATTAATTCAATTTCTTATATATGGGAAATTTGTGAAGTTTGGTTTTTCCATGCCCTAAAATTCACATTTCGGTAGATTTTTTTAAAATATTTTTTCTGATAAGTGCAAAAACCACATAGATGATCTCTGATTTTTTTCAGATTTTTCATTTGAAATATACAGAATGTGCCAAACTATCTGAGTTTGGTACATTTTGTATACTGTACCTTCCAATAAAATATAATTTTCATCAGTAAGATTTCAAATGAAAAATCTGAAAAAAATCTGGGATCATTTATGTAGTTTCTGCACTTATCAGAAAAGAAGGTTAAAGAAAATCTCCCGAAATGTGGATTTTATATAGGGCATGGAAAAACCAAACTTGACAGATTTCTCATATCTAGGAAATTGAATTTATTGCTATGTGATGAAAAAAATAAAATAACCACAATAATCGTCCTTCTTCTCTCTAAAAATTCATTCTCTTATGTTATTTTCGAGAAATTCGAAGAGTTAATGAGTAGGTCGTCAAATTGCTATCAGTGCGGTGTTGCCGATTTTCTCACCACGGCTCGGGAGAATAAGTCGGCTGTGCCTTAGTAAATAACAAATGAAATGGTGGATTAGGCCTACTGGGGATACCACATGAAAAAAAACCGAGTACGATTCTACCAAATTAGAACTCTCGTTGACCCGTTGTAAGTCAGAACCTACCCATTGCTTAACCTAAAGATATGAATAATAAAGATCAACTTGAAATATCCTGTATACTGTCATGGTTACAGAGTTTTCAACGACACTGTAAAGGTGGATTCATGCAACATCACTAAAACTAAAATGAATTTAAGATTCAGATGAATTTTAAATTAAGAATATAACGGTGTTCATGCAGCATCAATTTAACGAAATTAAGAAAGTACTAGACATGCGCATATCGTTCCAACTGTCAATTTTTGAAACGTCTTAGGGTATTCTTTGATCAGAAAACAGAAGGTGAACCCTAACCTGAGATTATCGTGGTTTGATGTTTTTTGTTTTATTTATTCCGGTCTGGTGTTTACAGTACAGCATGAAAACTATCACCAAGAGAAGTGAGTATGGTTTAGTACTGAGTACATTATTGCTTCTGCGGGAGCCTCTGGTGTTGTGAGGAATAAGAGATATAGAAAATATGGCGTCAAACCGATGCTGAAATTGCGAACATGACATAACCTCTTTCCACTTTGAAAGCAATCAGCAGTGATTAAAGAGACTACGCATGCGCCGTTTCTAATTTATGGAAGAAATTAAGTTATTAGTTGAAAGTTGGCCATCTTTCTTAGTTTTATGTTAATTTTAATTGCTTAATTTCTTGCGTGAACACCTTCATTTCATTACATTGTTTTATATTCTTAATTTTAGTTTCAAATTCATTTAAGTTGAGATTTATGCTTGCATGAATCCACCTTAACAGATAAACATTCCACATTCAACTTGGTGGTAAACAAGTGAAGTAATGCGACGATATGCATTTTAAATAATGGTATCGTTGCATAGTTAATCTATGTATAAGTTCTGGTACTAAATATAGCCCCTTTTAACAAAACAATTATGTTTATCCCAGCCCCGGTGTAAACTTGTTTCCGAGTCAAAATAACGCCAAACATCTGCTGTAAACATCAAAAACAAATACATTTCTTCTCGGAATCTCGAAGGCAAGTCGAGTTAATTTATTGTACATACACTCTGAAGAGCTGCAGCTTTGCCATTCGTTTTATTTGTCGACACATCAAAAACCGTTGACCTGATGGCAGACATTTTTCTGAAAAAAATTTCAATCCAATTGCTATAAAAGGGATGACGGAACAAGTTCGGAAAGTACAGTTTCACTAAGAAATTTCATGTAGTTATTCACAAGCTTCTATTTTATTTATTTTTTTCTACATTCATTCAAAAAGCAAAACTTTATTGAACTATATTAAGTGGAAAAAGAAGTTCTTTATTGCACTCATCTGTCATTCAACTTCAACGTGCTGTCATCATGACAAACATAAATGTTCAAACCCAATATTTTATATTATTTTGTATTAATGTTAGCAGCCAGAGCTAAACCAATGCCTTCCCGAGAAAAACTCCATAATCAAAACTGATCCACTTTGTTCTAAACTGTCTACCTGAATAGAGCAAACTGTCTGTACTATGACCACACCTCGTGATAACATACGCGCTCACGGCTACTATGATTTTGATTTTTGCAACTGTGGTTATAGAAACGTCAGTCAAAAATTAATTCTGACAATTACAGATTTGAAATAAGTTTTAAAAAGAGTATTATTAATGGAAAATAGATGATGGTGATCTGTTTCAATGCAAATCGATAGTAATAATCAATTATTTAAGTTGCGCTTTTCATTTTCCAACACCTAGTGCCGTACCTTGATAAATCATTTTTTGCTTTTTGCATGAACGTAGAAAAAATGTTGTATGCAACTCGTGCAAACATTGTTTATTGCACTCAACGTGTTGTCCAATTTCACGTCGAGTGCAATAAACACTTACTTTTTGCACTTGCTGCATAAATAACTATTTTTCAAAACTGAACAGTAAACTTTTCTTGCCTGAATCAAAAGATTAGGAATCATAGTTCAACCAATCACCTCTCTTTTCTAGTCATTCGATCCAAGCAATATACATAAATCAATAAATCATACGAGTGATTTTTTTAACAAAATTCGAGCAGGAAACTGTGCCCATCACTTGAAAGAAAGATCGGGAGATGAGGGGACGTGATAATCCGTTTAAAATAGTCAGATAATCGGTTTATAATAATCAGTATCCTAATAGTTATTTTTGTATCTAGTGCGCGAAATGTTACTTTGGTGATCGAGAACTGATTTTTTTTTACGATACGAGTTAAAAAAAATTGTCGAGATCACCAAAGTATTTCGCGCACGAGATGCTATGAGGCGCCGTTCGGGTAAAAAATGTTTTTTCTACTAGCGTGCGGAAAAGTCCACTTTTCCGCACTCATTTTAGTTTTGAAAGTCACTTTTCCACACTAGTGCGGAAAAAACATTTTAGTGCGGAAAAGTAGATTTGTTTAGTTTTTGCGGATTATACTGACATTTAAATATTGCGTCGCAGAAGGTTAAAATAGAAAGCTTAACTAGTGCGGTTGTATAGTTTAATATATATTTAATAATAAATCTTCTTTATGTTAACTTTTGGGTGTTTTTCCGCTAGTAGAAAAAATAGTGTACCTAACACGAGCGTAAAGTGTCTTTTCCGCGTCGTTCGGCCATCTGCAATCACTTTCCGCACTTGTTAGGTAAACTACTATTTGCAAATATATTTAATTTTTTGTCAATATATTTATTAGTTGTAGCAAATATTTTAATGTTGCTTTATATTTATTTTCGATAAAACACAATATATTTACTTTGCAAGCATTACAAATATATAAAAACGTTAATTCCCAGATATTTATAAATTCGATCTATTTTATGTCGTCAAGAGATGGCGCAACCGACGCGATTTGTCCAAGCTCAAGCATGTGGCAACATGGCAACTAGGCACATAAAGTGGCTAACAGAATAGATAGCAGTAGTTGTAGTTTTCTACTTTACAATTGGGCACTTAATTGGGCAGAGATCTGTGATTCCAACATTCAGACTTGCTATTTACTCAAGTGTGTACTTGACAGTTGCAAGTTTATTTTCATTTGATTTTATGTATTTTTTCTTAGAAATTAATCAATTAAAAATATTTTTTCAATAATTGAAATATAATTATTCATCCGAGAGTGCTAATCTGAGTGTATGCAATTTGATTATACTCGTTTGGAATCGTTTGGAAGATAAAACTTTTTGATTTTTAAATTTCAACCACAGCTGCATTACTTATAAGAGGGTAACGTACTTATTAATTTGTTTATTCATCGAGAAGATTTCGTCCGAATATTTCTCAAAAATTGATAACTTTAATGGTCAAGATTGTAGGTAGTTATCTGTTTCTTAGTAGTATCTAGCTGATAGATACAATGTGAAACATTTCATTTATATTCAGTGAACCTTTGTGTGGGTCAAACGAAGGCTCTCTAGGATTAAATGACCCAATCTGAAATATTATACTACCGCCATCTATTCGGCAATTTCTGTACTAATGACTTTGCTTCGTTCCCATGTTGCCTTATGCTCTAACGTGTCACAAATCGCGTCGATTGCGCCATCTGTTGACATAAAATAGATCAAATTTATAAATATATGAGACTTCACGTTTTTGTATATTAGTAAAACTTGAAATGTAAATATATTCTGTTTGATCGAAAATAAATATATCGGCACGCAAAATAATATATATTGCTACAATTAATAAATATATTGACAGAAATTAATTATATTTGCAAAAACACTTTTTACCCGAACGGCGCCTCATAAGATGCACAAAATTTTTTCTACAAACGTAAAAAAAAATAGTATAAAATTTTGTCACATTTTGAAAAGTGTTAAAAAGCCTTATTTAATTATTGTTGAACATTCAGAAATAAATGATTTCTTGGATTTTCGCTTGATTGAGGACCATAAAGTTACAAATAAATGATTTCTTGAATTTTTGCTTGATTGAGGACTATATAGGTTAGAATATGAAAATCCCGAGGGGGAAACAACTAGTCATTTTTTGTACACCTAATTACTAATTACTTTTAATGAAAAATAATGAAAAATAGTTGTAGGGGCCAGGTTATTCTCTAAAAAACTATTGAAGGGGCAGGATATCCTATTTGACTATTTTAATTAGCGTAAATGTTTCATGTAAACGTTTCAAATCTAAAATCTGTAATGGCTAAGCGGTCTAATGCTCGAGACAAACTACGTAATGAATTAATGAAAATATTAGGATGTACACCTAATGAACGAGTTACTTCCCCCTCGGAAAATCCCATATAGTTTACATGCAGTGTGCGAAATAGGTATTTCGCGCACGGTGTCGTAACGAAGGACAATAAAAAAAAGAGTCACTTGGCATATTGTAGTCAATACGCGAACCTTGTCATTTTTTGACGTTTGCAGACAAATAACTTTTGTAGTAATCAATCAAATTCGGAAAATACCATACTTACTGGTATATATTTTTTCAACCCCCGTAAATCAAAATACTTACAGCAAGATTCTCAACGCCCTCGCCAACTTGTTCTACTTCGCCGGCACACTCGAATCCAAGAATGAAGGGGCATTTTGGGGGTGAATCGATGGCACCTTGCCTGACCATGAGATCTTGGAAGTTCAAACCACTGAAAAAAATAAGTTGATTGTAGAAAACTATAAACGTACACAGCTCAATAATTTACTTATTTCCAACAAATTGATTAACTTATTGAACAAAAAAGTAAATACATATGTTGTCTAATTTGCACTAGGTCGTGGTTTATTTAAACGACTTATTTTATATTAGGAAAAATTAGCGGCATACAGCGAGATGTTAAAATTCTAGAAAAATGATTGTCCTAGAGCGGGATTTGAACCTACGCCCTCTGGACTGCCAATACAGCAAATAAATAAAAAAATAAATAGGGGATTGATTTCATAGTTTAAAATACATTTCACCAACTGAGCTACTGAGAAGACATGCGTTCCACTCTCAGTTCCACTGTATATTGGGAGATCACTTTTTCCTAGAATTTTGATGTCAGTAGTGTCACCCACAAGCTACGGTATTTGTGAGTTGTTGGGCAGGGGCGCATCCAGGAAATTTTTTCGGGGAGGGGGGGTTAATTCTTATGATTTGGATATCCAAAACTCAAAATACAACTCAAGAAGACATTTCAGTGGGTAATCGAGTGGTATTTATAAATTTCGTCGGGGAGGGGGAGTTTAACCCCTAAACCCCCCACCCTCCTTGGATGCGCCACTGGGTGTTGGAGAGTTATAGGATGGGTGGCAACCCATTTTACACCATGAACAAGTAACTATTACTTAAAATTACATTGAACTCCTAATATACAGGATGTTTTTTTTTATAAACATGTGTCCTAAAAACACGAATAAACTTATACCTCATACTAGTCACACTTCAACAAATTATATAAAAAAAATACATATCTGATTATACAATCTCCAAAAATTCATACAGTCCATCAAGTAATTATCACATAAAATTGTCTGCATTCAGATCGATGGTACATAGGGCGTTTATGATTCCAATCTTTCATTCAAACATCGACTACATTATTTTAGTAACATAGTCCAGGAACCAGTTGTTTTAACCTGACATTAAAACCATTAGAAATGGTTTTTGGCACACAGGTAGTTTTTAAGGAGTGCTTCAAGAAAAAAAATGTTCTGCACGCGAGCACCTATGAAAAGTGGAGAAAGTTATTAATAACTTGGAATGGGTTGGAAATGTTGATATTATAATATATAGAAACAACCTTGTAGAATGTCAAAATTTCCATAAAAAAGTTCTCTACATATTTTTGCTTCCTATGAGAGATAATGAGATATAATTCATATTTTCAGATTTCCGCGCGAACAACTAAATATATCATAAGATTTACCGACGCTCGACTAAAATCTCTATATCTCCCGTGTTTTTGGTCGAAAATTCATAAACTGAACGGTATTTCAAAGTAAAATCCTTCAACAATTATCATATATAGCTGAGGGTAGACGTGGTTGTATTTAATATTCGAAATAATGATCTTTGATAAATAAACAATATAATTTTACCAATTTTTTTCGTTTTTCTATCGAATTAGCTCCACAAGCTGAGTTTGCCCAAAGATTCAGTAGGTCCAATTTGAACAAATCAGATATAAAATGCATTCCTAATTTATCTTGGCCCTAACTGAATCAAGTTTTCCTGTACCCGTTGTTTTTTAGTTCGCTTATTTTTCATGACCGATGTCTTTACAATGGACGTAAAAATATCACAGTGGAGATTTCTGAAAAAGCGTACTGGTTATTTTATTGCCAAGACCCTATACTTTCAGAATATGTATCAAAATCCTCTGCATGGATATCAAAGTTTTCATTTGTCATTTTCTATCTTTCCCGGAAACCCGAACTAAAAAACAACGGGTACAGAAAAACTTGATTTAGTTAGGCCCAAGATAAATTGGGAATGAATGTTATAACTGATTTGCTCAAATTTGACCAACAGAATATTTGAACAAACTCAGTTTGTCGAGCTAATTCGACAGAAAAACGTAAAAAATAAGTAAAATTATATTGTTTATTTAATAAAGATTATTTCAACTGCGAATATCCAATACAACCACTTTTACCGACACCCATCAGCTATATATGAAAATTGTCCAAGAATTTTTCTTTAAAATATCGTTTAGTTTATGAATTTTCAATCGAAAAGAAGGGAGATACAGAAATTTCAGTCGAGCACCGGGATAAATGTTATGATATCCCGAGTTGTTCGCGCAGAATTCTGAAAATATAAATTATAGCGCATTATCTCTCATAAGAAGCAATTTTCAAAAAAACATGTCAAAACCTTTTTTATGAATATTTTTACGTTCTACAAGTTTGTTTTTATACATTATATCGAAATTTTTCAACCCCTTCCAAGTTATTGATGGAAGACCGATTTTCCTCAAAGTACTTTTCAAAAACTGCTCTAGTACCAAAAACCATTTCTACTGGTTTTATTGTCAGTTCTTACTAACATTTTGTCTACAGTGCTTGGACTAATTGTTTAGTAGCACAACACTGAAAACGAGAGTGAAATCGATAAAGAACTTGTGTGATTCATCACCGAATGCATTTTTGGAAACCTTCCAAACATTCAACTGGTTGTTGTCTAGTCACCAGGGAATTTTCATGAGATATTAGTGCAAATGAAACACGGAAACTTTGTAGGAGTCTCTTCAGATTTATACCTCGGAAAATCCGACAGAAATCAACTTATTCTCTCTTTAGAAATGTGTTTTCAGCTTTCAAATGTGTTTTTAATTTATTTTGAAAATCATCATCAATAATAATTTTAAACATTTATTCAACTGTGAAGTTGAAGTTTACGTAGGAAGCTTAATATTTGAGGTCTCTCGGGTACACAAAAGGGACAGATAGGTAACAAAAGGGTAGCAGAGGCGAGAACAGCAGCTGTTAGTTGGGTGAGTTTATTCAGGCGGAATAAATGCAAAATATTGCAAGTTCTTTGTAAGTTACAGATACATATTTCATTTGTAACTCGTCAACCAAAATGATGCGAGAAAAGCGAACCTTGCTTCAATGAAATGAACGATTTCTGCGAGTGATATTTTTCAATAGCATTATCTCCCTATCTAATTTATTTAATGTATTTTCAATGAAAACTAGAGAAAATTAAAAATATCAACTATCTGAATGAAAATGCGAATTTTCACTTTCAGATTTTTTTCTTTTCAGTTAGAGTCTTTTCACAATATCTATCAGATGTAGTTCAATGTCCAGCGTGGCTTTAGCCGGGGAAGTAGTTGTTTTCTGTTAGATATTACAAATAAATCACATTTTTCATTTTTCAATTTTTATGGAGAATCCTCCCCTTTTCAACATAAATATTTTTATTTTTCACCTTTTGTGAATTAAACATATATCATTCAAGTATGACTTGAACACAGTCATCATTAATATTGCGTGAATATGATCTCTTATAAAAAAAATAAGGACGCCATCATTCTGATTGAGCATGAGGAAGTTGCTGTCAATTTACGATATAACCGTTAGTTGAGGGTTCAAAATATTTTAACCTAACTACCTCTCATCGAGAACCACCCTGTATATTACATTGGTTCTCAACTTAGACGTCAGACAAAATTCGTCACAATCTCGTATGTTAATGGATTGAGGAAAGCTCTGCCCGCAAGGAATTTTTTCTAGGGATAAGGTGACCGACATTTTCAAGGACAAGTGAATGTTATCGTCCCGGAAATTGAGTAGAGATTAACCTCTAGGGCCTTATAAAGTGAAATATAATGGCTTTTTGTGTAAATTATGTTCAATCCATTTTTACGATAAAATTGAAAAGATAAAGAATTTTGGAAATGACTAAAGAATTTTCCCCAATATGTCCTAGGATTTGAACGATAGTAGTTTTACCAAGAATGAAGTACTCACAGAACAGAAGTCACTAGTTCTTAACACAGTAGAAAGGACCCCGCACTTTTATCCCCCACAAATTGTCTGAATTTTTTTCAGTATATTGCAGTATTCGATGTACTGATTGAACGTGCAGAATCGCAAAGTTCGTTGATGGATAGATTTTGAAATACAGGGCGTTCAAGTTAAAAATGAATAATTTTTATGTAATTATTTTCTCGGAATTTGAAAGTGCCAACTGCATTTTTTTTTCGCTCTTATCATCAACATACCTTCATATTACTAAATATCATTCAGATGGTGCAGATTATATCATTATGTACAGAGTGAAAAATAAAAACATTTTAGTAATGTCCGAAAATTCGATTTAATAATGACATAAATGAAATAATGTCGTAGTACTCTTCTATCCAAATAATTTCACCATGTGAAAAATATGAAACAAACATCCGACAGAAAACAACTGCTTCCCTAGCTAATACCACGACGGACATTGGATTACAACTGACAGATATTTGTGCAACGTTCTTCCAAGAAGACCCAATTGCAAATGCTTATTGTAATTATACAACAGATTATCCTTCATTTGGCTGGTGAAGACCACCTGCATTTCCTCACAAATGAAGCAGCGACTTAAAGTACAAGTCAGTCGCAGCGCCACCAGTGGGGAAATAACCGAAAGTCATTCCTCGGTAGCAGAGACTCCAGGAAGTGAACAGAGTTCAAGATTGTTTGACGGAAAGTATCAAACAAAATGAAATCGACAATGTCGAAGTAAGACGACTCTAATATTGTCCGACCTACACTGTCACTGACGAGAGGCAAGAACCTCGAAACGCGTCTGCAGGTGGTCTTCCCCAGCCAAATGAAGGATAATCTGCTGTATAATAACAATAAGCATTTGCAACTGGGTCTTCTTCGAAGAACGTTGCACAAATCTCTGTCAGATGTAATCCAATGTCCGTCGTGGTTTCAGCCAGGGAAGTAGTCGTTTTCTGACAGATGTTCACCTCATATTTTCCACATGGTGGAATTATTCGGAGAGAAGGGTACTTCGACATTTTCGAATTTATTATTTCATTTATTTCATATTCTCCGGCAAACATTCTTAAACTAAATCTCCCCTGCAAGTTTTGACGAGCCGCCACTGGTACCACCGTGAATTCAAGCACAATCGAACACACGTCGCAAACGACAAGCAAGCGCAAGAGAGCAGCAGCTTTTTCATGACAATAATCAAGAATAATTGGAACGCGAAAGAAAAAAGTAATCTCCTTTCCAATACCACCGTCACTAGTCCAACAATAGATTGTTTCCGATGTAATCGGACCTGAAAGCGGCCGACGTTCTCCGCTGATTCATTTTAATTCCACAGAATTACCAGAAGATAGCTTTCTAGTTGATATCAGAGTAATCCGATTTACCTTCCATTGTTATAATAGGCCAGTATAAATGGACAATCAATTCATAATTATTCTAAAAGTTTTCAAACTTTTGTCAAGTGAATCGTACATCGAGAAAGCATTAAATCTCAGTTTGCCACCTGAGGCACTGTGGAATTCTATTGTCGACTGTTATGTCTCCGTCTCTCCCATGAATTGAACCATTATGTCCTCTCACTTATCCTGTCGAAAATTGAATTCCATAGTACACAGAGTCCCACTGCTGTTCCGAAGTCTGCAACATTGTCAAAATTGCAATTAACTTGAATTTTGCTGTATACTCGTCGAAAAAATTCCAAAAGTTCTGCAAACTTACTTGGAGTAGTATTGCATATATTATATCATATCACGAATCAAGTTCGCAACCAATTGAAGTGAAAGGAACATTTTTTTTTTATCAAATAATAATGTTTTTCTTTGATATACCATAAAAAAAAATTCCAAAAGTTCTGCAAACTTAACAGATACATCGGAAAAATATTCCGAACAGTTGTACTAATTTGTATTCTTTTACTTTGACCAGAACATATATTTTTTGAGTCGTGGTAATTTTTTTGATCAAGGTAGTCTCGAAATAAATACAAAAGTTTTGAAACTTTGTTGCAAATTTTTAAAACATCTATTCTGATGCATTCACAAATTTTCAACCTTGTACATACACGATCCGGAACTTCATTCAATTTGCAAAAATGTAATTTTAAAATAATTAGATTTATCAAAATTGCATGAAGTTCCAAGCTTGCAAAGTAATGCATCAGAATAGACATTTTCAAAATTTGCAACAAAGTTGCAAAACTTTTGTAATTATTTCGTGACCACCTTGATCAAAAAAATTACCACAAATCAAAAAATATCACGAATCAAAAAATATATGTTCCGCTCAAAGTAAAACGTTGCAAATCTGTACAACTGTTCGGAATTTTTTCCGCTGAATCTGTCAAGTTTGCAGAACTTTTAGAATTTTTTCTTATGGTATATCAAAGAAGAAAATTAGTTTTTGGTAAAAAAAAGTTCCGTACACTTAAATTGGTTGCAAACTTGATTCGTGACATGAAATTATACATTTAAATCCGAGTTTGCAGAATTTCGGAGTTCATTGCCATTTTGACAGAGTTGCGTACTTCAGAAGAGGTTGCAAACTGAGATTTATTACCATTCACTTGACCAAAATTTGTAAACTTTAAGAATTATTGCTGAATTTTCGATTTTTAATGTCTATCTTTACTGGCCTATCATTAAAATTCCACAGAATTACCAGAAGAGAGCTTTCTAGTTAATATCAGAGTAATCCGATTTACCTTCCATTGTTATAACGGATGAAATTCCTTTATTTCGAGCGAGACTTCCCACGAAATTCTAATTAATACAATATCCGACGACTTTAATGAATTTCATGACATTACATTAATGAAGAAGTATGAAAATGGACTGGTATGGTTCCGCACTTGCAAAGATAAGTGATCATTGCTTAATCCATTCAAGATTACGTTTCAGTTTACAATGAAAATACAAGCAATAAGTACAAGCTTTTATTCAAATGGACTAAAAAGAAAAAAATCATTTCTATAGATCTGTAGTGTGGGTTATTCTGGGAGACAGATTCAAGAGCTTGCCGCATAAATTTTTTCAGTTCGAATATGAAAGCGGCAACTTTTGAATCTGTATCTCACAGAATAACCTACATTACACATCTGAAGAATTTATTTTTGCTTTTTAATGTTGATTTTTAAATATTTTATTACAGTGAAACCAACCTAACTTGAGACGTGAAAACATGTTGTGCACTTGTCGGAAAACAAATTATTGTCCATAAGGCACTCCACATGAACGCACACGGAGAAAAATGTATGGTGATTTTTACAATAATTTCTGGTAGATACTATATGTGACAGCAATAATTTATACTAACTCTAACCATAAAATATTTCCATTATTTATTGGCATTTTACCACTTACGATCCAAATATTGCAAGTTTTAGCAAAATTTATTGAACATTCCAATATGTTCTCCAGATTTTTCTCAGTGTACGTGCAATTTAAAAATGTCAGGCTAGCTTGCTTTCACTGTACGTGCTTTTATAATTCATTGAACATACCAATGTTTTCTAGATTTTCTCAGTGTACGGTTTATATAATATGAGGAGAGTTGTCGGGGAAATTTCCTAGACCCCAGGGACCCAATTTTTTAAATTGTAGGAAAAGATTCTCTAGAGAAAATGACGTCAATTACTCTCAATATGTGATTCAAAACCACGCATTGCGAGGAAACGACGTCATAATGACGTCATTTTCTCTAGAGAATCTTTTCCTACAATCTCAAAAATTCTGACAGTTTTTGAAAGAAACTGTACAGTTGTACTAACATAGTTGAAAGCGTGAAAACATGCACGCATATAATGCGCATTCGTCGCACAACTGACTATAGTGCGTAATGTATCCAGTGATAAGGCACTCAATATCAAAGTTGGCGCAATAAATGCGAATTTCACTTGGGTAAAATTCGGTTTATCGGGTGCCACAAGCTATCAAAAAAATTTGTTGTGTTACTTACGTATTTTGGTCTCCTTAACAAAAAATCCTAAAGAAATTTTCGGCGGTCTCAAGTAATTTCGGAGATACGGCCTATTTTTGGATTTTGACTGGCATTTTCTATAGACGTTCCTACCGCGAAAAAAACACTCAATGAGTCTCCTTCTTCTCACCAGCCCGATATACACATCCTACTTCCTCCGTCTCACGCTTTTTTTTATTGAAAATGGCACTTTTTTTTGTCGGATACCATATGCATGAGAATACTATCAACGGAGAGCACAGCGAGCACCTATTTTTATTTACGTTTTAGGTTAGGTTGGTTTAAATAGGTTGGGTTAGGTAGGGTAGGTTAGGTTAGGTGAGTGGGTTAGGTTGATTTCCCTTATTATGTCTTAAAAGTTTGGATATGTGTGCAGTTAGATCGAGACGTTTCAGGTTGGGTTAGTCTCGCTTCGCTCGCCCTTATAACGTACCGACCTAACTGAACACAGATACAATATTTTAAGGCAAAAGAAGGGAAAATAACCTAACTCAGCCACCTAACCTACCCTACTTAACGTACCCTACCTAATCTACCTAACCCAACCTAACCTAAAACGGAAACTAAAATTGGTGCTCGCTGCGCTAGTCGTTAGGTTCGCTTCGCTCGCTTTTATTACGTCCCGACCGAACTGCACACAGATCCAATCTTTCCTGGGGTGGGACTCTGTAACTTATTTCGCATAGCGAAGCGAAGCGAAACGAAGTTAAACGAAGCACACGCTATCACTTTCTTGTGTACCGATTGGATCTGGAGCTGTCACATATCATCTCAAAAAAACACAGCTATTTATAAATCTGAAAAGTTGGCAATAATCGATTTGAGTGTTACCAGCCATACATACAATTCGAATTGACTAATACCTATCTGTCATATTCGCTAGCTTACTGTCTCTGACATTATTAGAAAAAAAAATCGATTTTTTAAAAACAAGTGCTGTTTCCAATGAAAAGAAAGAGACTTAAGCCGGCCTTCCACACCAGCTTTTTGCCGCTGGCTTCTTGTCTCTAGCCAATCAGAGTACTTCAAAAGTAGCCGCCGCTTCTTCAAGGTCATACCACTGTTTCTTGGTTCAAGTTTTACTTTTAGCGTCATGCCGTTGACGTTTATAAATATGTTGCCATCTCTTTTTTTATAGACATATAAAGTCATATAAATGAAACGAATTAAATGATATAAGTCATAAAACCCAAACCAAATGAATTAGGAAGTGTTATCAAACTAATCTTCGGTGTTTTTGCCAAAAACTGACAATTAAATTAATTAACAATGGAGAAAAATTATTTGACAGTTGACGTAAAGCGTAGCGTTTTTCTGCCCTTGTGGAAATGGTCATATACAAATAGCAGCACTTCTTCCGAAAGAAGTTGAAGCTGAAAGCTGGTATGGAAGGCCACCTTTATTGAGTGTTTTTTTTTTCGTGGTAGGAACGTTTCTAGAAAATGCCAGTCAAAATCCAACAATATCTCCATAATTACTTGAGACCGCCGAAAATTTTATTTGCATTTTTTGTTCAGGAGACCAAAATACGTAAGTACCAAAACAAATGTTTCTGATAGCTTGTGGCGCCCGATAAACGGAATTTTACCTTCACATGTTCAAGTATATTGATAGAACTGTACTAAAACGTTTGTACGAAAAGGGGTACACGCATATCTTATTTCCCCGCGAAATATGTCACTCGCCACGCCTTAATATCTCGATATCCGAAGACGACTCATCACTTCGGTATGCGGCCAACTTCCGGAGTCTCACAAAGAGCTTCTTGATGAGATCGGGGACCATGTCCCCGGGCAATTCAGTGGTCGAATTAACTGTCAAACGCACACCAGGCGCCGTTTGCCAGGAAGTCGCTTTCGCTGTTTTGCCACGCCAGACACTGACCAACCGGAAGGGTAATAATAGGAAACACTGTACGCTCAAATTAGAGAGCAGATTTCGAGAAGTGCTTTGTTCGGTGGATATCTACAGGGTGGCCAATTTAAAATATTTGAAATTAGTATGTTAACGAGAAAATAGCAAGCACAGGTTATTTTAATATTTTTTATTTTTTTATTACACTTTAGGTACTACATGAAAGTTCATATCGTGGGACTACAATATACAGGGTGTTCCTTAAAGACATGCTAATATTTGAGGGGGTGATTCTTTGACTTATTTTAAGGAAAAAACTTTCGATAAACGTATGTCCTAAAAGTCCTAACTTTTGAGATACAGGGTGATAAAGTTTTGAAAAAAAATCAGTTTTTTAATAATAACTGAGATAATATTGTAGACGTTTTTATAAAATTTGGTACATGTCTTCTATGCATCAAGGTGTATTTTTTAATGCACAAACATTTTCATTTTCTCAACCAGTGGCGTCCGTACGGGATTTGCATTGAATATTTTTGGAGAAAAAAATACTACGCCACTGCTTTCTCAAAAAAAAAATACTTTTGAGATCCTCATTTATTTTTGAGCAAATTTAATCTCGTGAGTTTTCTTTGTCCGCCGCATGGTTTTCGCTTAAAAAAATAAAAATCGTTTTACTTCAGGATCAATTCCTCAAAAATCTGATGTGGTGTGGAAATGATTGTGCATCGACTTAAAGCAAATAAAGGGATCAGATTTGTTCCAAAATGAATGAGAATCAAAAAAATATGGATTTCAGCTTGTACAAAAACGAATTTTATTTTATTTTATAAAAGTAAGTTTAAATGAACGGATCAAATTCATTAATTATTGACAATACTAACACTGATTATAAAAATTGTTGGAAATGGCCACCTTCACTTAATAGGCATGCTTCCGCCCGTCTACGCATGGAATTACGCACACGTTGAAATATTCCCGGCGTATTTCGAATAGTTTCACACGAGGCAACTATTCGCTATCTTAAATCTTCTAAAGTATTAACGGGAGTTTTATACACTAGAGTTTTAAGAAGCCCCCATAAAAAGAAATCTAAACTGTTGAGATCAGGGGATCTTGCTGGCCATTGCTGAGGTCCTCCGCGACCTATCCAACGATTATGATATTATAAGTGAAAAGATTAAGAAGTGGTGAAAAGAAATATCAATTATAAAGAGGTAGCTAAATTACTATCGGACGATTTATTGTCAACAAAATGTTAGGTACCTACTGCGATATGAAGCAATTTCAATTTAATTATTTTAATCAAGAACCGAGCATCTGACAAGAATTACACATTTTTTTGGATTCTCATTCGTTTTGGAACAAATCTGATCCCTCAATTTGCTTTCAGTCGATGCACAAACATTTCCACACCGCATCAGATTTTTGAAGAATTGATCCTGAAATGAAACAATTTTAATTTTTTTAAGTGAAAACCATGCGGCGGACAAAGAAAACTCAGGAGATCAAATTTGCTCAAAATTAAATGAGGATCTCAAAAGTATTTTTTTTTCAGGAGAAAGCAGTGGCGTAGTATTTTTTTCTCCAAAAATATTCAATGCAAAACCCGTACGGACGCCACTGGTTGAGAAAATGAAAATGTTTGTGCATTAAAAAATGCACCTTGATGCATAGAAGACATGTACCAAATTTTATAAAAACGTCTACAATATTATCTCAGTTATTATAAAAAAACTGATTTTTTTTTCAAAACTTTATCACCCTGTATCTCAAAAGTTAGGACTTTTAGGACATACGTTTACAGAAAGTTTTTTCCTTAAAATAAGTCGAAGAATCACCCCCTCAAATATTAGCATGTCTTTAAGGAACACCCTGTATAAATTATAAATTGTCAGTATTTTTCAAAATTTTCTCTTTTAAAGCACGTAGAAATGTGAGCATTTAAACAACAAACACAAACTATCAAATTAGTTAGCTGTCATCGTCATTACTGTCGGAGTATATCACTACTCTTTTCAAAAGCATAGTACGTAGAGTGTACTCTAAGTAAGTTTCTGAACGATTGTCAATCTGCATACTCCATAAAGCTAGAGTACTCTACGAACGATTCGGAGTAAGCAGTCCTTACTCTGGGTAAGTTGATGAACGCAGCCTGGATAGTTGACATTAACAATTGAATAAATTAGTAAAGTTCGTGAAGTTAGTAAAATTGTGCATCTCTCGAGATAAAGAATTATTGATTCTTGATTCCTATGAAATTAAGATAAGAAATGGAAAGTGATGAAGACATAACAGAGAAAATCGTGGTTAGTGCAGATACGAGTTTTGCTTGACATAGCATAAAGAAAAAGGTGGGTATTCGTAGATTCACATAATAATTATTTTAAAGATAAAATTTAAGAAAATTAAAAATTCCTCCCAGTGGACTAGTTATTCAGAAGTTGAGCCAACGTTAGTAAAAAATTCTGTATGAAACTCGTGAGTGCGGTGTTCTTTGTACTGGTAGGAATTCCTGGTACTTCGCCTACGGCATCGTGCGTGATCATTTACTACTCGTAAAAAAAGTATCACTCTACTCACTTGGGTAAAAATCCATATGAAATTTTTGGCGGTCTCAAATAATTTCGGAGATATTTTTGAATAATGACTAGCCTTTCTAGAACACGTTCCTACCACAAAAAGTTAATCAAAATGTCTCCTTCTTTTCACAAGCACAATCTACACAATGGCATTCATCCCTTTTACACTATTTTTTTGATAACTCTTTTCACCAAATACTCAAAATCCATAACAGATCGCAAATATCGAATGTTGCCAAAACACACGTAGGTTATATTATGTATGGTTATAAGAAAGACCCTTGTCGATTTTTTTATAAAAAGTTCCGTTTTCAATTTGAAAAAAAAACAAACTGGTGAATACCAGTATGTAGGTACTTAGATTGTGCTGCCGAAAAGGAGGAGGCAATTTTTTTTATTTTTTCATGCTAGGAACGTTTGCTAGAAAAGCTAGTTATCGGTCCGCATCTCCGGAATTTGTTTTTTTTTTATTCAGGAGACCAAAATACGTAAGCCCTAATTTTTTATTTTTTTAATCTCGATGGGTAACCCTTATCTATAGTAATAAAATTAGTAGTGTTAGGAAATATTTAAATTGAACAATTGAACATAAATGAAAGGCAAATTATTGCGCACATTTGAATTCGAATAGTTGGCGGCGCATCATTTCACCACAACAATCAAAATCATAGAAGCCTCATAGAAGAGTTAGGTTATGTTCGTGCTAAAAGAAGGTGAATTTTTATTTAAAACGTTTGGTTTTGGTACTAATCATTGTGAAATACGAGTTGATTGGCGACTGTAAATGATGTCGATAAAAAGAATGGTTAATTTTGTGTGATTTTTAGCTGGAAAATTAGTGTTTGAAATTGATCAATTTTCAAGAGTTGAAATCTGCGATTTTTCTCTGGATTCTTGTTCACGAGATAAAACTGGGTAAGTACCACCACACTTATTTTTAGGTGAGTAGCTTACCTTCATCGAACTGTTATATTGATATTGTTGTAAAAAAATAACAATAATAACTATTGATGCTGATGCAATCGAATGATATAAAATTGAATGCAGCCCCGATTAATCAAATTAAACGTTCAAATTTTCTGCCATTTCCTTCTTAACAATACCCAAGGGGTGAATGAAATTCTCGAAAATTGTTTGTGGTATTGTTTCTGGTCCAATTCGTCTAATTTTTTCATTAATTATTGTCCTTCAAATCTTATTTCTTCATTCGTGATCGTTTTGACGAAATGTACTTTGGTTTGTGGTAACCTCATAAAAAATCCAATGGCGTTAGGTCCGGATATATAGCTGGCTGGTTTTCGCTAGTATAATGCGAAGGTAATGCGAAAGTACTGGTATACGGTACATTAAGGTTTTTGCTATTGGAGTAACTCCAAACAGTATTCACCTTTTAAGCATCTTGTTTTCAGAAAATGGTATCGACCACAGTACGGCCAACAATACTTCCCTATCAAAATCCGACTAGTTTGTTTTCAAGTGCACTCGCTGTATCTACACATGATTGGTGTATACTCATAATATATTATATCACAAGACCTACGAATGTAATCGATTAAAATATTTTGGGCATGATTTTGATTGGAAAATAGTGGAATGTACAATAATTTAATAAAATTATTTTGCATGAGACTATTTTCCAAAAATGACAAGAAAAATAATCTATACCAAATCTATATGTTTGACAATGGAGCACAGAATCCATTCGAGCACTGGGTAAGAATACCATTACATGGTACACGGACGGGTCTAAAACTCCCGACGGAACTGGAGCAGGAGTATTTCGACCTCGTACCAAGTACTCCGAACCCATGGGACACTTCCCCAGAATTTTTCAAGCGGAAATTCACGCCATAGAAAGATGCATTCAGTTCAACCTCGATAGGAACTACCGGAACAAGGAAATTGCAATCCTCTCCGATAGTCAAGCAGCCATCAAAGCGTTGGGCTCATATAACATCAACTCGTAGATGGTCTGGGAATGCCTAGAAAAACTCAATGATCTAGGCAGGAACAACAAGGTGATCCTCCTCTGGGTGCCTGGGCACGTCGGAGTAGAGGGAAATGAACAAGCAGACACCCTGGCACGAAAAGGAGCATCAACGCCACTGATCGGGCCAGAACCATTCTGCGGACTTGGAAAATCTTACTTCCAAGAAGAACTCAATAAAACTGAAGAAGCAATGAGAGCAACATACTGGCAAAGACTTCCAGGGCTAAGGCAGGCCAAAGATCTCCTCGGCAATTTCAACCGAGCAAGATCGAAAACACTGATTAACCTCAGCAAAACTAGTCTAAAGACAATCACAGGATTTCTAACGGGGCATTGCAGACTCAAAGAACATCTAAGGAAGCTAGGCTTAGAAGAGGACAACACCTGCAGATTCTGTGGGGAACATCCTAAAACACCTCACCACATATTGATGGAGTGTTATGCTGTACACCACAAAAGATTAAATATACTGGGATCACACCAGCTGACTGTGGAAGAAATACCACAAATGGACCCCCTCAAAATCCTAAAATTCCTGAAGGAACTGAGGCTTGAGGGGATGCTGTAAACGAGAACACCTTGAGATAGCATAAGAAGATGGGGCACAATAGATCTAACTAGGTCGCAGCGCATCAGTCACCATCCATACCAACCAATACCAATACCAATGTTTG
Organism: Chrysolina haemoptera; assembly: GCA_958298965.1. Taxonomy (NCBI): domain Eukaryota; kingdom Metazoa; phylum Arthropoda; class Insecta; order Coleoptera; family Chrysomelidae; genus Chrysolina; species Chrysolina haemoptera. The sequence goes on along the minus strand of OY282590.1, from coordinate 3,485,228 downwards.
ACTAGCAATCGATTTCATATTCGGTTAGCGTATAGAAAAAAGATTGAATTTAACAAATATATTGTAGAAAAAAATAAGAAACATTTTTGACGGGAACACGGCACCTGCAACCTCTAGATAACATTTTCAACATTTCAACCGACAACCGAGTTGAGATAGAGGAATTCTGCGAACGCCAATCGATTCAGCATGCCAAAATTAGTATATTCTGTAATTTTCAAGACGATCGGCTCAAAATGAATTTTCAGCCGAAAAACCATCAAAGGGATATACCTCAAAAATGGCCAAATATCCAAAGTCATCAGATTCACTCGAAATTACCACCGATCTACTCAAAATTTCATGCTGATTCCGAAAATGTATGATTTGAATATGTTCGGATACACGGTGTACCATAAAACAAAGATTAATGTGTAACAAAAATTGTATCGCACGAATCCGGCATCCTAGCACACAAAACCACCTATAACACCTACAAGCGAATTGTTAGGCCAGCAAACAATAACATCCTCTTGTAGGAAATTTTCTTAGCTTTCTTTCTATATACCTATGTATTTAACGAATGTGTCTCGTTATGGTCGCAAAATGCGATAAATGTAAAAGATGCGCTGGGAACCTATCCTAGCACATAAAACCACAAAAAAAATATATTTCCGAAAGTTCTAGAATTTTTCCAATATTTTTCCCGTATTTAACGCCATCATTTCAACATGACACAGTATACGAAAAATGAAAAATGATAAATTTAAAAATCGGTCCAACTCAAAGTGCACATACGTTCGTAAAAACGCCCACCAAATCTATGTTTGACTAGCAACCGATTTCAAATTCGGTCACCGTATAGAAAAAATATTGAATTTAACGAATATAACATAGGAAAAAATTAGAAAAATTTTTGGCGGGAAAAGGACACCTGCAACCTCTAGATAACATTTTCGTCCGACGACCAAAAAATAATATGTAAAAATATATTTATTCAATCATACGATTATTCTCAACGGTCTGAGCAACCCACCCCTATTAATAAAGTCGTTTTATGTCTTCATAATCAATTGACCGGAAACCATAATTTATGATGTCTGTATTGCTTTATTTCTCTCATTCAATTTACTGGCGGCTCATTTAAAATAATTGAAGAGGCTCATCGATGTTTTTTTTTCTCTCCGTTATTGACTTAACCAAGAAATCTTTCGAGATAAATAGGAAATAAATACTTTAATGCGTAGACAAAACGGTAGGACAAGATTTCATTAGTCGACGGAGGATGTAACAGGGTGTTGTAGTCCTGCTGACCTGGAGAATATTGAAATAGCAAAAGACTGAACCAATTACAGTTTCCTTCCACAAGAGTTTGTATTTATTTGTAGAAAATCTCCGTAATTTAGTCCCTTTCACAAGGTAAAATTGATTTTTAAATATAAAATTTCTCGAGAAATAATTTTTCTCTGTAACTTTCATTTTTCGTTTTTTTTTGCATTTCCGTGTTTTCTTCTTTTGAGAGTTTACAAAAAATCTCAACAGTTCGATTTCATATCCATACTTTTTCACAAAAAAAATATATTATTATTTTATTCTGCTTTTCTTTATTGTGGTTTTTAATACAGATATATTATTTATATAGGTTTATATAGATACCAAATGCACGCTAAAATGATAACGTGACATAAACAAAGTTGTTGATTTTATTTTCACATCATCGTTGCCAATGTTACGATAAAACTTTGAATGTAACTTGATTATTATGCAATAAATCTCGGAAGTTCTTTATTATTATAAATCCCATAATAATATCGTTACATTAATAGCTATTTTAGTCTATTTCTCGGTATGCAAAAAATGGAACTAAAATAAATTGTTCATTTTGGAAACAAGTACTAATTTTGTGAAAATGTTCTCTCACAATCTGATTACCATATTCCTCAAGTTTGGCAAGTGTTGTTTTATTATAAATAAAGAATTTTTATGTTCGATTTTATCACAAACGGTGATTTATTACACAGTCAAGTGGCCGTAAAGAGGCTCTTTGTATACCAGTAAAAGATAGTTATAGCAAAAGACTACATCAGGAATAATTAAAGATATTTCAATACTTCGTTTTCTATGAAGAGATATACAGGGTGTTCCAAATCAAGTCGGCACCATTGCCAACTCCGTTATTATTGATGCTACGAATTCGGTTAAATGGGCAAACTAGTACACGCAGAAAAAAACTTGGTTAAATCAACAAAATATCATTCAACTCGAATAAATAAAAGTGTCAGTATCCCACAATTAAATATCAATTCAAATGAAACAAATATTGTCATTGATTTGTCTCTCTGAAATCCTTTTAGATTTAATGCAATTTGCTTTCAATTGATTATATGTTTTGTTCATAGAAAATCTTGTTTTTTCTTTTCGAAAACATAAGATGTTTCAGTCGATCATATTATTTGATATTTCAACATTACCTTTTAGAATTTTGATTTGAATTTGATTCCAACCAACAAAATATTTTGTTAACTCATTCAGTTCATCGTTTGATTGAACAAAATATTTCTTGAAGTGGAAACTACACAAATCAAAATGAACGAAATATTTTTTTGAATCAATACCTTCAATCTCTTCGATTTGCTAAAGGGATTTTTGAATTTACAAATTATCTTATAGAATGAAAATATTTTGGTAATTCATAGAACAAAATATCCGTTTGAGTGAATGTTATTCCATTACCCTTCTGACAAAATATATTAATTCGATTAACGAATGTTTGTTTAAACTCATTAATTATGTTAGTAGATCGAAAAAAAAGTTTTATAAAAGAAAACATAGTTTGAATTGATTTGAAAGAATATTTTGTCAACTGAAATATTCAGAAATGATTTCAAATATAAAATTTATTCCAATTAATCATACAGGCCCATTCAAATCCCGATCCATCTTTCATGAATATCTCGAAAACCGTGAGAGGGTCATTTGAATTTCCGCAAATTTTGTATTTTGAAGCTCTTTAACAAGACGTCCACCAATCAAACACAGGCATTTAGTTTAAGGAGATTCAAGAGAGTGAAGATTATGGATATTTTTCACGAATACAGAGTGAATGATATAATTAATTTCAGGAGGTAATTTCTTGTCATATTTTATGAAAAGTTTATCGTGTCCTAACTTGCTTCGTTTCCGAGTAACGGGGTGTCAACTGCGACGCCACTGGAATTAAAATAAAAAATCTGATTTCACGAAAAGAAACCCCTTGGTACTACTAACAAACACACGAGATTTAATCGAAATCGACCAAAAAAAAATTTAGTAGATCATGAAAATCCGATTTTTTATTTTTGACACTCCGTTACTCGGAAACGAAGCAAATTAGGACACACGTTTATATGAACTTTCGTTCATAAAATATGACAAGGAATCACCACCTGAAATCAATAACATCATTTAAGATACACCCTGTATATCTGCTGAAGCAAAAAAGCTTGAGATTAATTTGGAGATTTTTAACAGAGCTTCAAAACACAATTTTGTGGTAACTTTGTCCCTGTGTCTTAACAGTTTTCGAGATGCAAAAGACTCGATTTTGAATAGGCCCTCCACTAGTCGATCCTGAAAAATAAAAATCACGAATATATCATAACTATATTCCTCAAACGAGTTAAAAAATAAATTATAAGATTTCTGTTCGTCCAGATACATCCATGACTACGAATGAAAATTATTCAAATTAAATAGTAAGGTATAAAGATTTTGAAGATCTCTTGGAAAAACCTTCCTAGGTAATCAAGACAGGATATGAATGAAATGTAAAATACATTTGAACAAATAATTTATTCATCTCAATTTGAACAGTAACAAAAAATAAAATATATAATTCTTTTGTATATTATATATAAAACTACCATCATATCATAATCAATTCATTTAATTCTTTACATAATAAATTATCCTTTGCCTTTATATTTGTCTCATCACCACAAAAGCTTGGTCTTCCTTCCTCAGAGCTTCAGTAGATGTTTTCCTTTGTCCAAGAGATGGTATGAGTTTTTTCAACTTATTATCGTCCAGCTTTTTGGCAATTTCCAATGTTATGTCATTTTCTGAAAAATTCATTATGACTGTGAAAAATCGAAAATTGACCTGAATGGTAAAGAAATTGTAATGTGAGATAAGTACATAATTGAATTCAGACTGAAATAAATTGAAAAAAATATATTTATTAAAATAGAACCATATTTAAAAAAAAATTGATGATGAAGTTGATGTTGGTTGATCGACAAATGTCGGATAATAAAACTGAAATTGTAATGAGAATGCTTATGAAAAGTGACTGTGAAGAAGTGGTTCAGTTCTGGCGATACCACCAAAAGATAAAAAAAAAAGAATGGAATACTTGAGAATTATAATACTTAAGGCACTAAAAAAAGGTAATCAAAAGATTCAAAAGACAAACTAAAATAACAGATAAAAGCTGACCTAGACCACTAAAAATTATGAATTTGGTCTCAATCTATTCGAAAGGCATCTAGAAAAAATGTTAAACTTGAAAATTAGGGCCGGCAAAAACTGCAAAAGTTATAAACAATTAAGTCAAGAAGAATATGTTTGTTTTTTGCAAAATATTTTAAAAACTATTTGAGATATCCAAAATTCAGGCTTTTTTTGAAAGAATTTAGAAAAGATCCTCGTTAAAAGAAGTGACAATTTTTTAAATTATTTTCATCGGGGATTACGTTCCCAAAGAACGTTTAAAAAAATCTTATTAGCAATAAGGATAATAAAGAGAATTGAAAAAAAATCTGTTTGCTAAATTTACGTTTTTCATTTCTCAATGCCTTGGATTGTTAATACAAAAGTGAAAAAACAAAAATTAAAAAAATCTAGATTTTTTGTTTAGAAATAATCAGGGATTTATGTTAACTTTCAATAGGTAAAAATTAACCAATTAACAAAAGTATATTCGTTGAATCTATTTTCAATAATTTCCGTTGCAGAATGAGAAACATGATTTCAATTACTTTGGTACTGGTATTTAAGCTCATTAGTTATATTATGTGAGATGGAAACAAAAATAAGTACCTAATTCGAATTCTGAAATAACTTCACTAACCTGTTGCCCTAGAACCGCCATGATGTTTGAAATGAATCTCATTGATAGTTTTATAGAAACCTTATTATCTTAATACGTTACTTACCAGCTTTCAAATTCTTCAAGGAGCCAAACAATATTATTTTGGTCACTATTATTATAATTAATAGTCACAAACACTAAAAACACAATTGAAAAGAAACCTTGAACTCCGATACAACGCTACTGACGTTATCTATCAACCATCATCCTTCTACATTTTCGACGCGGACGCGGGTTGCTAACTGTGCCAATACCATGTGATTGTTGCGCTTGCGTGTGGTGTCGCAATGGTAAATTTGACAAAATATTTCGAAAGGACAATTCGATGTATGTTGAATTAATTTCGTATTACTTGCGTGAACAAATTTGTGTTTTCAATGAAATCTTTCTGGTATTCACGAGGAAAACATATTTTGTTCCGTCAAATCAATTTTTGCTGAAGTATTTCTCTAATTATTTGTTCAGACAGAATATGGTTTTGAAAGAAATTATTATTTTCTGTCTTGTCAATCAATCAATAATGTTCATGGGACCTTCTATGGTTGTTTACATGAAACCATATTATAAATTTAAATTGAACAAACTTCGGATTGAATTCAAAAAGTACTGAATCAATTCTTTTTGTTCAACCAAATCATTAAATTTTGAGGTAATTCACTAGTTAGTTGGTTGAACATAATATCTTTTAAGCGAAATATTTGTGATAGTCATAACGATTCACATATAATGTCGAATCAATTCTGATACACATGTCCAATACACAAAAAAGTATTCGACCGAAGTATATATTTTCTCATAATAACAAAATATTTGAGTAAAATATTTTGTTCGTTCAGTAAATGGTGCTAGTCTATTCAAGCTTGTTTTTGCTGCAGATGCAAATAATTTTTTTCATTCAACAATAAACTCTTAACAAAAAGAAAGTGATTGTAGCAACAAAATTGTTTTTACCGTGTAGCATTTTTAATAGCCTTCTCGACGCCGAAAACAAAAAAAAATTGACAGTCGCGTTTTCGAAATATTCCATAAAATGATATTTTTTTAAATGGAACACTCTATATTTTATCATGCATTTCGACTCGTAACTACATTCTCAATAACAAATGACTTTTTCCTAAAGTTGAAAATAAGTCAGTTTTGTCAATAGGAGCTTTGTTATTGAGAATGTAGTTACGAGTCGAAATGCATGATAAAATATAGAGTGTTCCATTTAAAACAATACCATTTTATGAAATATTTCGAAAACGCGACTGTCAATTTTTTTTTGTTTTCGGTGTCGAGAAGGCCATTAAAAATGCTACTAGTTTGCCCATTTAACCAAATTCGTAGCATCAATAATAACGGAGTTGGCAATGGTGCCGACTTAATTTGGAACACCCTGTATTGCATATAGAAAGTACAATATTTTTCCTTTGTAACAAAATTCTACCAGACGCTGTATAACTGTATGTCGATAAATTTTTTGTATTTTTCAAACATTCGTATCCACAACGCAAAACTTGCGATAACTCCAGTTCATGGCCTACTTACTTCATGCATTCGCTTTGTGTAATGTCGGTAAAAAATGCAGTTTTTATGCATCATTGATGAATAAAATTAAGATAAAAGTATTGTAAGTGTGCTCCAGTACAAACAGAACTCTACATGAATTACTTTGAATACGTTCGTGTCCGAGGGGGAAATTACTCTTTCATTAGGTGTACATCATAACATTTCATTAATTCAATATTAATTTTAATTAAATTCATTATTAGAAATGTCAAAATTCACCAGAAATTATTTTTGATTCAGAGCTGACCAACTTGAGAACGGTTAGAGATAGACGGATTCTGCGAACTCCAATCGATTCAGAATGGCCGAATTAGTATATACTGAGAATTTGAACGAAAAAAATTTACGGACAAAACAGTCGAGTAATGATAGATAATATTTTGAACTTCTTTATTTTTCACTTTTCGAATTCCAAATTTTTGTCCCCGAACGTATTTTGACGTGCTGATTCCGAATCTTCGAACAAAAATATCGAAAACTCATCAGAAATATTTTTGGCGCCAAAAAAACGATTTGAAAACTGATTCAGAGCTCACCAACTCGAGAACCTTCAGAGATAGACGAATTCTGCTAACGCCAATCGATTCAGAATTGTTGAATTAGTATATATTGGGAATTTGAACGAAAAAAATCAACGGACAAAAAAGGCAAGTACTTATATATCATGATAAATAATTTTTTAAACTTTTTAAATTTTAATTTTTTCTCCCCGAACGTATTTCGACGTGCTAATTCCGAATCTTTGAACGAAAATGTCGAAAACTCATCAGAAATATTTTTCGCGCCAAAAAAACCATTTGAAAACTAATTCAGAGCTGACCAACTCGAGAACGGTTAGAGATAGACAGATTCTGCGAACGCCAGTCGATTCAAAATGGCCGAATTAGTATGTATTGTTATTTTCGAGTTAATCAAAAGAAATTAAAAATAACTCGAAAAAGTTGCAAGGGGTTCACCACTGAAAATCATTAAAAGTACCAAGTTGTCACATCGACTCGAAATTCGCACTGCGTACGTAAAATTTCATGCTCATTCCAAAAATGTATGATTTTCTATACTCAGATATAAGATTTAGCCGGAAAAAGGTGTTTAAGATGAAAAATAAAATTTTCTGAGATTTTTTATTTTCCATTTTTGAATTTAAAATTTTTGTCCTCGAAAGTAATTTGACGTGCTGATTCTGAATCTTTTAACAATAATGTCGAAAACTCATAAAACATTTTGGCGGCAAAAAAAACATCCAAAAACTGATTCAGAGCTGACCAACTCGAGAACAGTTAGAGATAGACCAATTCTGCGAACGCAATCGATTCAGAATGGCTGAATTAGTATGTATTGGGTATGTATTTGGGAATTGTTTTATGAGTTAAATTATGTCCATACAACGTATCCGCGTAATTGAATGGTAATTATCTTTCAATGCCCCCTAAAACTTTTTCATTATTTTTCATTAGAGATAATTACTTCACTGATTTCATTAGGTGTACAAAAAATGACTAGTTGTTTCCCCCTCGTTCGTGTCTCTGAACAATATCTTTGTGAAAAAACAATCGTATTAGTTAGTGGCCATCAGCAAAAAAATTACTGATAGAAACTTTCTCTGCAAACTTTCTATGTAATTCTAGAACGTTCTTAAAGATTCGGGAAAGTAAAAAATTACTGATAGAAACTTTATCTGCAAACTTTCTATGTAATTCTAGAACGTTCTTAAAGATTCGGGAAAGTAAAAAATTCGAGATCTGCTGAAAAGACACCCAACTGAAGTTCTCGAAATTTCGACCACCTGTACTTGGGTCACATCAGGTAGAATCCGCTGGATCCATGTGACCCAAGTATGGGAAACGGGAAAAGGGAACATGAAGTTTATGTAGAGCCGTGAAGATGACAGCAGTGAATGCTGTCGAAAGCGCTCGCATGTAATAACTCGAAGAAGTAAAAACTTCGTTTTTGTAACCCAGTGTGAATATTGAAACATTAAAATAAAGGAACACCAGATGTATTAATCAGAACTGGCAATTGCCACTTTGAAATGGCAATTGTTATTTTGAACTGACAATTGTCATTTTGAACTGGCAATTGTCACTTTGAACTGGCAATTGTCACTTTAAACTGGCAATTGCCACTTTCAATTGGCAGTTGTCACTTTGAACTGGCAATTGCCACTTTCAATTGGCAATTTGTCACTTTGAAATGGCAATTGTCACTTTGAACTGGCAACTGTCAGTTCAAAGTGGCAATTGCCAGTTCGAGGTGACAATTGCCAGTTCAAAGTGACAATTGCCAATTGAAAGTGGCAATTGCCAATTGAAAGTAGCAATTGTCAGTTCAAAGTGACAATTGTCAGTCAAAGTGGCAATTCCAAATGTTTCAAAAAATATTTTGTTGTTGGCCCTTCTACGCCTTCGTACATACTAAATATGCCGGGAGAAAAAAATATACCCCTAATTTGACCGCAAATTGAATATTGTACCAACATATGAGATGTAGCAAAAAGCCTGTTTGATTGTAGCACCTTTGAAAACGTTGAAAACCAGTTTGTAGTGTATTGTTTATTGGACGATTATCAGCTGCTGCGTGCACTTTGAATGTGATGAGGAAGCAAAATGAATAATTCATGTCTCGCAATTTTCCAGCGAAATGGCTCACCATAATAATTACCAGAACATCAACATCGATCGAAAATGTAGAGCGACATGAATCATTTCTCATTAAACCGGAAATTTATCGTAAACAAATTGTTGTTGCCTTTATTTGTTGCGACATGTAAATATTTGTAATGTTGCGACATTGGCGTACAGAACGACAATAATATGTTGTGACGCTGTGCGAGCCAAGGGTCAAGCGCTTCGGAAAAAATGAAAATATGCAGCATAATTAGAGTCGATTAGATAACACAATTTTTTGATCGATAACAAGCTTTATAGAAGAATATACCGGTTTGTTCAAATCTATCCGCGCTGATTAACTTGTTTTTGAAAACAGCCGAATTTTGAGAATGAAACACATTCATTTTTTATGCAGAATCTCTACCAGGCATCCGCGGAAACCGGCTCGCCCCTATAACTTTTTTGGATTTGCAGGAATAGTGGAATGAAATTTGGAGGATTTTTCTTCAAGTTCTGGTACCCACGAAAAGGAAAAATTCTGTATTGTTCGGTCAGAGCCTATGGAAAGTAGGTAGGAATTAGTGTTCTCCTTGAATTTCCGAAGGCTGTATGTGCCTCAGGGAACACCTCCCGAAGCAGCGAATCCCAAAGCTTTGCCGTTCGTTGGAAGAACGAGCCCTGGGAAAAGTGACGGAATATGGATGTGAGGACTGAGCTCGACGGGTCAGTCTCGATGGTACCGCTAACGGTGAGACGATTGATGATGTTTCGGGAGAGCACTATCGTTCATGGAAATATCTGAGAAACAGAGACAGATCGCCAACCTTTCTGCGGTGTTCCAGAGAAGTGACAAATGACTCTTTTTTGGACAAATCTAAAAGTTTCAATGTTAGTTTGGGTGCTGCTCCCCATATATGGGAACAGTATTCCAAGAGAGGTCGGATTTGTGTCTTACAAATCATAATAAACTGACGGGAAGTGAAATACTTTTTGGCAAGGAACAGAAAACCAAGGTTTTGAGATGTGCACTTTTGGCAACGAACCTTACATGGTTTTTCCATGAAAGGCTCGATGAAGCTAAGCAAAAAAACTTCCATTATCGAACTCAAAAGTATCATTTCGCATTATAGATAAAAAAATATCTATTTCCTACGACAATGTGTAAACGTAAACTAATCTTTTATGTACCGTCGATAGTGCGTAAAGTGATACTTTTTCGCACAAGTAATACTTTTTTTGTTGTGCATAAAGTAATTTTTTCATACTGGTCCATATTACATTCGTGCATTTTTGAGAAATACAGTATTGTTCGTCAAATATTACTAAGAATTCATCAATTGATAATACGAACTGTGTATGAACCACTTTTGTATAGGGCTTTTTTGTAATCGCGTGTTTGTTGAGCTCGCGGATGCGCCTCATTCACCAAACTTCACATTTATACAAAAAAGTCCTACTTTACGAACTTGTATCATAAATAGCTATATTTCATACCATCTCAAAGTCAACGTATAATGGAGAAAATGAGCACTGACAAAGTCAAAAAATATTTGTAACCTTTGTAAGAAGGCTTTTTTTATTCAAATTAAAAAATCGAGAAATGAAAATTTTGCTTTGAAAACAATTATTTAAAGCACAAAAAAGAACGCTTTCACCAAGTTTTATTTTTTTGTGGGAGATATACAAATTATATATATAAAAAGTTTTTTAGCGTTTTTCTCGTTAATTCTTACGTAATATTGATAAATTATCGATTTAAAAGTTTTGGATTTTTTAATTATCTACAACTTTTCTATTGAATTTCTTCCAACAGTATGCATATTTTAGCCACAAATCGTAAAAAACCAATATCAAACGTTC